>OX467112.1:12825598-13397184 GCA_950106695.1 Biston stratarius
AATGAAAGCCACTTATATACTTACATCTGCAAGGAATATGAGTAAGGAATGTAGAGCTTCCAGGTGTTCTTCTGGCAGCAGTAGCAAGGCGCACTGCACCGCGTCCGGCCGCAGTGGCTCAGGAACGTCTGAAAGACAACATGCATTTAGCTGATTAAACTAAATAAATTGTCAGCTGGCTACTAAGACACGGCTTAGACGTCTTGAAACTGCGTAAGCATGACGACGGACATGGCAATACACAGTGAAGTCTGTATAACAAGGTTTGGTTAACTTTGTGGTCGCCACCAGCACCACGACCTTTATTTTAGGCCACGTCTGTCTGGTTTCTCATGAAAACAGACAATATAAGCAGCTGCAACCACGGATTAAGACGCTATAGAATCATGGCAGTTCAACAAATACGTATAGTTATAAAAAATAGCCTTAAGTTTGAACACTCTGCTTGATGTTAACGAGGATACTAAGATGGAACATGCATACCTAAAAGAAACCTATTTACTCTGGATTTGAAGACAGCCAAATTGTACTACGAGGGAAATACAGACGCCGGTAGAGAGTTTCACATCCTTGATGTACGTATGAGAAATATGGGATTTGATATAACGTTGACTTACGTTGAAATATAGCAATGAACGTCTCACTAAGCTTATTAGTGAGAAGTGCGTCTGGCAACTCCCTGAAGTACTGTTTCACCACATCAGCTACGTCATGCGCTTGCGCACCGTCGAAGCTCAAACTACTCTGCGCTGCTTCTAGTGTGTTCATGTTTTCTATCGCGAATGGAGCGTTGGTTGCACCGGCAGCTTCCACCACTGTGCGTAGCTTGGCGATACGTGATTTGACGCCGGCTTTGCGAAATATGCCCATCTGGGGAGATAAAACAATTTTAATTTATAGGGCTACAGAAGATACACTTAACACTAATCATTTAGCTTATATGAGAACTTATAATTATTTTTATAGAAATTCACAATTAATTACACAATCTAGCATGACAGTTAAAAAAAAAAACTTTTCGAAAAAGTTTCGAAATATGAATCTTTACGTTAGTTTTTTTCGACTTGGTAGGGGCGCTGATCTATTTTTAATATATTATTGGTATCGAAAACTAAAAAGTACTGTGCAGCTAACTGTAATGTTAACATAGCCATCGAAAATGCAATAGTAGTCAAGGTTTTAACCAAAAATAATGTCTATGCCTGATGTTTATTTATACTCACTTGATCCAGTGCATTATTCTTCAACCAGTTTAGTGCGCACTGTATTGGTTTAGGCAGCGCATGCCCTGTTCTTTGCAGTGAAACAGTTAACGGCACGCCAAATACTGTCTTATCTGAAACATCGATCCAAGCAAACTTAAGTATTGTGTGGAAATTGAAAATAAAATAAAAAATATGGTCCTTCAAGCCGAGTTGAACGTTTAAACAGCAAAGATGCAAAAGAAGAGGAAAAGCATAAATTAAAGTTTTAAAAATCAGCACATTTTAACGCTGAAAATAAGCATTCCCACAAATGGTGTTTAGGCCATATCATACAAGAGTGGTGTGGGTTGGCGGTACAATCGTCAACCGAAACCACTCTAAAGAATTTATTTCCTAAGCAAAGGTTTCGTCTAGAAGTTTTATTAATAAATATTCCAGGCAAAATAGTATACATTATTATTTTTCTTAGCTTTTTAAGACCCTAAGATTCGGAAAATGTGTTTATTCCGATTTTATAGTCCCTCTGGGTGGCTATCCGAAATTCAAATCGGTCCTGTTTTTATTAACTGCTGCTTTTACTAAAATCTATCAAACACTTTAAATGAACTCACCTTTATAATCTGGCGTCTTTATTTTCCTGATAAGCTTAGGCAGTTCCCAATTCCAACCAGACTTGTGCGAGGGACAATACCGCTCCATGCACGCTGTTAGTCGTAGGAGAGCCAGCTTTCGCAGGACGTGCAGCTGGCCACAAGACAAAGAAGACATGGGGCGAGATACTGAAATCCAAAACGATTCTGTTAGAGTTTCAAATATATAATGAAATTCTGTTAAAGACATATGACATTCTGTTGTCTGCTGTTCTAAACATAAGCCCAGTCAATTTTTTATAATGAGGGTCTAGTTAATTTATAGCATGCAATGATGTTTTATGTAGCGATGATATTTCAGTGACTAACGCGGTCGGTGGTAGGTACTTTCTAGTACTCGACTGGCTAGCTACCACCCTCAAGTTGAAAATCTGTCGCAAAACACCTAGCGGTGCGTTCTGGTAGCCTCACTTGAGAGCCAGTTCCATTCCAGGCTGACATGTTCACCATCTTCGACTACACCGTCAGTTAACATCAGTTGAGCTGTGGTTAAACACCTAGCCTGCCAACCATAAAAAAACGATTTCTCTTATTTCAGTCTAAAATAGTTAGACAGGTGATAGGAATAATATCACAGGAGAGAACAGTATTTTCCCCTGGTTGTATATTAGGTACAAAAAATTTATATGATTAAAATAATGTAAGTACTTACAATATGAATCTGGGTCCTTCTGATTAGGTTGTGGTTGTAGCGTGTTATTCGCTTTGGGTCCTCCGTTGAGGATAGTCGTCCGGAATGAGTACCATCTTTGGATATTGTTTCTGTAAAAAGGAAATATGTTTAATAAATAGACATGGTTTTTGATCAGAGATTGGTAGGAAAACGACTACTTGAAAACAAGTCTGATCAAAAATTAGTCGATTAAATAAAAAGTACTGGATGACCGAGCTTTGCTCGGCTGAAAACACGACGTTTTCTAAAAATTAAACCTAGCTAGATCGATTTATCGCCCCCGAAACTCCCTGCCTACTAAATTTCATGAAAATCGTTGGAGCCGTTTCCGAGATTCAGATTATATATATATATACATATAGGTTAAGTTTAATATAAAGGAATTTCGTACCACGAGATCGAGAAAATACTAAAAATAATCACTTAATCCTTATTGAATTTGGCTCCAGTATTCTTCACGCCTATCGCACATACTCACACATACACACACACACCCACCCACACTCGTTTATTATGTAGCCCTTAATATTGTAGTAATTCCATTTGTTTTCCATTAATTTTCCATCAAGTTTTATGTTCAAATTATATATTTAAACTAAATTTATGAAATGTATATTTAGATTAATTGTTTTGACTTCATTTATTGTCGATAGTTTCCTGCGATACAAGCTTTCGCTTAGTGTATGCAGGTCATGTCAATCTTATGTAGACGTGCATTATAATGAAAGAAAGATAAAGATTATTATGGCTATAAAGTATTTTTTATAAAACTTCCTTACTTTTTACTTTTAATATCGACGCTGTCGTCATCGTCATCATTGTCTCCATCATGAGACCTGGAACCCGCCGAGTTCGGACTGCTCTCCAACTCGGAACTCCTCGACGCTGACTTGTCCCTCTTCAGACTTCTATCACGAAACCTGAAACATGATGTTTGTTCAGTGTCTCGGTGTTCAGTATATATTGTAAGTATGTATGTACTTACAAAAAAAAAAGTTTTCTATCAGCCCTCCTTAACTATCTGAGGGAAGAGACCCGACACACGACGCCGCCGCAAGGAGCCTTCGATGGTAAGCATAAATGCTCGAGGCATACACACAATCTTATTTCTTTACGCTTATATAGATATAAAAACTCAGCTGTTTTTCATATAGATATTAGCATGCCAATAACTTGTAAAGTTCCTATACCCATTACCAAAGGGTCGTTTGGACTAATGGACCAGCTTTCAGCAATTAGTCACTCGTAATGAGCCTTTTGAACCGAACACTGTTGAGTTATGGACGCTTGTTGGCGAACAATTGGTGAGGTAAGTTGGTTTTTTAATTGTTAGCCAGTACTTTAAATATGTTGTTGTTTGATTAAGTCAAAGATACAATCAAATTCACTAAATTTACCTATATAACTTTCAGTAAAATAATTGTGCATAAAGTGCATCTATAGGAACGGTATTGCGATAATAAGTACGGTATCGCAATAATTGGGAGAGCATTGCAAATACAATTGCGATAATAAATTGTGATAGATATAGGTAGTAATAATAGAGACAGCAATATGATAATACGTGCGGTATTGCTATAATAAGTGAATTATTGCGATAATAGGGATAGCATTGTATGATAGAGGTGGCAATATGAAATAGAATACCGGAAAGCAAAAATCTACAAAACTATCAAAATATAATCAACAAAACTATTTAAAAATAGCTGCTTACTTCTGCCCTTCTTTCCCAAGGTTTAAAGAGCTGGTTCTGATGGCCTGCCGCCGGTGCACCGTGTGTCCTGGAGATTTCTGTACTTCTCGTAAAACTTCGGGGTCCGCTTTCAATTCTGCCGGAGACGGAGGTTCTACGTACACCTGGAATTAGACAGTTTCTTCCATTAATAAAACAATGCTAATAGAAAAAGAAAAGAAAAAAAAACAACCGACATCTGATGCAAGCATGGGGAAAATAATATTAATAGTGAATGTTACTAGAGATTTCCGTGGTGGTAGGGTACTTTCTAGTACTCGGCTGGCTAGCTACCACCCTCAAGTTGAAAATCTGCCGCCAAGCATCTAACGGTGTGTTCCGGCAGCCTCACTTGAGAGCCAGTTCTATTCCTGGCTAGGTGTGCTTTACCATCTTCGACCACACCGTCACTTAGCATCAGGTGAGTTGTGGTCAAACAACTAGCTTGTCAGCGTTAAAAAAAAAAAAAAACAAACAAATTGTTCCGATTCTGTCCTGGAGCCATTCATAATCATCATCATCATCTCAGCCGTAGGACGTCCATTGCTGGACATAGGCCTCCCCCATTGGCTTCCATAAAGAACGGTTGGAAGCGGCCCGAATCCAGCGCGTTCCTGCGGTCTTTATGAGGTCATCTGTCCACCTTGTTGTGTTGTGTCCACCTACGCTGCGCTTGCCGGTCCGTGGTCTCCACTCCAGAACTTTGCAGCCCCATCGGCCATCAGTTCTGCGTGCTATGTGCCCTGCCCACTGCCACCTGCTAATCCGCTGGGCTATGTCAGCTACTTTAGTTCGTCTACGAACCTCCTCATTTCTGATTCGATCTCGTAGAAGCCATTACTTATCATCAAAACAATCATATCGACCAACCAATCAAAACAAATGAAAATCAAATTACCTCCGTCTGATGCGTGTTATGAGTATTATGCTCTTTATAGTAATTGTGTCTCCAGCTCGCCGGCTGGCATTCTGAATCACTCAGCGCACTGGAATCTTCATTCTTCACGCCTCTGTGAAACATCCTCTTTGCCCTCCCCAGTTTGGATTTGGAACTTTTATTACTCGACCCCATGCTCCCATCTGAGGCGTAACTTGAACTATCGTCTCCAAAAGGAGGGTGTAAAACAAAAGAAGGTTCTAATGGAGCTATCGGGGACGGAGGCATCACAGTCATTGGCGAAGGGGGTTGCGTTCTAATAGCAGGCGCGTGATCAGGGGAGGTGTGAAGATTGAAGTCGGGGAAAGGAAACGCTGTAGGTGTTGTAGGCGTCATGTCTATATAGCTGAGATCAGCGTATTTGTCTTGACTGACGTCTAGGAAGCCAGGGGATGACACGATAACTTCGGTGCGGTTTTGCCGTTTTCTTCGTCGAGTTTTGAGGGATTCTACTCTTCGGAGGAGGGCTTTAGCACCGTCTCGGAGACGTTCGGAGCCTGTTCTTCTGAACCGATGGCCGGTTTCTTCTTCGTCTTCTTTATCACTTGGTAACTGTATCATTGGTTGACCTGGTACTGTTAATCTGGAATAAGGAAAATTTAAGATCAAAATATTAATAGTGTCTCGTGGTTTCACCTACCATCCTTAGGAATTGTATATTTAAAAAAACAAGCATAATTTTCACAAAATAAGAGCCGTCTTCATTCCACTAAGCTCAAAGACCTAGCGGTGTGTTTCGGCAACCTCAGTTGAGAGCCAGTTCTATACCAGACTAGGTGTGCTTTACTATCTTCGACCACACTGGCACTTATCATCAGGTGAGCTGTGATCAAACACAATTTCGATTACTTGGAGACATATTTTTTCCAGTTATTTTAAAAATCGAATTACTGTATCAATTTTGATACAATTTCTATGATAATATTATCCAATCTGAAAGTATATTTATACTTTTAAATAAAATAAAAAAATCCAAATCCGTTCATAAATGACGAATTAGGTCGTTAGGACGAAACAAAAAATACAACAGAATTGAAAACCTCTTCTTTTTTGAAGTCAGTTAAAAACAGCCCAGCTTTGACTAGATTTTTTTATTTAATGTAAAAGTAATGAGACGGACGCAACGTTCTTCTGATGGTAAGATAGCGCAATGGTCATGACCATTGCAGCGATACACAAAACTTTGAGTAACAAAACAAAGTCCAGGTAATCGCTGCTTTGGCGCTCAATATAAAACCATTGCATCTTTATAAGAATAAGGACATAGGCTACTTTTTTTTGGAGACTTTCGATGGTTAATCTCGACAGTCTTGTAATTTCGCTTCAAACCGGAACACAATAATATTCACACACTACTGCTTGGCGGCAGAATATATGCTACTGTGGTAGTACTCACCCAGACGACCGGCTGCTAAGGGGAGATCTACCACCAAGTGATACTCAAACAAACGTTTGAATAAATATTAAAATTATCAAAAACTTGTTTTCGAATCTTAATTACTGATGCGTTTATAAAATATTTATCTACATTTCTTTGTAAAATTTTCGTTTTTATCTTTAATGTAATCTTAATGACAAAAAATAATTAAAGCATCCATCTTCAGTTTACCTAATCTGTCTTTTAACAAAAACTGATTTCGCCTAATGTGTTTTTGCGGTACTCCCTAATTATATTATAGGAAATTACCATTTTGCATTACTTAACAACTTATCCGAAACAAAGTTGTTCATATCCGTGAAGTTAAACATAGATTCTTCAAAGTTGTTCGGATATTTTTAGGCAATGGAAGTTTGAAATTAAATCTAAGTGGCAAATTTGAGATTAAAACACAAAATTAGGCAACCTCGAACAACTAAAAGAATGGCCGTCTAATATGTATACCTATACACGTATAAGTTTCAAAATTAAGGTCAAGAGAGTACTTATGTAGCGTTGAAAGCTCAGTGGTTAGCACGGTCGGTTAGCATGCCGAAGGGCGTGGGTTCAAACCCCAACAATAAGCTTGAGCTGCCGGTGAAGGAAAACATCTTGAGGAAACCATAGCGTGGTAGTAGGTTACCACCACAGGCTACCACCCTCAAGTTGAAAATCTGCCGCCAAGCATCTAACGGTGTGTTCCGGCAGCCTCACTTGAGAGCCAGTTCTATTCCAGGCTAGGTGTGCTTTACCATCTTCGACCACACCGTCACTTAACATCAGACACATAGCCTGTCAGAAATTTAAAAAAAACTTGTGCAAAAAAAAAATGGTTGTCTAGTTAGGTGTTTGACTACAGTTCATCTAATGTTAAAAGACGGTGTAGTCGAAGATGGTAAATACATCTAGCCTGGAATGGAACTGACTTTCAAGTGTGGTTGCACACCGAGGGTGATAGCTAGCCA
Organism: Biston stratarius; assembly: GCA_950106695.1. Taxonomy (NCBI): domain Eukaryota; kingdom Metazoa; phylum Arthropoda; class Insecta; order Lepidoptera; family Geometridae; genus Biston; species Biston stratarius. Next base: position 12,833,178 of record OX467112.1, read on the forward strand.
GCCGAGTACTAGAAAGTACTCTACCACCATGTTGTGGTTTTCTCACGATGTTTTTCATTTACTGGCACCTCAAGCTCATTGTTGGGGTTTTAACCCATGCCCTTCGGCATGCGAACCGACCGCGTTAACCACTGAGCTATCATCATTACAAAATAGCCTAGTTCTGACTTGCGAGTTCCTTTACTACCCCCATTTTTTACATGAACGGCGAAATCTTCTCCCATCCGTTCTAGATAAATAAAAATAAAATAAATGAATTTCGTCGGACATTACACAGCACCATCTGACCCCAAACTAAGCAAAACTTGTACGATGGAAGTCGGATAACTGATAGAATAGTTAAATACTTTTTTTTGTGAATACATTCTTATCACATCATCATCATCAGCCATAGATCGTCCACTGCTGGACATAGGCCCCCTCCTGGGGGGGTTTTGCCAATACTCGCCACGCTTGGCAGGCGGGTTGGCGAGCGCAGTAAGATGTGATTGTTCAAGGAAGACGCTGCTGCCCATCTTCTGGATTACATTAAACCCTTAGCCGACTCTTACAGCAACCACGGGTAGAGAGAGTGGGGTACTATTCTTACGCCAGCACCACCACGGCAATAATACACACAGAATACCCAGACAGACAAACATTTCTGCTCGTCACACAAATGTTAGTTCTGAGTGGGAATCGAGCCCACGCCCTACAGTTCTTAAAGCAGATATACTACCAATGAGCCAACAGGACTATCCGAATATATATTTGATCCAGCAGTTCAAAGACACAAGATTTTAGGTTTAATACACTATGTTCTACATTTTCTTTATCTATTTTTACAGTATGTAATTGTAGCAATTGAAGATGTACCAGAAAGACAAAGTACCGTAAGATCTCATCTTTTATTGCGGGAAAACAATGCTGTGGGCGTGAATATTCTATTTTATTATATTCACACGGTTACTATATATGTAGATAAGACTATTTATTGGGATATGTTAATTGCAGTATAATTGTAACTTTCTGTATGATAATTTTAGGGTACAATTTGGTTTGTACATATATCTAATTAATAGACGTAACTGAATTTCGTTCCTTTGAATATAACAGTATAAATTTGCTTTATCTTTCAAAAATTAACTGGATGTTCTCTTTGGGTCAGTAATAGCATCTTTTTCCGTATGATTGTTTAACGTTTACAGGGTTATAAGCTTGGGTGTATAAGCCAAAAGGGAGTCATTGTACTCATTTTTGTGTACAATTTCTACCGGCAGCTTGAGACCTGCCCCGCTGCCGGTGGCACCCTAGTTTTTTATTTATGTGTTTTATTTATATTTAATGTAAAACTAAGAAGAATTATTTCAGCCGTAGGACGTCACTGCTGAACATAGGCCTCCCCCAATGACTTCCATAAAGACCGGTTGGAAGCGGCTCGCATCCAGCGCGTTCCTGCGGTCTTTATTAGGTCGTTTGTCCACCTTGTCGGTGGAGCTCCTACGCTGCGCTTGCCGGGCCGTGGTCTCCAGAACTTTGCAGCTCAATAAATAAATAAAAATGAATAATAATAAGAAAATTAATAATTCATAATTATACAATCATCAAAATGTTGAATTCGTTTAACTTTAATTAAAGTTAAAACACAACAAAATATCATGAAAGGCTTTTTCAATCTGTTAGGTAATTTATATAGGTAGGTAATCTGTGACTTTACCTAACGAGTAGACTCATTTTACTGGAGTTTCTTGTTTCTGCGAATCCATTTTATTTCTACGTAATAGTAAGCCTGTTACTGGAAACTTGTCCTTTTTTTTAAAAGTAGGTTTTGGACCAAAATGATGTCTGCCACGTATTTTGCTTGAAATTATCGATAATAAATATAAAAATGTTAATTAATTAGTTTTTAAATAACCATCGAAAGGCTTAAAGCAATGAGCGCCAAAGTAGCGACGGCCTGGACAAAGTTCTGTGTATCGCTGCAATGGTCATGGACAGGCGTTATTTCTTACCATCAGGAAAGCGTCTCGTTCGTCTTATAACTTACGAGTCAATTTGAAAAAAAAAAACATTCTGTATTAATTGAGCATTGAGTGCAGCCAAGTAATCTCTAAATAGTATAAAACAAAGTCGATTCCCGCCGTCTGTACGCTTAGATCTTGTAAACTACGCAACGAATTTTAATGCGGTTTCCATCAATAGACAGAGTGATTCAAGAGGAAGGTTTATTGCATATGCACAGAATTAGTATCTACATTGCACCTATGCGGAGCGGGGCGGGTCGCTAGTACATTATAATTAAACTTAAATGTGTTAAAAAATTTCGTGTTTTCTATACTATTAACCGTCTAGTTCGTTCAATGCTGAATTGAGGTCTTACTTATTCATAAAACTCGAGTTCGTTAAATCGATCACACGTTCAGGTAATTATTTTTTGTTGATAATTTCCAGCGACACGACGCTATTTAAAAAGATCATCTATGTCAATAGTTTCCGATCAAATTTTCCCATCGACTTTCCACAAGACAAACAATGACATTCCACACATCACGTACGTACGTTGGATATACAACAATGACTATAATTAAGTGTTCTAACGTTTTGTTCTACTTACTATTCGGTACTAGGCCCTTCACCGATCACGGTGCGTTGCCAAACCTTAATGATACGCATGGATAAAGGTGTGCCGTCTTTGCAAGCGATTTGGCCTGACTTGAGTGAACAATACAATTACTTTTACATATTTCAATACGATTCAATAAATTTTTATTGTGTAAGATACTGCGTGAAATGGGAAGGTCAGGTAGCGATAAAGAAACAGAATAAACGAGTGTTACATAGGTTTGAAAGAGCGAAAGGATATGAAGATATGAATGGAACGTAACTTAATATGAAAGAGATGCCTAGATGTGAGATAATTATAAATATGAAAGAGAAAGAAGAAGTGTGAAAGGGATAGTAATAAGTTAGATATAAGTGTGAGAGAGATGAAATAAAAGCAATTTAGAAGAACGTCCATCTTTGAATTCACCCAACCTTACAATTCAATACAGAAAGGAAAATTTCATAAATAACATTGAAATAGGCTCAAAACACGGTCTTTTCGATAAGAGTGATTTAAACCAGGCTACTTTTTGATAAATAAGTAGCATCTAAGTGTTTTGGTTTCTTAACATAGTTCTGGATCAAACCTGTTTTTATAAACTGTGCCACTGAAACAAACCTCTCCTTTTTAGCAGCCTTATTGGGAGATCTGCCTTCCGATCTGTAGGTTCTGGGTTCGAATCCCACGGCACGCACCTCTCTGCCTTTTTTAAGTTATTTGCGTATTGCCACTAACTGTATTGGGTGTTCTGTATGTATATTGCAAGTATGTATTTACAAAACAAAGTATTTATGTATTCTATCAGTTATCTGACTTCCATCACACAAGCTCTGCTTAGTTTGGGGTCAGATGGCGCTGTGCGTAATGTCCTACGATATTTATTTATTTTGAAATGTTTTCGAAGATGATGTCTGCCAACTCGCACTTAGCCTGATATATTGGATGTAGGTATTTTAAGCTTACAAGAGAGTTTTGTTGTTGAAATAAGAATTTGTATGCGATAATACATCTTCTAGCTATACCTTACAGCTTGCAATCGCACCATACCTCACGCAGTGCATGACTTTGGCCCCGATAGCCCAAATAAAGGGCGGCAGGTTTTTTGGAGCGGAATGCTTTTAGTGCAAGATTAATTGGATTCATGAGAAACTAAGTGGAAACATGTGGAACTTGGGTTGCAACACTACCTCTAGGTTAGGTGATTAGGTTAGTCGACTATTTATATCAGAGATACATACATAGATAGATTTTTAGCCATGATAGCCCAGTGGTTAGCTCGTTCGATATGGGTTCAAACCCCAACAACTGCCGGTGAAGGAAAACATCGTGAGGAAACCATATAGCGTGATGGTAGGGTACTTTCTAGTACTCGGCTAGCTACCATCCTTATGTTGAAATTTTGTCGCTAAACATCTACCGGTGTATTCCGGCAGCCTCACTTGAGAACCAGTGCCATTCCAGGTTAAGTGTATTTACCATTTTCGACCACACCGTCACTTAACAACAGGTGAACTGTACCTATTCAAACACCAAGCCTGTCAAACATTAAAAAAACAACTATTTGGTTTAAAGTATGTTTTTACTTCTGGCGTGCAATTAAATCATATCGTATACTCGATCATATTTATAGAAAAGCAAAATGTCGTTTATGAATGTCTTAATCCATTAAAACAGGCAGCCAAATAGTTTCCGTGTCAGCCGTAACGCTAACAAGCCAAACAAACGAACAAAAGATCTTAATTTCATTTCAAACGGAGATCTATCATCTTCATTGCGCCTTCGCTAGACAATCGGAATCGGTATCAATCCACTTAAAATTCCTATCGATCAATATATTGACCAGTGTCGGTTTTGGAAACAAGTGTTGCCAGGTGGATACCGAAAAATTCCAAGAAAAACATTCATTATTTAGAACTTTTTGTTAGAAAAAATGCTAATAATACTTCCTCCGAATAGTTTTTTTAAGAATGTTGCCAATGTAAATGATTTATACTTTAAAGTTTTGGCGGGAAAGTGAAAAATCATGCACTGCTTTATTTGCCATTTCTTGTGATATTGCGAAATGAAATGAAATATTTTTACTGTCTAAAACTGTGTACAGTTTAAGGTGATAAATAAGTATAAGTAGTAAGCATTTCAAAACGGTTTTGTCCTCGCGGACATACAATATTGAATCTAACCTAATCTCTACATAGTATAAAACAAATTCATTTCCCACTGCCTGTACGGTTAGATCTTTTAAACTACGCGGCGGATTTTAATGCGGTTTCCATCAATGGACAGAGTGATTCAAGAGGAAGATTTATATGTATAATATATGCATATTATAGTAGAGAAAATCCGAGAATTTGAAAGATTTGTAATGTCTCAAAAACATGTTTTTGTGGGTTTAAAATACAATCCCTGGCTATAATCCTTACGAGATAGATCAAAATAATGTACTACGGAATTCAACTACGTGAGCACTATACGAAATAATATAAGAATTGAATATACTCGACTATAACAATATTTATGTAAGTAAGTTTGCATTCATAAATAATTAGTAGTGTTTTTGTTCATAAAGTGGCGAATTACACGTTTGAGAGTAGGAAACTGATATAATGTGGTGAAAAATGACTTTTCGCATTGTCCATCCATCAAAGCTTGTAGTTTGTTGTAGTCACCACTACTCTACTAAAGCATGACCAGACTTTGACAAAAAAATAAATTATTTCATGTTTCCTTACATATATTAATCAATCAAATCACATGAAACTAGCAAACGCATAAAGTGCGATGCCAAAAATAAAGAAGAAAATTTTGACTTTTGTGTTGCTTTTTTTAAAGTTCTCATTTTCTCTCAGTTTCATCCTATTTATGTATTTGAATTTGGTGATTATAATGAAGACTTTTGATAAAAATTTCTTTATCTTTTATAGCATTATTTTTTTGAAACCAATTGTAACATTTCTTATTTTCTATTAACACATGAACGTTATGAGGTAACCGGGAATTTAAAATACTGCCGAAGAAAGCCAAGGTTTTAAAGCACTTTCAAATACTCCCAACTCACGCTCTGAAAACTCCCATTACCGACGTCAAGTTTCAACCTGGTAACACCGCCGTATATCAATATTTAGACCGAGTTATTAATAAGATGCTGGCGTGTCAAGACACAGACCTTCTAATGAATGCTTGAAGGGCTCAAAGGGAAGTAATTGGCTTTTGATTGCGTAAATAAAATCAGTCTTTAAGCCTGTGCTAGACGGTGCGGGTACAGATGTATTTATATGCGGACAAGGCGATTTATTATTTCAAAGATACATTTCATAACGTTACGAAGGAAATCACTAAGGTCATCTTGGTAATGTTAACCATAAAGAAATAAAAACATATTTTAGAACACTTCACACAGCGCAGCTAGTCCCAAAATAAGCAAAGTACTGTCCCACTACACGTACGGGTAGATTTTTTTTCTTTTTCTTGGCATCGCACTCTGTGCATTCTACCAGTTTCAATGTTTCTGTATTTTGTGTGCAGTATTCAGTTTTCAGCTTCTTTATCTCTATAGTCAAAGGCCAGTCTTGTTAAAGTCCAGTCCGTGCCAGTCAAATCGAGTCAACCTTTAGTAAAGTAGTGGCGACTTTACTATAAGCTTCGATGGAGTTTTGCAAGTAACACGGAAACTCATGTTTCACCACATCATATCACTTTCCCACACTCACGCTTGTAATTCGGCACTTTATGAATAAAACAACCTATTTTTATGCAGAAACGCTCGAAAAAACACTAGTTTTTACTAGAAGAGTAAGGCCGTAGTCCACTCTGACGGCCAAGTGCGGATTGCAAGACTTCACACATCTCTGAGAACTTTGTTTTAAGAAATATCAGATATACCGATTTACTTACGATGTATTCCTTCACCGTTTGAAGTCAACCATACGCACTTTACTTAGAAAAGACGTACGTGCCGTTGGATTGAATCCAGGACTTCCAGATTGAAAGCCAGACAGTCTCCTAACTAGGCCCCTGAAACTTTTTCTTTTACCTAATATCTTTTAAGTATGTTTTTTTTTGCTTTATGTTATTCTGTAACGGATTGTTCAGAAACTACGATAAACAAAATATATATCACTGACAGCTCTGAACAAATTTCATATTTTTATTGGCTGAATCTCTAATGGCTGACGCCTCCATATACGGTGAAGTATTTAGATTGCATTGTGGTGCAGTTAACGTCTATCATATTTAATGGACTGCCTTATTGTTTGATTGTTTAATGGTTTTGGATGGAAGACCGATTGTGAGATATTTATTGAATAGCTCGATAGCGTAGTCGACTTGAGAGCATTGTGTAATACGATCGATACAGGCGAAACAGGTACTTTTATAGTATTGAAATTGCATCAAAAATGTGTTAGATTTTCTTAATATAACCATCATCTGTAACCATCAAGTGTAACTAATAATTAAATAATTGTTAAGAGGGTTTTTCAAAGTGGGGCACTTGTACCACTTGTACGGTGGTTGCTCGAAGGGCGACGCAACAAAATTTACGTTATAGCGGATATTTAGCTGTTTCCTAAATACTAAATACAGAAATCAAATGAACGCTGAATCTTAATTACATTGAAATTGACTCTATTTGCAATAAAAAGCTATCCACCCATCACATTCATAAATAAAAATAACTTATATGTATGTATCTATGCCTTTTCGTATTTTTTGAAATATAATACCTTATGTTATATCAATAGTCAGTTTTTTAAAGTATAACGTATAATATATTAATAATAATACTTATCCGAAATATTTCTTAAGCTCTTAAACTGAAATCCGAAATAAACTTAAAGTCTTAAAATATATTAAAATAATAAATTACATTATTTCTTTGTTGTAGTATAGTAGGTATATATTAGGAGTACAAATAAGTTTCCGCCGTTTTTTATCAAAAATTTTATATTTGTTGTAATAGAACGGTAGTTTAAGTTTAGTTAAAGTACTGTCCATCACTAGCATCTACTTTTTCTCATCTATCAGGCAGCATTCGGATTCCACGTCTGAAGAACTCCTTATCTTCTGAGGCTATCCACAAATCAACCCAATTTTAGTTAGGTATTTTCATATGATGTGAACCGCTGCTCCAACAGAGCATGTGCCGTTGACCGGAACAGATGATAGTCGGACGGTGCAATTTCAATGTGCAATGTAATATTTAGATTCTATAATTATTATTTTTCTATCAATTTTATCTATAGTTCCCATAATAGAAACTTTTCGTAACTTGGGACTAGATGGCGCTGTGTGGAATGTCCACCGATATTTACTTATTCCATTTACTTACAAGTCTGGCTCCACATCGGTGTAATGTCCGTCTGCGTCCACCAGCCCCACCCTGATCGTGGGCAGGGTCTCGTCTTCATCATCTTCCACCTCCCCCCGCGCCTCTCTCGCCTCCCGCTCGGCTAGCGCCCGGGCTGCTATCACCTGTGAACAATAATTTATTGTATGATAGATCTTCTGCTTTTACTGCCCCAACAATTGCCCCGTGTGCCACTGTAGAACACAATAGAGCAAATATTTCATATTAAAGAACAGTCTTGTAAGTGTATTTTGGATAAACTTTCGAAATAGAATAGAACGGGAAGCCATATAAAGCAATTTTTCTAATTTTTTTATTAAAAAATACTCTACACTCAACACTAAAAGTGTTTAAAAACTAAATTTAATAAACAAGTACAAAGACCCCGTTAGGGCGCTGGTGAGCAAAGGTCTCCCCCAATTTCTTCTACTTTCTCTTTCCCTTGCCAGAACCATCCTTTCTTTTTTAAACTTCCCGAGTTCATCGCGTCATCAGGTAAATCTCATAAAACATAAAATGCAAAAGTTTGTTACTTCTTCATGCTGCTTTAAAGGCTTAACTGATTTGGTTGAAATTTGGAATAACTTACTTATAACTTACTTACTTATAATACTACACTTTGGATTAGCACATAAGGTACTTTTTATCCTGGAAAACATGGGTGTACCGGTGGAGCGCAACTAGTGGTAAGTTTTTTTTTTTTTACAAATAGGCTTGCGTTTGACAGCCAACTCGCCTGATGCTAAGCGAAGATGCGGTCTACGGTGGAGCACGCTCGCCTAGAAGAAAACGATTCACTCGCGACTCGAAGGCACACAGATTGTACCTATCAGGGAAAACCTACTCGGACAGGAAATTCCATTGATCAGCGGTTCGTACAATGAAGGTAAATGGTAGAATATAGTATGGTAGGCTTAATGCTTTTGCTATTGATAGATTTAATTAAACAATGGCATAAGAAAGAGGGTTAACCTGAAGCCTCCTTTGCGCTTGTGGCGTGATCTCCACCACCCTGGACCACCTCCTGGACTTCCTCTCGTACTGCCATTTGTCGCTAAGCGCGCACTGTTCGTCGTCAGAATCGTTCTGTGGAATAAAATTGCAATTTATGAATTTTGTTGAATTGACAACGTTAATGAACAGTACTTACTTTACCCATTAAAATGAAGCGAAATGTCTATAAATTTAGTTGAAATCTGACTTATTTTTTACCTAATCTAAAAGAGTGTTAAATATTTTCACAAGCCTTTATTTCTCATGTCACTACATAGGAAATAGATATTTTTTATACAGTTCTATTGAATAAGTGGCTATACATTTAAATAAACGTAGATATTTATAGTAATAATATTGGCTTATAAGCTTAGCTTAAATGAGAAGTGGTTCTCAAATATGAGCCTGCCGATCAGGAAACAACCACTTAGGCAGCAAATTCCAATGCTTAGCGGTTCTGAAATCGAAGTGTTGAACGAACTTCAAGCACACAATACGCTAAGGTTTTACAAAACATCGAGAGGAAACCTACATGTCAGAGATGTATTTAAAAAAATCAAAGATTTGTGAAGTCTATCAACCCGCACTTGACCAGCGTGGTAAACTACGGCCGTACCCTTTTCACGGGCGGATGTAAAAATGTGACCTGATTTGATTTGGTCAAATGATTTTTGTTCTACTGGAAACAGTTTATTATCAAATGTTGGAAAGATGTGATATATCTACCACCCACTGTTACAAATTGAGAACACATCCCAAGAGAAATTGAAACAATTACGTGAAGTAAAATGCTGTAACTCCCACGAGTACGATCCGGAGCATTTAGTGAATTTTGTAAGGAAATTGCTATTTTCTATACATGATATTGAGGTAACAGGAGAGTATAATTTATTTACACAAAACAAGCGATCCACTTCGGCTTTGCACGGACCTTACAAACTATGGAAACTGACGTGGGTTTGATAAATTTTTGCGCGAAGTAAGACGAGGCCGCGCGCGCATTGTACTCAGCTTTGTCTCCATGAAGAAGGCCACCAGACGTGAGTAATCCCGCATAAGTAAAACAAAAAAGACCTTATAAACCTTTCAGAAGAAGTTCTCTAAGCGATAGCAAAAACCAAATCATAATTCGTTCCGTAGCTTCGTAGAACTATTTCTCTCCCCACTGGGGGTTTTCTCTCCCCAATGTTGCTAAGAGGGACACTCATATCTTAGTCGATGGTAAAAGACTTGATCTGGTGGATAAAACAGTCTTTCTCGGCGTAACATTAGATAGTAAAATACAATGGGGTCCTCATATAGAAAAGTTAGCTAGTAAATTGAGTTCCGCTGCCTTCGCGATTAGAAAAATTAGACAAATAACAGATGTGGCTACAGCCAGGTTGGTTTACTTTGCTTATTTCCATAGTTTAATGTCCTACAGTCTACTGCTGTGGGGCTCAGCTGCAGACTTTGAAACTATTTTTATTCTGCAAAAAAGTGCAATTCGCGCAATCTATTGTTTGGGTCCTCGCGAATCACTACGAAATCGATTTAAAGATTTTAAGATATTAACGTTACCGTCACAGTACATTTATGAAAACATTATGTTTGTCCGGAAAAATTTAAATTCATTTGAAATTAATAGTAGTCGCCATAACTTAAATACAAGAAATAAAGATAAAATTGTGACACCTAGATTCAGGTTATCTAAAGCTAATAAGTCTTTTCTCGGGAATTGCGTTAGATTCTATAATAAAATCCCACTTGAGGTAACTAAAATGTCCTATAATAAATTCAAAGATTTTATAAAGCAGAGGTTAATTGACAAAGCCTACTATAAGGTGGCTCATTACGTGGAAGACAGGAATATATGGTTGTTGTAGCTTCTCTCTGCACTTGCATCCCCCTGGCTAAGTGACAATTGTAGTAAGCATAATGTATGTATTAATATTTATTACTGTAAATTGTAACCTAATATGAAAAGAAAGATCCACAAAAAAAATGCCTTGCTGAGTTTCTTGCCGGAGTCTTCTCAGTTGAAGTGTAATTACGAGCCGGTGGTAGATTCAAACATGTAACTTAACGTTCATAAGTGCCTTACCAGGGCCTAAACTGAATAAATGACTTTTGATTTTGATTTTTTGATTTTATTTATTAAGTTACGCCAACGTATTGCAAAATTTACAAACACATATAGTTCCGATACATGCGCCAGTTATAGACATACGAATAATAAACATACGAATAATAATAAACTTAATAGACATATTGCTTGCAGTTTTAAGGACTACGCAAACAAACATATACACTAAACGCGACTACATTTTATACTATTCAGTGATTAGCTAATTTTCCACTATTTGATATAATAAGTTATTCTGTTAAATGCTTGTATTCTTTGACGTTGTCTTGTTCATTTTGGCCTTTATTATCGTTATTATCTTTTGTAGCGATGATGGCTCAGTGGTTAGTGCCGTAGGTTCGCATGCGTGGGCGTCGGTTCAAACCCCAACAATGAGCTTGAGCTGCCGGTGAAGGAAAACATCGTGAGGAAACCATAGCGTGGTGGTAGGGTACTTTCTAGTACTCGGCTGGCTAGCTACCACCCTCAAGTTGAAAATCTGCCGCCAAGCATCTAAAGGTGTGTTCCGACAGCCTCACTTGAGAGCAAGTTCCATTCCATGCTAGGTGTGCTTTACCATCTTCGTCCACACCGTCACTTAACATCAGGTGAGTTGTGGTCAAACACCTAGCTTGTCAGCCATAAAAAAAAAAAGTCTGGCCTGTCTTTTTATGGCAATAGTATTAAACAATAACAACTTTGATAAAATTTGCTGTACAGGCGTTTTTGGGGTAAAAGTAAACTAGCTAAATCTCAGCACTCGCCGCGTACGAATGCGAAAGCTTCTTCACAACCTCGACACAAAGCGCCGAGCTGGAACACTCTAGGGTTTTTAGTGGGTAGACCGTCATAAAGACGTATAGTCCGACATAACCGGGTGGTATTCATAAAGAATTTTACCTAGACAATATAAAAAGTCTCATCTCTTGGAAAACACGTTATTCCGTGATTCACCCGGGCAGGTACCAGAAAAGAAATGGACAAGACGCAATCACCATAGGTAACTCATGTCCATGACCATTAGCACGGCTCCCAGAACTTTGAATACCAAAACAAAATCCAGGGCTTCAATAAACGGCGCTTATTACTTTAAGACATTCGATGATAAGTCCACATAAATTTGGTAAGAAATTCTTTAAAGACACGTGTTCAAATTTAATTTACTGGGAGTGAATGGCAGTGAGTAAGTACATTAAAGTTTAGGAGCCGATGACAATAACAGTTACTGTTAACGATTATATTAGTTAGACCAAAACAAGAACAAAAAAAAAAATTGATTAAATCTATTAGATCTTTTTTAATTTGATAGTGTATTTTTTCTGATAGTAAAAATTGGTCATTGTATAATAAGAAACTAGATCTCTTTATAGGATTCTGTGTTTCCTGAAAGGTACAATTATGGTGTCTTGAAATACAGTGTAAGTACCTAGATCCTTTTAAGTAAGAATGCTCCATCTTAGACCGCATTGTTAGTCATGTACATTAAGTGGAATGTGGTCAAATGCAAAATTACTCTAAGTAGAAAAAATAGTCTAGTCCCCAATTCTTAGTAACAAAGAAGTGACGTTCTTTGGGTACAAAAAAAAACATAAGAGTTAATTTGAATCTTTTATATATTCGTTATTTTTATTTGATTTAGACGTATAATATACGAAAACAATTACATTAAGAATTCTATATAATAATTTTTCTAATATATTTTTATTTATTTAAGATATAAACTCGTCAAAACGAAAAAGTCTCAGGTAACAAAAACTAACCACTATCTCCTAATCTGCCACCTCGTTCAAAATGTTCGTGGATTCGGCTTTAAGTCTTAATTGAAATGGTTTGTCATGGAATGAAGTAATTTGTTTCGGATTAAAGTGGAATCAGAGGCACCTGCGTCTTCACAAGCAAATTGTTTAATTGAAAGCACTTTAGCATCTCTAATGTAGTTTGTTCATTGAACATTGTTAGACTTTCATTAAAACTGATAGAAATAATATTAAAAGACTGAGTTCTTAATACTAAAATGTAGTACTTAAGTTGAGTATTTAGCTAGGTAAAGTGATGCAGGCGGAGTAAGGTTGTGATAGAGGAGCGACCCTGGCGAGGTAAGCGGAGTGTTATATATCGACACCATTGCGTTTTGAACCTGGACCAGATGACCTAGATCAAGTACAATATTACATAACGTTAATAGATAACCTAAAAATTTACGAAATAGACACAAGTCGTCGATATGCCACGTGGGCAGCTTATGTCAATCCCGTACATTTTTAGCTTTTCTATTAGCGTTGTCGCTAGTCGAATGTAACTTTGTCTAGACCGTTCTAAAAAAACAAGAAAACACGTTCAGTGTTGGGATGTGTGACCGCTAGTAGTATTTAATACTCGCTACTGGAAGTTACAGCTGTGATGGGACAGGGACAAAAAAAAGAATAAACCCAGGGTAAATCCGGAACTGTAAGTAAATTGTCTGTCTTTATTTTAATCCCACTAATATTATAAATGTGAAAGTTTGGTTGGATGGATGGATGTTTGTTACTCAATCACGCCAGAATGGCTGAACGGATCTGGATGAAATTTTGCATGTAGATACTTTAGGCCCTAGAATAAAACATAGGATTTTCCTCTTCATCATCATCATCCATTACTACACTGGTAAAACCGCGGGGCGCAGCTAGTCTAATAATAAAATAGCGCTAGTTTCACGACTATTGCTTATTTGTTACTAAGACATATTTTATTATTCTCTGAACCTAATTCTAACGTTAACGCGGACGAAGCCCGGGGGCGTAACCTAGTGGTTTATAAGAAGTATAGAGACGACCACGTAGCCCTCCAGATGAATGAATGAATGAATAACTCTTTATTGTAAACACTTAAAATTACATAATACAGAAGAAATAAACGTTAATAGGTGTAACAACAGGCGACCTTATCGCTAAAAGTGATCTCTTCCAGGCAACCTTAGATGTTATGGAGCTATGTACGAGTACCTATGTATGAAGACAATATTTACAATATAATATTGAGAACAAACTTGATCCCTTACTCTCCGAATACACAAAACCTGTTGGGAAACGTTTCCTAATTCTGAAAAGCCTTTCAAAACCACCCAACGTTCCATTTTACATCAACCTTCGATGAATTTAAATCGACTGTTATTGTTATAAATGGATTGAACAAATTTGCCCGCAGAAAATTTATCGGAAACTAAAGTAAAATTGCCGAAATTGGCTTTTGTGTGGAAAAGCGCTATGTAGTGAAAACTTACATCTTTTGATCTTTCTAGAGATATTTTTTTAAAACATATTTATTTTAATTAGATGTTAAATTTAATAAACTTTGACTCCAAAAATAAGCTTAAGCTGCCGGTGAAGGAAAACATCGTTAGGAAACCACAGCGTGGTGGTAGAATATTTTCTAGTACTCTACCTTAAGTTGAAAATCTGCCGCCAAGCACCTAGCGGTGCGTTCCAACAGTCTCACTTGAGAGCTTGTTCCAATCCAGGCTAGGTGTGCTTTACCATCTTTGAGCACACCGTCACTTAACATCAGGTGAGGTGTGGTCTAACACCTAGCTTGTCAAACATAAAAAAGTCGTGAGGAAACCTACATGTCCAAGCTTAAAAAAGTTCTCGAAGATGTGTGAAGTCGCCAACCCACACTTGGCTAGCGTGGTGGACAATTGCTTTACCCTTTATCATAATGAGAAGCGGCCCGCGTCCAGCAGATAAACTGTTCCGTTTATAAAAACAGGGCTGTTTCGGAATGTGAATTTTACAGATCTTTTTTATTTCTGAAATGTAGAAAAGAAGGTATTTCATATATGAAAAAAAAAATAGGCTGTCATGGGGATTGCCGACAGAAGTGAAAACGCGTCACTTTAGCATGTCGGTAACGTGAACCTATAGGTTTTGTAATTCCAAAAATCACTCAACGCTGTTAAAAAATTTCCCTTCGAGGCCATATTAGTTTATTTAAAAAGGTTAGTGATTTGATTCTCATGTTTGCTCCTAACTGACTAAATAATTAATTATACTATTAGTATGAATAGTATTTTCTCGCTTAGTGATTTTTAATGACTCTTTGAAAAATATCACAAGCTGTTACTTTTACACGACTACTCAAAAAAGGTGTGTAATGTTTTCAGTGTTCATGTATGTATTTGAGTTTCTTTATTCCACCATAACTTTTAAATGTCGGAACAGATTTGAATGCATTTTTATGTATTTCGTGTTTCAGTACTAGGTAGCTGATTGTACGAAAGCCCGGTAGCTTAGTAGTCAGACTAAGTTTTATTAATCCCTTTACAAAGTTATAAACAAAGCCCTTTAGGGAAATCATCATGACAATCTACGACGCACAATTTATTTTAACAAATTTACACAAAACTTTGACACATTATATACCTAAACCTTCTTCATGAATCACTATCTATTGGTGAAACTTGCATGATAATACGGTTAGTAGTTTTTAAGTTTATCACCAACAGACAGACAGACGCGGTGGACGACTTTGTTTTATAATATGTCAATGTCATAAAACAAAGTTCCTGGTAGCCAACTTAGATCTTAACACACGGGTACACGGGCCCCAGAATGTATACCGACCTCTCTGACTTGACGAGCCGGTGCGACGGTATCATAAGTTGGTCTTACTTTTTATTGCTATGAAGATCTAACGAGCTGTGGACGCCCCTGCGTTGAAATTTATCAATGTTCGTGTTGGTGAATAGAGCTACCTGGCAAATAAGTTCACACGGCAACGGCCGTATTATGTATTCCGTCTTCCAGGATGTGATAGTATACTTTCTATAAGTAAAATGTTGACAGTAACCGAATCCAAAGACAAGAAGTAATCATTTATCATGTCTCTCATTAATCACGTCGGTAAGCTTCTCTGACACGTTACCAAAGCACATCAAACCAGTGAATAAAATAAAATCCGCCGCGTCACACTCTTGTTAACAGCATCCGAATCTCAATACACGCAAATTAATAATATTAACTAGCAGTTTGACAATATATCATTTATTCTGACACTTTACGCCTGTGCTATTGCCCTGTTACTTTTTTATTTTATTTTATTTTAAATATACACTCCACAGACACCGGGGTACATGACGTTTGTCAACTTTGAAATATGACTTTGTTATGACTTATGACTTTGTGACTTTATTTATTAGAAGTTCTGTTTCATGAGTTGTAGGGCGACTAAGCGACTTAATAGACTTTTTTATGTAAAAGTAATGAGATGAACGAGGCGCTCTCCTGATGGTAAGAGATAACGCCAGTCCATGACCATTGCAGCGATACACAGAACTTTGAGTAACAAAACAAAGTCCAGGGCGTCGTTGCTTTGGCGCTCATTACTTTAAAGACTTTCGATGGTTAGTCACGATAGCCCTCTAGATGACTAGCTAATTTGACGGTATTTTATAAGTGTTCTAGGTATATAATTAGTTTATTTCAATGAGAAGAGGCCCACACCCAGCAGTGGTACATAAAAGCACGGTTGATTCGGATTCGGATACAGACAAACTTTCGCTTTATGATATTATAGTGTGATTTACAAACAAATTCCTCAAATTTATAATTATGTACTATAACACAAATAGCAGAACAATATTATAAATATTTTAAAGTTCAGTTTTAATTGCTAGAATTATACCAACAATTTGTAGAGATGATACGCGGAAATCGAAATCTTCGAACAATCGGACACTCGTTAACAGAAGTGATTTATCGTTTTACTACCGCGCTGTAAGGTGATATCTAACTGTTGACAGATGACACGCGACTGACAGTACAACAAACGGAATGCCAGACAAACGGACGAAATCCAATAATCCAGCTTATAGTT
This sequence comes from Biston stratarius, assembly GCA_950106695.1. Classification (NCBI taxonomy): domain Eukaryota; kingdom Metazoa; phylum Arthropoda; class Insecta; order Lepidoptera; family Geometridae; genus Biston; species Biston stratarius. The sequence goes on from OX467112.1 coordinate 12,850,056, forward strand.
TGGCTTGCCGTGAGATAGAAATCAAAGTTATTGTCCTACAAATATGATTCATTGATTCCCAGGGCCATACCGTAAGCTCTTCTTATTTATTTAAGTTAAGCGATTATTCAAGTATAACCCGACTTCATTTAAATGCAAATACATATATTTTATTGATAACACCTAATTTGAATTTGAAGATCAAATCTCGTAAGATCATTTCAAATACATCATTAAATATGTCAAGAAATAAATAATATGTGAATATAAAAATATGTTAATACAAAAACATTGTCAATATAATAAAACGTCAATAAAAAAAACTTTCTAGTAATTTAATTTTGTAGCGAGATAGCTCAGTGGTTAGCGCGTTCGGTTCGCGTGCCGAAGGGCATGGGTTCCAACCCTAACAATGAGCTTGAGCTGCTGGTAAAGGAAAACATCGTGAGGAAACCATAACGTGGTGGTAGGGTACTTTTTAGTACACGGCTGGCTAGCTACCACCCTCAAGTTGAAAATCTGCTGCCAAGCATCTAACGGTATGTTTCGGCAGCCTCACTTGATAGCCAGTTCCATTCTAGGCTAGTTGTGCTTTACCATCTTCGACCACACCAACACTTAACATCAGGTGAGTTGTGTTCAAACACCTAGCCTATAAGCCATAAAATAGACATAATCTTTTAATTTTAAAATTTCTATAAATTTAAACGGCTTGGTTACATTGTTTTTATTACGGAGCTCTGGTGCCTACCTTCCGGTTTCATCATCAACCGGAAACCTGAAGGTAGTTAATTTTTATGGGACTATTCTAGTGCCCGAAAACAGCACTGAAAAGTCACAGAAAAGCAAAATATGCAATTTCGTTTACTTGGGTATGTTTTTTCTAGTTATTTTGGTTTAAAAATCAAACTCTAAACCGATAGGATTTCTATGGGACCAATCTAAAATTATATCAAATCACAGTTCACTGTGTGTTGTCTTTGTTTACTTTTATATTGCAATATTATTTATTTTCTTCTTTAGTAAAAAAATAGCTAGTGGCGTACGCAATATTATTTAGCGGAAACAAGACAGACCAATTTTTACCAGCGTATATGACAAACAACGTGTCGGGTATATAGTACACACTGCTTATCATTCGGATACTTGGTTGTGTTAAGCAGATAAATATACGTCTTCAGGTGTAACGTGAAATGTGTCTGACTGTACAAAAGACTTGACTTGTTCTGTAAAAAATAATTTGAATATTGCGAGGCGTGTTACTTGAAGTAAAATACACATTTTTTGCCTTTATTTCACTCAAGGTCGAAATAAATTTACTTGTAAGTCGTAGATATGAATTCAAAGAAACAGCTTGATGAATGTTTTGTAGAAACAAAGGAAAATACGAAAGAGATACGTTTATTATAATGGTACTTCACCAAAAAAAAACTTGAAGGAAAACAAGGAAGAAATCTGTTAAGAGCTATGATGATGGGAGAATGATACTTCTTAAAGGAATTGATTGTGTTTAATGATGTACTAAAATGTATTGAAGTAAAGAAATTCTTTTAGATTTCTGTTGTAATGTCATGTGCTTTTGTAATGAGACGAAAGAGACGCTCTCCTAATGATAAGAGATAACGCATGCCCATGACCATTGCGGAGGTATACAGAACTTTAAGTAACAAAACAATGTCCAGGGCATCGCTGCTTTGGCGCTCATTACTTTTAGACATTCGATGGTTAGTCTCAACAGCCCTGTAATTTCGCTAGCTCGTGCAGTTCTCTTCAAACTGGAACACAGTTATGTTTACACACTACTGCTTGGCAGCAGAATATATAGACGTCTTTCTGCTAAGGAGTTCTAGATTAGTACTTGAAATGTTTATATATTTTTAGGATTATGTGTATATATTTCTTTCAAATCAAATACCTTAATTTGTCCTTGTAATTGCTTTTTAGTAAAACTCCCGTCCGTTGGTCACCTTTACTTCTATACTGATATAATAAAGTGGAAGAGTTTTTTTGTTTGAACGCGTTTATCTCTGTAACTAACACTCGGATTAGAAAAAAATATTTTTGCATTTGTCAGTTCATTTCTTGAAAAAGGTCACAATACGGCTCTTAGAAGCCAAAGGCGGGCGAAACCGGTAAGCATAGCTAATATAGAATATTTAAACTTTATTGGTTTTAAAACTGTACATCTTGGTTACAAGACTTTCACTTCAGAGGGTCTAACAAATTATCAATTTCATAAAAAACTTCGTCAAGTTTTAAAAATAGGTGCCATGTCACGTTAGTTTTAATTCCCGTGGATGCCCGCAAGAGGCGGTGATTTATTGTTCATTCATTTCGGTATCAAAAAATTAACAAAAGTTTTTTCGAAAATCATCGTACAGAGCTCCGAACTAAGCACTTATCTCAGCTCAAAAGAACCTCCTTTGTAATCTACTTCAATCTTCTGTAAATGTTACGCTCTTAGATCTCAGAGGTCAAACTAATTACGATTATGAGAAGCAAGATAACACGACCTTCGCACGTGTACTCGACGATCTAATGACGGCAGATCTTAATATAGACAGGCGTTGGTCCGAGGCAAAAGGCAAGTATATACCATGAATGTCAAGATAATTGAAGTCTTAGGTATAGCGTTTATATGATGATACCTGCTATGTACATAAAAACACAGTCCTTTACACTCAATAGTGCATAGTCATTTTTTATTCTAGTCCATAATTATGAACAGAGACTCTTGATGTCAACAGCTACCAGTATTTTGTACCAAAGAGTACCAAAACGACGCCACACGATGCTTTATTATAGCAAAAAAGTTGGGGACCATCGCTTCAGCGAACATGCTCGACGCGCTGCAATACTGCGGGAGTGTCATAAGAGACCGGTATGTATCATCATATATTGCTCTCTGCGGTAACGTTGTCCAGAGCTGGCACGTATACAATATATATGCATAAGCAATATTGTTTAAAGTTGTGTACTGTTGCGTTTTGATTTCAGGTTAGCGTGAAGTATTAACTTGGTGGTAGATCTCCTTAGGAGGTCGTTTAAAATTAAATAGTCTGAGAGGTCGGTATACATTCTGGAGCCCGCGGTCTACAACCGCGTACCAGCTTCCATTCGGGATACACCGTGCCTTCGCGTGCTTAAGAACCAAGCTAAGATCTTGGCTTCAAGAGACCTTGTTTTATGACTTTGATGATTATTTAAAAATATAAGAGATTATTGAATTACTAGTAAGTAATTATAATTATTTTATTGACATATAATCCTATCCTATTATATATTAATATTGACATTTTAATTACATTGCCATAATATGTTATGATTTTGATATTTTTAAATTTGAATGAACTATATAACTTTGGCGTTATCAATAAAATATTGTATTTGTATTTGTAGGTACCACCGTTATTCTATATATTTATTATTCTATAAGTTTTAAAGTTTTTTTTATAGGTGACAAGCTCGGTGTTAACTACAAAAGATGGTAAATACACCTAGCCTGGAATGGAACTGGCTTTCAAGTGCAGCAACACACTTTTAGGTGGTCGGCGATATATTTTCAACTTGAGGGTGCTACCGACCGAATACTAGAAAATATCCTACCACCATGCTATGGTTTACTCACGATGTTTTCATTCACTGGCAGCTCAAGCTCATTGTTGAGGTTTGAACCCACACCCTTCGGCGTGAACCGACGCGCAGACGTTTAGCGATGATACTAAACGTCTCCGCGTTCCATTTAAATAGATAGATAACTCTCTTTTTTCCACAGCAAGATTACAGAACAAAAACATTTAAATCAAATAAAGTGCAACAATTGGCGGTCTTATGGCTTAGAGCGATCTCTTCCAGACAACTTTTTGCGACGGGGTTTGCGAACTAGAAAAACAACGTTTACATAAATACTTACACTCATCATATACATACTTAAATAGTTCTATATATTATAACTTTCTATATGAACTTGTTCTAAATAATATTATGACCTTATGCGGCCTATCCCAATGTGCATTTAGCTATATACACAGCGATGGCACGCGTTGTCTGTTAGCCATTGTGTCCGCTCGGTCGCGCTTGAAATTGGCCAGTAATTGTAATCTAGTACAATGCACTGCTGTACCCAGATCATGAGCGGATTTGCATCACAATAGAGAACACTTACGTAATTACAATAGGTGGTAGATCTCCTTAGCAGAACATCTAGGAATCAGGATTTAAACTTGAGCGTGGTAGCTAGGCAACCAAGTATTAGAAAGTACCCTACCACCATGCTATGGTTTCCTCACGAGCTTAAGCTCATTGTTAGGATTTGAATCCATGCCCTTCGGCACGCGAACCGAACGCGCTAACTACTGAGCTATCTCCCTACAAAAGAAAATTAAATTACTAGAAAGTTTTTTTTATAGACATCTTATTATATTGACAATATTTTTGTATTGACATTTTTATATGGACATATATTATTGATTTTTGTTTCATTGCCATGTTATTGTTTATTTCTTGACATATTTAATGATGTATTTGAAATAATCTTACGGAATTTGATCTGCAACTTTGGTGTTATCAATAAAATACATTAATATGTATTTGCATTTAAATGAAATCGGGTTATACTTGAATAATCGCTTAACTTGGATAAAAAAGAAGAGCTCACGGTATGGCCCTGGGAATCAATGAATCATATTTGTAGGACAATAACTTTGATTTCTATCTCACGGCAAGCCAAACTATAAGCTTTTGGATTATTAGATTTCGTCCGTCTGTCTGGCATTCCGTTTGTTGTACTGTCAGTCGCGTGTCATCTGTCAACAGTTAGATATCACCTTACAGCGCGGTAGTTGGTCAAAAACGATAAATCACTTCTGTTAACGAGTGTCCGTGTCCGGCATGCAGTTTTGAATGATATGTTTTATCAGAAGAAGAAAACTGATATTCGCAAATCACCGAAAATTCCGTTTCGTTCAGTTAACTTAAGTGAAATTTAATATAGCACAAACTGTCTTAACCCTTTGAGCCCTCTTCATTCAGTTTCGCCTCTAAAAGCAACTCACCTGAAAGGGTTAAGGACAATCTTGATATAAGTTATCGATTGTTTGGGTTCATGTGTTTGCCTTTTATTCATTGACTTAGGACAGCGCAAGTGATACAGTATTGATTCAGTATTGTGTGCAAACAAATTTCTCTCGAGTGTGAAATTGCAAAACGGGGTAAATTTTTTATATGATTGAGGTGACAAATTGTTAAAAGACATAAAGCAGAATAGCATATAAGTAACTAGTAAAGTGTATTTCTCGAAAACTCTGCTAGTTTAAATAAATAAGCTCATTAGATAAGTTTACGAAATATTGTTCCCACCGACCCTTGTTGCCAACCCCACTCCATATCCTCTTGAACCTTTAAATAACTTGTGTGGAATCGCGAGTCACTTCATCTCAATCCATCTCCGAATCTAACAGCTTCCTTGACCAATTCCAAAACATTGTAAAATTTAAACAATTGTGCGCGTATTAAAAAAAAAGCGTGTTTTGACTTTCCACCACGTAACAAATTTACGAATATTGTTTATTATCATAACTAAACTATAGATAATAATATTATTTTTATCTTAATTATTTACATACTCTGTTTACGACTCTGTTTTATATTATGTAGTGATGATGATAGTGATTAGTATTTTTTACCAATCCTTTTCATCCTAAAGTTGCTTGAACGAGATCGCTTTTAGCGATAATGTCGCCAGTTGATGCACCTAACAAGTAAATTTACTTTCTTTTAGTTCTGTACTGTATAATTTTTGGTATAACAATAAAGAGTTAATCAATTAAGTTTGCCCCAATAGGTTATTTTGTAGAATATTTGCTTCTAGAGCTGTAGGTCGTGGTTCCGATTCCTGTCAGGATAAACATTTTTTAAAATACTTTTATGATATTTTCTCATAGGCCAGAACAATGATCAAAATACCAAGAAATGGACGTATTCTGTGTTAATTAATCTATTAAATATTAATTATCTACATAATTAGGGTAATTGGGTTACAGGTGCCTTTAAATCCAAAGTAAACAGATTTCTTCTAAATAAACGTGCTCCATTTTAGACCGCATCTTGCTTATTAAAATAATTTAATTTAAATATTAATAAGCGGATTATTCTATAAATGTCTAATAAATTAAGTGAATGTTTATCATACATTAATGTTACAAATATATCCTTTTTAACTAAAGAAATTAATTTAACTTTCTATCGATTATAATTTCACATCATCGGTCTGATTGGTTTCAACGATAAACAAGTTTTGCAAAATTAAAGTTTTATTCAAAAGTAAATTTCACATTGTAAAACGTTTAAGGATTTTAATGAAAAGTTCTAAATTGGCTTTAATTGGAATCAATAGCAACAAAAAGTTAATATTTTCTAGTTTTTATTTTCTTTCTTGTCAGCTTATTCTGTGATAGACACGAAGTGCGTAGGAATTTGCGAGTCGGAAAAAGTAAATAGAATTTTATTACCGTCCTCTTATTATGATGCTTTCCTTCTCATCTAGCTTCCTATGTCACATTTCTAAGGGCAAGGGATTAAAAAATCCATGCGGCTGTTATCATACCGTACTCGTATCATACTGGTTTTCATAAGCGCTCTAATGATACCGTGGGTGCTGTTAATGCATTTCGGATTGCGCTCTATGACCGCTCTACTCAACTCCATTAAAAACTATTCACAGATCAATTCAGTTTTAATGTAAAGATAACGAAACTAAAAAAAAACACTTTCCTGATAGTAAAAGATAACACCATCACCATTGCAGCTATACCCAGAACTCCGAGTAACAAAACAAAGTCTAGCACAGCGGGGTGTTTTAAATATATCGATTAAGTAATTTGTGCTGATCTATTTCCACTGTCGTTATGTGATCTGTGTTCACTTCTCGATAAGACCACCAAATAGTACTGAAAATGCAATTGCATGAACTGGCTTGGTTGGTCATTACTTATATCTCAACAATCTTATGTCTAATCTAACTGATATTATAGAAGCAAAAGGAACTCTGTCTCTGTGTCTTTTTATATGTTTTTAAGCTTTTCACGACTAATGGATCATGATGAAATATAACTAAGTCTAGCTAAGCTCTATTAGTTAAGTCACGAAAAACTATGCGTGTAACAGCTTAAGCGGCCTTTTATATTCACAAAACACGTGAATCATAACAGTTATTTAGTCAAATCATGTCTTTTTTAAATTATTAAACCAAACAATACATTTGAAATAGTTTGTACAATAAATAGACTAATGTTTAACTTATTCTAATATAAATAAGCAATAACAAACACATAATATGTATATATGTGGCTAATCTGTTACGTGCATGTCTGTTCGTCAGATCTAAAAAAACGATCAGTATATATATCAGTAATTTTCATAGACCGTAGTCCGAAATAGATTAACATTATTAACAGAACATGATTGCGCAAATTTCGTTTAGGCAGGGTTGGGAACATGGACGTATCGAAAGGGGATTTAAATTTAAAACAAAATTTAAAATTTACACCTGGTTTGCAAGTTCTAGATACTGAACAAATTTATGTCCCTGCAACGCGATGAACCCTCCACCCGCACGGCGATATCATGAAATACTAACAAGTGTTTGTCTCACCGATCGTTTCTGATGATGGTGATGCTCTAGCTTCATGTTCGCACATCTATTCAGTGCTGTGAGCCGCCTGAACAGCGACTGAAGGGAATCCTCGTCTAGGAATGGATGGTCGTTCTGGACTCCCGACACGTCGATTGGGAACTGAAGGTCTGGAACAAAAGAAAATGAATTTTAGTTTGTGACCACTAAGGTTAACTTTTGATACGATGGTGTAAGAGGGTTCATCCGGCTCAAAGCAAGGCAAGGTCGCGCGCGCGTTGTACGCAGCTTTGTCTCCATGATGAAGGCCACCTGGCCGAAACTATAGTCGGAGTATCCGATATAACGTGAGTAATAGCGTATAAGTAAAACAAACATGTAGAAATATTACGAAGAAACTGAATGGTAGTAAGTTACTTGGCTGGTTATTGGCAAATCTGACGCCAGACACCATATGGTGTATGAGGCATTAATTCAGTTATTATTCTAGGTAAGGGTTTACCATCTTCGACCGTATTGTCACTGTTGGTTAAAATTACGCGAATTGGAAATACCCGTCAAACATAAAAATCTCAATTTTTCATGCTAACAGAAATATAAAATAGCTTAGCCAACAAATACATAAAAAATATTCAAAGTTCAATATGTATGTCATGCTCGCTGAGTAATTAAAGGTGTGTGGCGTGGCGGATCTGTAGCATACTGGACTGACACAGACTTTCCTTCAACTTGTTCGTTTTTAATTAATTTAGTAATTTTATATAGGTACATACATCGGGAGACAATTAAGTTTAAAATAAATCGGTAAAGACAATACTAACCAAATTAAACTTACAAAATACAATATACTAAAGGTCTACATAAGGCTCAATTCACATGCATTTACTAAAATAACTTTTATACACACATCACAATTTCATCACAAGAAAATCAAATAGATACTTCTTTTAAACTTCACTTAGTAGATAGTTAATTTTTCCTTGTTGCAGAAACTCTTTCCACGAACCAACAATTTCATCAACACGTCGCACACTGACCAAAATAATACTAAAGCGTATCTCGATTGTTTGATAAGATTTACGTCCTCCCCGTGTCACGATAATGATTCCACTAAATAGTAAATAGGTGCACGTGAGTCGACTATTCAGTTCTGTTTACATTGATTCATTCAGTAAGGTATCTGTCGTCACCGTGGCATAACAAAACGTCATCGGAGCCGATCAATCGATTTTTATTTATTTAGACCAGCGGTCGGCAACACGCGGCCCGCGGGCCAAGTCCTACTTGCGGCCCGTGATTGTTTTGTAAATTGGTCATAAATATCCAAAATATTATAGGTTCTAAATAGAATTATATTGCCTTTATTTTAACAATTTTAAATAGTATTTTTTTCCCCTATCTTTTCTGTGCGAATTATACGTATATTAATCTACTAGGCTTATTATTGCAATTGAGGCCCGCATTTACTTTATTTTGCCACTTTGTGGCCCCTGTCTGCCAAAAGGTTGCCGACCCCTGATTTAGACAATAAAAATCATTTGCTGAATGTATATAACCGCATCACTTTAAAACGGCTGCACCTATTTTTTTTTTTGTTGTGTTTGTAATTGTCATGACAAGGTTTGTATGTAAGAAAATGTTAGAAAGGTGGTATGGAAAAGTATAAAAATGCGTTAAAAACCTCCATATATAAAGTGAGTGAGAGTGATAGAGGATTTTTTTTTATGGCTGACCGGCTAGATGTTAGACCACAGCTCACCTGATGTAAAGTGACGGTGTAGTCGAAGATGGCAAAGCACACCTAGCCTGGAATGGAACTGGCTCTTAAGTGAACACACCGTATAGAATAGTGGGTAGATCTTAAAAAATATTGACGGAATTGACAGATTGACGTCGAGTTGTACAGTTTCATTACATATTTTATCTGTTACATCCAAAAAACTATGTTTTGGTTGTATTGTGAAAAAAGTAGAAAAAAATTACTGTATGACGATTTTTTGCCATTAATGGGTTGACAGGCTTCGCTGTTAAAAAATTTGATTTAAGCAACTACAATCATAGGAAAATTCAATGGTCAAAATAAACTATGGTCAAACTATTTTTTTGACATTTTATTAGCCTTTGCCCAGCAGTGGGACACTACAGGCTGAGAATAAATAATTTTATTTCTTAACATAGTTGTACTGTACAGGGAAGAATTTTTCTTCATTAGTACACCCGTGTAAAGCCGAGGCGGAAGCTAGTTTAACAAAAAACCATTTATGTGGGTAGGTACGAACATCGACTACTTAGTACCTATTAGTATTAGCATTTTATCAATAGATTTTGTCGTTAAAGAACATTATGTTAGTATGATTATTAGTCAATAAATGAAATACGTCATTACAGAGATCCGGTTTGAAGGGTACTGCAGTTAGCGAAATTACAGGGCTATTAAGACAGGGCTGTTAAGACTAACCATCGAATGTCTCAAAGTAATGAGCGCCTAAATAGCGATGCCCTGTTGTTCCGCTACTCAAAACTCTGTGTACCGCTGGAATGATCATGCATTACTTACCATCAGGATAACGTCTTGTTCGTCTCACTTATTTTACATTAAAAAAATTATTATCGAATGTTAAAGTAATGAGCGCCAAAGTAACGACGCCCTGGACTTTTTTTTTTGTCACTCGAAGTTTTTGGTATACGAATAAATTATATATATTTTTAATCATATAATGGCAACACCATAATCGTTATTTCAAAAACTCGAACTAAACATTCTACCTTTATCTTACGAACCGTTTACCTATAGAATTTGCTGCTCGGGTGGATGTTCCCTGTGTCTTTAATATGGGAGTCTTCAAGTCGCGAGTGAATCAGTTCCATCTAGGTAAACGTGTTTCATTGTAGACCGCTTTTTTGCAAGACGGCGGTCCAGCGCAAGCCAATTTATAATAAAAAAAATAACATTCATTTTTGGCGGAAAAATATGTTCGAATTCGATTGAACTTCGAACACAAAGAAAGTAAAAAAGAGCTACGTCGCAAGTAGTGAATAAGAACTAGCAAAGTTATTGGAAATTATATTCATTTCCGATAGATATCTATTGCCCTACTTATATCACTATATTACGATAAAAAAATACATGCATCTATTACTAATAAATATCTAAACATGAAATATGTAGGAACACAATATCATAAAACTGATAAATCTTTTAATGCATGAATTTTCCTCACCTTGAGGACTAAGAAAATAAGTGATAAACACATTTTCCTAGCCTACGAAAGTACTCGTCTTTAATCCTATGTGGAAAGGCTCCAGTCATATCCGACCCAGAGAGGTAAACCTATTAGTTTGAAGGCTATTCAATATTCACCACACGTATAAAAGGCACCTAGTGAAAATCTGTATCAAAATCCTTTAGCAATCCGGCGCTCTTGTCGCAGGAGTCTAAAAAAATAAAAGGTATATATTTTTATCGTCACTCCATCCATCAGGCGGGGTGGTGGCCAATTTTTCTTTTATATGTAAAAGTTATGAGACGAACACGACGCACTCCTGATGGTAAGAGATATCGCCTGTCTACGACATAATAATATAATATAATACTTATTATATTATGCTATGATTGTAATAAATTAGCTTTTTTTTCCAGTCTCTAGTAATAGCTTATTATTAGTTGTTAATATTTTGACTGTCCTGTTAGGTTATTTGGTAATATATTGTAGGGGTGGATTCGATTCCTACCCAGCACAAACATTTATGAGATAATAAATGTTTATTGTGTCAGGGTGTATTAACAAATAAAAGTACATAAGTATTTTATCAGTTATCTGGTTCCCATAGTACAAGTTTTGCTTAGTTTACGGCTAGATGGCGCTGTGTGAAATGTGATGCGATATAAATATAAATTTACAAACACGAATATTGGTTGACAATCTTTTATTAAGGTAGGGTATTGATTGATATTTTAAGATTTTCCTCACAATATCTGGCTTCGGCGACGGATCCCAGATTATTATTATCTATTTATTGAACGTATATATGACGTTCTCACGTCTTCTGAAGAAGGTATCTCCCTCTAAAAGGCACTCCGAAGGTTCTCAAAAAGGAAGGTACGTCTAAATCGAGAGGAAACGTCATTCTCTCGTGAATGAACGCATCACCGCCAACTCGAACAGTCTTACGACATCAAAAGCTTGTGATCTGAAGTAGGGAAATGAAAGACGAAGTATTAATAGATGGGCAATATCGGATTGAAATTCGGTTAGGTGACGTACATATATACGTCAGAACTTTTATGAGTTCCGTGTTATGTAGTTGAGGGAGAAGACGATTACAATGATATTTTAAAATATGTTCATCAAAAACCGAAAAGGAAAAAAATATGTCAATGTACTCTTGAAATGTGGAATGAATTAAATTGTATATGTATTAGTTAAGAACGTGATTTGTGCATTTGACGATAATTTAATTCGAAGTTAATGGTTAAATACTATAATGTTCATGTTCAATCATAATAATTTCATTGGTAACTATTAATTGTTAGTATTCAGTCAGTAATGAGCTTGAGTTGCTGGTGAAGGAAGACGTCGCGAGGAAACCATAGCATGCTGGTAGGGTGCCGCTGGCTAGCTACCACCCTCAAGTTGAAAATTTGTCGCCAAGCATCTAACGGTGAGTTCCGGCTGCCTCACTTGACAGTTCTATTCCAGGCTAGGTGTGCTTACCATCTTCGACGAAACCATCACTTAACATCAGGTGAGCTGTCGTAACATACCTAGCTTGTCTAACATAAACAAAAAAAAAAAGATTATTTAGGTTGAAAAATTAAAAACAAAGAACATTACTTAAAACAATGGTCCTTCAAGTTAGCGCTGTGAAACGTGCGTACTTATAATAATGCAAATTAAACGTCGTGTTGGGACAATATAAGGAAGAATCATGCAGTTGGTATTTTTATGTTTTTGTACTTATTAGACAATTATCGTCATTTTTTTCACTATTGCACACATTTTTTAATGTCATTGATATGTGTTAGTTGAGAGCCAGTTGCATTCCAGGTGTGCTTTACCATCTTCAACCATACCGTCACTTAACATCAGGTGAGTTGTGGTCAAGAACCAAGCTTGTATAAAGCTTGTTTACGTATAAAGTAGGGGTGTTTTTAGTGGCGAATTACGTACATTCGTGTGAAAAAAGTAACATAATGTGGTAAATTATGACTTTTTGTGTCGCTTCCAAAACTCCGTCGAAGCTTGTAGTAAAGTCGTCGCTACTTTAATATGTCCGGACTAATCCACTTTGTATTACTTTGCCTGTGACTCTGACTTAATTCAATTAATTTATCAGAAAATACTGGAAAATATGAACATAACACTAGCAAAGTGTACAAAAGCATAATGCCAAAAACAAATGAAAAGAAGATTCGCTATTGGAAAAGACAATTAAAAAAAATTAGAAGTGCCTTTTTTGTTTTTTGTTTTTCATAATAGGTTCGCGTTTGACCACACCATGCCTGATGTTAAGCTATAGTGCGGTCTAAGATGAAGCACGCTTACCTAGGAGAAACCTATTTACATTTATGTAAAAGTAATGAGACGAACGAGACACTCTTCTGATGGTAAGAGATAACGGATGTGCATAACCATTACAGCTATACACAGAATTGTTTATCACATATAGCCAAGCATACCAAACTGGCGTAGTTTTCAGTCGAAAGCCGTCGGGAAGATGGAACAAAATCATTTGTTACTTTGATCGAAGATTTAAGTGGTTTTTCACTTATGTTCGTGCAGATCTAGAACGCATATTTCATGTCTATGACTTCTTATATCTTCTCAACGAAGGTAGGTAGCCGTAGGTTTGAGGCAGGTGGGTAGATAATAAAGATAAGGCTTGACAGTACACCTATCTTAAAAGTGACGTCAGTTAACGGAATCACGCTTGTAATGGCATTATCAGCTTTGCATTTTATGGTGGTCCGGAAGCAACACTTGGGATTGGAGGTGAGATTTGGTGAAATAATAAAAAAATACATATAGTGTAAATTTCATAGTATTGAAGATTCGAATTCTACATGAATTTTCCATTCTCGTTTTTAAGCATTTTTTTTTAAGTTTGTTTTTCTTCCTTTTCATTTTTCATACTAAAGCGACGTTATTTCAATACTTGCGGGGCTAGTGGTCAGAAATTAATTTAAAAAAATCAGTTGTTCGGTACATTTCCTAGCGCAAATTAATTATTTTTAATAAAGCAATTCTATGGTTTCTTGGAAGAGATCGCTCTCAGCGATAAAGCCGCTTCTGTAAAACTAAAGTGAAGCTGTATTTCCAAAACAACATGGCAAAACTCAATTATGTGTACTTGTATAACTTATTGTACTATTGAACCCAAATAACTGATAGAACACATTCATGTTAAACATACGTTCGTCACATAGTCTGTCGTGGCCGGTAATCGAACCCACACTTTTCATCTCATGAAGCACCGAGCTATGTATCCGGTAGCACACGGAGCTAAGTATTTTTTTTATGCAAGAGTGATGAGACGAACGGGACGCTCTCCCGATGGTAAAAGTTAACGCCTCTCCATGACTATTGTAGCAAAACACAAAACTTTGAGTAACAATACAAAGTCCAGGGCATCGCTGATTTGATGCTCATTATTTTGAGACATTAGATGGTAAGTCTCAACAGCCCAGTAATTTCGCTAGCTGCAGTACCCTTCAAATAAAACCGTAATGTAAAATAAAACACTACTGCTTGGTGGTAGAATATCTGGTACTGCGGTGGTACCTACCTAGACGACCTCCTGCTAAGGAAATCTACCACAAAGTAAAATATCCGATAGTAGAAACATTCGGTAGTAACCGGATAAGCTAACAGGTATAAAAATGTAAATAAATTGTTTTCTTGTTTTCAAAGGATCTATTGATTTAGAGGAACATTGTCGGCCTTTAAAAGTACCTTTCTGGGTCAACATTCCAGGAAATTGGAACAAAGAATAATGCTTAGGTTTATGTTAGTCGAATTGGAAAAACTTTTGTTTTACGTCTTCAAAGAGGAAGTGGGAGCTTATCTGAAAAACAAATAATTAAGAGGCTTCAAGTTTCAATTTTATATCTCACTAGGTTATCCCTGAGGGTTCCCTCGCGTAGACAATAAATCAATTGTTTTTTTTTATGGCTGACAGGCTAGGTGTTTGATCCCAACTCACTTGATGTTAAGTGATGGTGTGGTCGAAGATGGTAAAGCACACCTAGCCTGGTATAGAACTGGCTCTCAAGTGAGGCTGCCGGAACACACCGTTAGATGCTTGGCGGCAGATTTTCAACTTAAGGGTGGTAGCTAGCCAGCCCAGTACTAGAAAGTACCCTACCACGCTATGGTTTCCTGACGATGTTTTCCTTCACCGGCAGCTCAAGCTCATTGTTGGGGTTTGAACCCACGCCCTTCGGCATGCGAACCGACCGCGCTCACCACTGAGCTATCATCGCTATTTGTTATTTTAGGATTCATTTCTCAGGTTAGATTTTTCTAACACCAAATCTCTACAGAATTCTGTAAAAATTTACCGACATATTTCTCATATCACACCGTCACTTAAATCAAGGTAGCTGCGGTCAAACACCTAGTCTGTCAACAATAAAAAAACTTTTTTTACTCACCAAAAATGTGTTAAAACCACGCCAGTTTCTATAGTTAATAATAAGTTATATTATGAAAAAATAAGGTATAAATCGAGAACCTCCCTTTTAAATCAAGATAACAAATATAAAAAAAAAACAAGAATTTATTGAATGAAACAAAAAACACGACTGCTTTAAAATTATAGTCAGTCACTCGGGATGATGTAAGGATTCCAACGATACTCCATACATCCAAATCTGGTTAGGCATTTAAAAGTTATGGTGGAATAAAAAACTCCTGGTCTAGGTATGCCGTGGTGGTGCCGGCGTAAGAATAGTACCCCACCCTCTCTACCCGTGGTTGCCGTAAGAGTCGGCTAAGGGATGCAATCCGGAAGATGGGCAGCAGCGTCTTCCTTGAACAATCACACCTAACTGCGCTCGCCAACCCGCCTGCCAAGCGTGGCGAGTATTGGCAAAACCCCCCCAGGAGGAGGCCTATGTCCAGCAGTGGACATCCTATGGCTGATGATGATGATGATGAAAAAACTCCTAACATACATAAATTCTAACGTGAACCCTAAAAACATTACACTCTTTTTTTGGGTAGTCGTGTAATTAGAACATCGCGTGAAATGTCACATAAAAGTCAGTTTTCAGCAATATAAGCCTCCAAGCACCTAGCAGTGTGTTCCGCCGCTCTCACTTGAGAACCAGTTCCATTCCATGCTAGGCGTGCTTTACCATTTTCGACCACACCGTTACTTAATATCAGGTGAGCTTTGGTCAAAAACCTAGCTTGCAAACCATAAAAATAAATCAGCAAAATCGCATATTTATCTTTAAAAATGAAAATATTAGGAATAAACTTTTCAAAAATAAATTTTTCATCTATAACCAAACTTTTCGATTGTCTTTTCTTCTAAGGAATTACCCCTTGAAAGTCAGACAATAAAGATTTAAACCACAACAGTAATACAAAAAACATTAATTTTCAGTTTAAATTTCCAGTTGCGGCGGCGAAACTAGGACGCCATTTAACGTCACTGTATCTCGGTTGACAACTTCCGGCCAGGAGGCACTGCGCCGGAAGTAAGGCGGTGAGCGTTCTATTTCGACGTAGTCGAGCGCTGATTGTCGAACGTGAAGGACGTTTTAATCTGCTGCGTCCTTTGAGTCATATGCACTGCTATAAAGTCAGGATGGACTTATACCCATGATTATAAAAAACATTTAATATGGGTAAAAATTAAAAAAAAAAACCGGCCAAGTGAGAATCGGACTCGCGCACCGAGGGTTCCGTACAAACCTGTAGATATATAAGTAAAAGTTATGGTATTTTTTTATGGTAATTTATGATTTTCGCAATTTCCCTTTTATCTGTGCTATAAGACGTTGCTTCGTACCAAATTTCAAGATTCTGAGTTCAAGGGAAGTACCCTATAGGTTTTGATTCCCTTGCGAGTGTCGAAAGTTTGCAGCATAAACGGCTGTATCTTTTGAATGCGTTGGCTTAGAAGTTTGATTTTTTCATAGCTCCAAGGGACAGTAGACCTGAGTATGTGATATTAATTTCAGCTTGATACTTCTACGCGTTCCTGAGAAAAAGGGTCTTGACATGCAGACAGACGGACAACAAAGAGATCCTATAAGGGTTCCGTTTTTTCCTTTTGAGGTACGGAACCCTAAAAATGCTTATGAAACCATAGCGTGGTGGTAGGGTACTTTCTAGTACTCGGCTGGCTAGCTACCACCCTCAAGTTGAAAATCTACCGCCCATCATCTAACGGTGTGTTCCGGAAGCCTCACTTGAGAGCCAGTTCCATTCCAGGCTAGGTGTGCTTTACCATCTTCGACCACACACTTAACATCGGGTGAGTTGTGGTCAAATACCTAGCCTGTCAGCCATAAAAAAATATAAAAAAACATTTTTCGGACAGCCAGAAGCTCGATAAAGCGACATCGTTTTATGGTTGATATTCCAAAAACCCGTACGAAACGATTTGAGTCCACTTTCATTGTTAGAATGGCTAAAGCGTGGAATACGTTCGAGTATGTTGATAGATACAATCTAGGTGTCTTCAAGTCGCGAGTGAATCGGAATCTAGGCAAGCTAGCTCCATCGTAGATCGCATCTTTACTTAACATCAGGTTATATGCCGATCAAACGCAAGCCTATCATATTTTTTTTTAAATCTAGCTACACTGCCGGACCTATTTCATTTTCAGATTGTCACTTTGAAAAGCTTTCATTTATAATATGACGGTATTATGAGTCAAGTTGGCAGTTTATCCAGGACTGACAGGGGTAGGGTATTGTGGTGTTGTTGGCAGGGAGCCACTTTACAGATAACAATTTTGGGCTGCATCCTTACTAGCGGAGACAATGAAAGATATTTAACATATAAATATTTTTGAAAATAAACTTGAGAAGACATATTGTTTTATTGACTTGAATTTTTTAAAGAAAACAACTATTATTTTTTTTCGTTTTTTTTTATGGCTGACAGGCTTGTTGTTTGCCCACAACTCACCTGATGTTAAGTGACGGTGTGGTCAAAGATGGTAAAGCACACCTAGCCTGGAATGGAACTGGCTCTCAAGTTAGGCTGCCGGAACACACCGTTAGATGCTTGGCGGCAGATTTTTAACTTGAAGGTGGTAGCTAGCCAGCTGAGTTCTAGAAAGTACCCTACCACCACGCTATGGTTTCCTCACGATGTTTTCCTTCACCGGCAGCTCAAGTTCATGGTTGGGGTTTGAACCCATGTTCTTCGGCATGCGAACCGACCGCACTAACCACTGAACTATCATCGCTACAAAAAATTTGGTTTAAGTTAAACCAAAATTTAAGGTTTTTTTAAGTTCTGCTTCGAGAGCTTAAGGGCGTGGGTTTGATTCCCGCTCAAGACTAACATTTGTGTGATTAACATAGATGTTTATTCTGTGTCTGGGTGTACTGTATGTATAAGTATAAATTTACAAAAAAAAATATATTTGTATTCTATCAGTTATATAGTTCGCATAGTAGTTCATCTCCCGTCTGCTCTTTATTTTATATCGTTTTTCCATTATTGGTTGCCTGGAAGAGATCACTCTTAGCGATAAGGCCGCCACTTGTGGCACTAGCTCATAAGATTCTTTTGTTTTCTGTACTCTTTTTCTTTTTTGGTGTGCACAATAAAGAGTTACTATCTATATATAGTACAAGCTTTGATTAGTTTAGGGCTAGACGGCGCTGTGTGAAATGTCCTACAATATTTTTTTTAATTTACTTTCTAGCTGCTACCCGCGATTTTGTCCGCGTGGTATTGAGACAGACAGACAGACAGACAGACTGACAAACAGACGCGGCAGACGACTTTGTTTTATACTATGTAGAGATAAGGATCAATGTGTTAATACCAAATGTGCGTTAGAAATAAATCAACAATTATTATTGTATTAATGGTTCACTATTTTGACGATAATGGCTTACACATCAAAGATGCTGTCGCGGGCTTTTTTGTAGGACTGTTTAGGATA
Organism: Biston stratarius; assembly: GCA_950106695.1. NCBI lineage: Eukaryota > Metazoa > Arthropoda > Insecta > Lepidoptera > Geometridae > Biston > Biston stratarius. The sequence continues at coordinate 12,868,805 of OX467112.1, forward strand.
AATATTTCAATTGTACATTATATACGTGTAACTCCAACGGTTTTTGAGGCGCACGCTAGAGTAGCTCGCAGATGGCAGATTTTTTTCCTACTAACTTGACACTTATTGTTATATTTTGGATAATTCACACTATATCTTTATAATTTATAGCCTAAGTGTTATTTTGATGTATAAGCTATATTATTGTAAAGTTTCATCAAAATCCATTCAGTAGTTTTTGCGTGAAAGAGTAACAAACATACATCCATACATCCATACATTCTTACAAACTTTCGCGTTTATAATATTGGTTAGGAGGTTAGGATAAGTCCGTAGCTCCGAGCACGGGTCTTTCGTTCACTGAACGCTTTGAAACTATTTGCTACTAATTTCGCCGACTTAATTAGGTCACATAAAGCAAATATGATATAACAGAGTCAAGCACGTTTAGGCTCACCGAGTTAGTAGAAAGGCGGGCGCAGTAGGGCGTGCCCTCGCGGCTCGCTGCTCCTCGCTAATTATAAACCTGCCAGTGTATACTGACGCGGTGAAAACGTAGATCTACCCACTCCACGGACTCCACGGGAAACTCCGTATGAGACGTGTGGTTATGGGAAAATTGAAGGCATACAGCACATAACTATATTTATAATAGACTGCCTTCTTGGCTCATTGGTAGTATGTCCGCTTCAAGAGCCGTAAGGTTTGGGTTCGATTCCCACTCAGGACAATAATATTGTGGTATAATCAAAATTGCCGTGGTGGTGCCGGCGTAAGAATAGTACCCCACCCTCTCTACCCGTGGTTGCCGTAAGAGTCGGCCAAGGGATGTAATCCGGAAGATGGGCAGCAGCATCTTCCTTGAACAATCACACCTAACTGCGCTCGCCAACCCGCCTGCCAAGCGTGGCGAGTATTGGCAAAACCCCCCAGAAGGACGCAGTGTATGTCCAGCAGTGGACGTCCTATGGCTGACGATGATGATAACAGATGAGGGTATATATTTCTTATACCGTATCTCGTACTAAAACATAAATTTAGAAAATTGTTCCACAAAATAAAATTTTCAGGTTCAAGTTGTACAGGCAACCTATGTATTAGCGATGTGTTAATGTGTATATTATCTTATCATTTATTTCTTATCATTAATAAATAACAGATGAGGGTATATATTTCTTATACCTGATATCGTACTAAAACAACAAGAAATAAAATTCTTCAAGTTCAAGTTGTACTCGTAAATGTTATCTTCTATCAACACATACTGCCGGAAAACTTTTCCCATAAGACTCGATAGAAATCGATTTAGCAACGGAGCCTTTAGGGAATTTATTTTTATGTTGACGTTATTTAAACGAACATCAAAAATCCTTTGTGAAAATATTATCTGCACATCAAAATATTACCACACGATAAAAAAATTGGTATTTGCTTGTCAGAATTAAATGCATAAATATAAATGAACATTTGCACATATATTCCAAATACATCTTACTTTTTATAATAAGTGTTTGTTGTCGACACCATTTTTATATATTATTTTTAATAATAACTTATAATTAACATACGCTCCGACCCACGGATAATACGGACAGAGATGAGGTGAGCGTTGATCCGTATCTCAAGTACTCAACTACTCCTGGGTCGCAAGTCCTAAGCACTGTACAGGTTCCCATCCCTACAATGCAAGAAAACTGGACTGCGTTGGATATAATAAATGTCTTCAAGTCAAGAGTGAATCGGAATCTTCTAGGCAAGCGTGCTCCATCTAAGACCGCGATATCACTTATCATCAGGTGAGAGGCCGGTCAAACGTGGCTTACGTATATTTCTTATATATAAAAAATCTGCCACCTGCACGACCTTACCAATGACAGCTACGAAATGTCTGTCTTATAAACTAATTATAAGATATTTACTATACATAAAAATAAATAAAATATAGAAGAAACTACTGTAAGAAATTGCGAGGTTTGACAAATTTTGTTTTACTTTTGCGGGATTACTCGCGTTTTTCACGTCTTCACGTTTGCTTTGACTATTTGATGAATACTACCGGATGTGGCTGAAACTATTGTTGGAGTATCCGACATAATTAAACGTGACTAATCGTACATAAGTAAAGCAAAAATATAATTTAACTAGTTACGAGGTTATTTATACAGTTACGAGGACCTTAGATGCTTATTTCACTTATTTTGATCTCAGCGTGCATAATTATTTTTAATAATGTTTTGATGAGCATTAACTATTTTTGCAGTGCGATTAAATATTTATCTCTTTATACGGAACAAAGTTGCATCTTAGAAGAGAATTTAATTTTGCTACAAGGAAAATCCAAGTTGCCGTAGGTATACAAGGAAAATCTGTTATTTTCCAAAGTACATTTTCGCTACAATATAATATTAATATTTGACACTGAACGAGAATTCTCAACACTTCGGCGCAAACGGGGCAGAATACATTATTTATTCGGTCCGTCATTTATTTTGTTCAAAACCTTTTATAACGAGACAAAATTTGCATTCAATAAAAACTTGGGCTTTAAAAACGTAGAGTAGTTACGGGGATTTCACGTTGAATTTTTATTATTTTTCTAAAGTAAGTATATTAAATTTCATTTTGTAGAAACGTGTTTTAATAAAATTTTATTATTTTTCAGGGGATTTTAGCGTTGCGCGTTTCTAGAATAGCGCGTTTTATTTCAATTAACGTAAGTTTTTTGAACTGATGGGAATAAAACAATAATGTTACGGGAAACTTGCCACGATACATCGGTGTAAACCACATTCAATTCCGTTTAGCCGATTCTGCGATTAGCGTGCACAAACGTACAGACGAACATACCTACTAAAAGTAATTTTTTTGGTCCTATGATACCATTTTTCTGTACAAAGCAATAGTAAGTAATAGAGCAAAATTAAAAATTATTGTGTTTCGGCTCCCATACGCAATTTCGTTTACTAGGATGACATATTTTTGATTAAAAATCAAACTATTAAACATTTCTATGATACCAATCGGAAAGAAAAATAAATTAAAATGAAAAATAAAACCGGAAAAGTGCGAGTTGGACTCGCGCACGAAGGGTTCCGTACCATTATCTATGAAAAAGGCAAAAAAAATCGCGTTTGTTGTATGGGAGCCCCCCTTAAATATTTATTTTATTTTTAGTATTTGTTGTTAGATTAGCAAGTTGAAGTAGTAGTGGGCAGGGCACATAGCAGAACTGATGGCTGATGGGGCAGCGTAGGACGTCCCACAAGGTGGACAGACAACCTCATAAAGACCGCAAGAACGCACTGGCTGCGAGCCGCTTCCAACCGGTCTTTATGGAAGTCAACGGGGGAGACCTATGTCCAGCAGTGGACGTCCTACGGCTGAGATGATGATGATGATGATTTGTTGTAATAGCGGCAATATAAATAAATAATTTGTGAAAATTTCAACTGTCTAGCTATCGCGGTTCTTGAGATACAGCCTGGTGACAGACAGACAGCGAAGTCTTAGTAATAGGGTCCCGTTTTTGCCCTTTGGGTACGGAACCCTAAAAAAGAACTTTACATACCGAATTGATCAGTTAGTTAGTAAGTATACGACATGGGCCGTTATAGGTTAATCGAATGTACGGCTCACTGCGCGCGATCCCTTTGTTCAAAGCCTAACTCTGTGGTTGGGCTATTTGTGGACAAATCGTGTACATAAAGCTGGCGCACCACTGGTGCTAAAGCTTTTGCTCCCTATGCGTTTATTTTAGAAGTATTGATTTCATTTTGCTGAACGACACCGAGGTTGGTATAAGTTTTGTAAATCGACTTACGTTTCCCCGCCATCTGCACAGATTGTCCTGTTAACACCGTCTTTAACATCAGATGAGCTGTGGTCAAACACTTAGCCTTCATCATCATCATCAGCCATAGGACGTCCACTGCTGGACATAGGCCTCCTCCTGGGGGGGTTTTGCCAATACTCGCCACGCCTGGCAGGCGGGTTGGCGAGCGCAGTTAGGTATGATTGTTCAAGGAAGACGCTGCTGCCCATCTTCCGGATTACATCCCTTAGCCGACTCTTACGGCAACCACGGGTAGAGAGGGTGGGGTACTATTCTTACGCCGGCACCACCACGACACGGCACGGCACTTAGCCTTACTTACACTGAACTTTGAGAAACAAAACAAAGTCTAGGACATCGCTGCTTTGGCGCTCATTACTTTAATACATTAGATGGTTAAACTCAACAGCCCTGTAATTTCGCTAGCTGCAGTACCCTTCAAAGTGAAACACAGTAATGTTAACACACTACTGCTTGGCGGTAAATATATGATACTACGGTGTAACCTACTTATACGACCCCCTGCTAAAGAGATATACATTATCACACTAATATTATAAAGGCGAAGATTTGTGAGTGTGTTTGTATTTGTTACTTCTTAACGCTCTAACGGCTAGGCAAATTTTGATGAAAATTGGTATGTAAGTAGCTGACACTCTGGATTAACACAGTACGTTATTATCCCGAAAAACGGGTAACACCACGAGGTACAGCTAGTGTAATATAAAAATCTGCAAAATGTATAGCGAAAGTAATACTTTTTCATTCAACAATAAACGGAAACAGAATGAAAATAGACACAAACACAGCTGCCAGTAAAATTCATTCGAGATCGAAAGTGGTGCATTTGAAAATAGTAAAAGAGCACTCGCGTCCATTTGAGCCGCTAATCGAATCCACGGACCGCTGACCACGGCCCTTTGTCCGGATTTTATAATACACTAGGCATTGGTAAAGCTAAGGCTATGTGCACACTGGATACAGTTTTAATAAATAGAAAAATCAGAATTCGAAACGATGTTTTCCTTCGCCGTCTCAAGCTAGCGAAAATACGCACAGAACTTAGAAAAGACAGATGCGTACAAATACAGATACAGATACAGATACAGATACAGATACAGATACAGATACAGATACAAATATTTTATTGATAACACCAATGTTACAATTCCGTAATATCATTACTTTTATTGTTTAAGAGTTTTGGAATACTGATTACATGTCAATGGAATTAAAAAAAAACGTCAAAGTATATAAACATGTCAATATAAAATATGTCAGCATAAAAATATGTCAATATAAAAAATATTGTCCATACAATAAAATGTCCAAAAATTACCAACTAGTAATTTAATAATCATTTGATTTGAATATTCAACAATGTCATAAAACATTGTCTCTAGCAGCCAAGATCTTAACTTGGTTCCTTGTGATTCTACCCTAGCACCTCTTAATTGTCAGTCAGACTATTAACAGTGTCCTAAATCGGCTACCGTAGCTTCCAATCAAACAAAAAACATCCCATTTTTCAAAACAATGTCTTTCGTATTTTTAAACGGCAAGTAGTTTTGAAGAAACAAGGAAATAGATGAACTTGGATATATATACGAAGTCGAACATGGCTCGTTCTAAGTACAACTTATTTGAGTACGAGTAATTCCCTACAAAAACAACAGCATATTTCTATACTGCAGATTAAAAATAAGCACTCATCCGCTTATCTAACTGATATTAGGAACAAAGCTATCTAATATTCGCGTCATTTCTTATCTCTAATTTTTCAAAGGCCAGTGATAACTCTGTTAACACTAAATTATGTTTTTGCCCAAAGATATTCAATATGATAGATGGTGGTTCCATTGAAATGAAATGAAAATTTATTTGGCAATTACATTCGTCGTTTAACAAAATAATTTAAACATAAGTGTTGTTCGAAAGTATAATTCATAGAGAAGCATTGTTACCCATTGTTCCACAGTTCACCTGGTTTTATGTGACGGTGCGATCGAAGATGGTATAAACACCTAGCCATTGAATGGATACCATAGCGTGGTAGGGTACTTTCTAGTACTCGGCTGGCTAGCAACCAGACTCAAGTTGAAAATCTGTCGTTACGCACCTAACAGTTTGTTCCATATGGCCTGTCAACCATAAAATGAGTTAGAAAAATAATCATCATCATTTCAGCCATAGGAGGTCCACTGAGACGTGTAATGATTTGTAGAGGGATATTTTGGTAGAAGACATTTGTTTTGTTTTATTTATTTTGTTTGTTTTTGTTATGTGTTGTATGTATTGTTGGTATTTTTTTTATCTGTGTTTTGCTTTAACTACAAGGGCTAGCCGGAAGACCAGCGCTGTTCGTATCACTAAATATGACCACCATTACGCTGAGGTGAGCCACTATTTTGTAATTTTATTTTGTCCACTGTCTGTTTGTTTGTTTTTAAGAGATTGTTTGCGAGTAACAAGAAAAAATCTTCTTCTTCAATTTTATAGCTGACCTGAAATCTACAGCTTTTAATACCTTTGGTCTTGTCCTAACAACTGACAGAAGTGACGTCAACATTAGCTGTATAGAAATGGAGCAAAAAACGTGGCGTCATTTCCTTATTGTGTGTTTTTGTGAGCGTTTTTCTCAGCATTTTCCGTTGTATTGTAAAAGGCTTTTCCGTGTCTGAAATGTGGCTACAACGCGTTTTCTCTTCTTATTGTTTGGAGAAAATATTTGATAAAAATATGTAGGAGTAAGCAATATCGTCGGGATGTTTTCATTGTTTGGCTTGTCGCTATTTTCTTCTAGACTTTGTACTAGCATATTTTATAGCGATTTTACCATTAAAAAATAACACGTTTTTACCTTCTTTTTTTTCTGGAAGCAACTATATATTTTATATGTACTAGCAGCGCGTTACGGCTTTGCTCGCGTTTTCAGAGATAAATATAAATATCCTGGGACATTTCACACAGCGCCATCTAGCCCCAAACTAAGCAAGTTTGTACTATGAGAACCATAGAATACTTATGTAGGTAGGTACTTTTGTTTTGTATTTTTTTTTTATGGCTGACAGGCTAGGTGTTAAAGCACACCTAGCCTGGAATGGAACTGGCTCTCAAGTGAGGCTGCCGGAACACACCGTTAGATGCTTGGCGGCAGATTTTCAACTTGAGGGTGGTAGCTAGCCAGCCGAGTACTAGAAAGTACCCTACCACCATGCTATGGTTTCCTCACGATGTTTTCCTTCACCGGCAGCTCAAGCTCATTGTTGGGGTTTGAACCCACGCCCTTCGGCATGCAAACCGACCGCGCTAACCACTGAGCTATCATCACTAAAAACTCTTCTTCTTAGTCGGACACTCTTGGCAGAGTGGTCGTGGCTGTAGATGAACATTGCTTCCCGTCGTCACCGCTGTTCCCTAGGGCTGCTGCACGTCGCGCGATTTCCCTCCACTTGTGCCGATTTTCCGCATTGCGAGCACACTGTACTGCGGTGGACTGTGTAGTCTTTTTAATAAGGTCAATCCAACGATTCGGAGACCGACCACGATATCTCCTTCCTTCAATGCGGCCTTGCACAACAAGTCTCTCGATTGAGTCCTCATTTCTGGAGATATGCCCAAAGAACTTCAGTATTAAAAAAACTAAAAACTAAAAACTACATACTTACAATACATACAGTTTACTCAACACGGAAAAAACATATTTTTTTTTATATTGAAAGGTTAGGTGTTTTGATGGTGTGGTCGAAGATGGTACACTTACCCTAGAATGGAACTGACGGCAGATTTTCAACTTGAGTGTGGTAGCTAGCTACCACGCTTTGGTTTCATCACCATGTTTTCCTTCCCCGGCAACTCGAGTTTATTGTTAGGGTTTGAACCCATGCCCTTCCGCATGTTATCTGTGGTTAGCGAACCACTGAGCTAATATTGCTTTCTTGGGTGGGAATCGACTCCACGCCCACATCTTTTGAAGCATATACTATAAAGATCAGACTTAGATGTTAGATCTTCTAAGTGCGTGCTTCATCTTCGATCACATCATCGCTTAACTTCAAGCGAGTTGGCGGTAAACGGCGGACTTACACTTAAAATTACAGGACTACATAAAGTCTCCAAGTAATGAGCGCTAAATCAGCGATGCCCAGGACTTTGTTTTGTTACTCAAAGTTCTGTTTATCGCTGCAATGGTCATGGAAACTCGCTATCTCTTACAAACAGGACTTAATTTTACATTTAAAAAAAAAAAACAAATGTCAAAGAGGATAGTCAAAACACAAATCTATGCGCATTATGTCAAATTTATGCACAAAAACCTAAAACACAATCTATCAGAATCAACAGTAATTACAAGCGGTAATAAATAAATAAAAAAAGTTGCAAATGTACAATTAAAAAAATGTTCTAATTTGATGTTCTTTAACTTTAGATTGCATAATTTAGTAGTTAAGTTCCTATGTTTTTTGCGCATGAATAAATATTATTATTATTAATAACAAATACCGCTAATTAACGACCACATAATATATAACATAACATAAACGTTTATGACCCAACTAGTAAAGTCCTTTGACCGCAACATAAGCCTTAACCGCAACAATGGCGGCCGACGTTAATTTGTGCACTAAAACTTAACCACCGTACTTGTGTTAGTGGTAAGTAAAATTAATGTTAAGGAAGTTACTTAAGTGAAGTCGACACGAGATGTTTCGTTTAATTCAGTGTCTTTATTGAGTAGAGAACACTGTTTGTTAGATAAGCTATTTTTAGGGTTCCGTGCTTGAAGGGTGGCCAAGTCTTATGTCGTCTGTAAATTTTTTTTTAATGTGAAAAGTGGCAAACAAGCGCTTGTCCAGATGGTAAGTGGTCACCGCAGCCTATGGACACCGACAATACCCGGGGCATTGTCAGTACGTTGCCTATCTTTAAGGACCTTAATTCACCCTTTGTTTGAAGCCAGGTAAACCATTCCACATAAGACATATGTAGTTTTCTTTTAATGGGAAAGTATTGAGATAAACGAGACGCTCTCTTGTTGGTAAGGGATAACGCCTGTCCATGACCATTGCAGCGATACACAGAACTTTGAGAAAATTTAAAAGTAAAATACGTGCTAATTCAAAGTAACACACAAACAGACAATATTTCGTATTTCAAATTAAATAATGTGAAACAAGTTTCACGTTTTTTTTTTAGATTAGTTTTTTTAATCATTTGCAGGCATTAGTATTATTTTTAAGACTTTTTATTAGTTATTTTAGTTTCATATAAATAAAATACAGGCCTCATTTTTTTTTTTAAAAAGGACTTTGTATTTTATAATTTTTGCAGGTACAGAACCTTCAATACCCGGGCCCGATTCGTGTTTAGCTGATTTTCGACAGCATTTCGATTTAATAGACACGATCCTTTCTTGTATTCCACCATTAAAACTTAAACTTCTTCATACTACATTCATAGAAATCACCTCGCGTTGATTCAAATTCAAAACAAGCTCGTCTTATATTTTGACATCTCAATTAACGTCAAAGAAGTTAAGTAAGCAGCAAAGTGGAGCCAACGGGAAGTTGGACGACGAAGTTAGGAGAGGGTTTGGAGACTCGATTTCGATTTAATGGAGCTCTGTCAAGACGTATTAGAAATGTACGTTTTGACGAAATGCTACAAATTTAATATGCGAGTAGTTATACATAGATGGTTACCTACTAATACCTACTAATCTTCTTTCAAGAGACATTTGTTAAAAATTATGTTTTAAATTAAAATTTCTTAGGTAGGTAGATCTTAATTGCGTAAAAATATATGCACAATAAATATATATATATACATGTGTGTTCTGTGTGTGCGTATGTGTTCAAATCGTGAAAATGTATCATCATTATCGCCAGCCCGATATTTTTTTAAACTAATAGAAGGTGTTTTTATTAGACCGCAAATAAAAAAATGCTGAAAGATGATATATTTCAAGACAAGCCAAGCAGATCTTTCAGTGTCTGGAATTTATTACGAATTATAAATATCCAAGAGTTGTTATACAACAAAAAAAATATTGCTGGCAGTTAATTGCTGATCTATTTAATAATTTTCAACGAATGGGTGTCAACATGTCCCTGAAAGTTCACTTCCTTCAATCGCACATCGATTTCTTCCCTGAAACCCTTGGACACTTCAGCACTAAACATGGAGAGCGTTTTCACCAGGACCCTAAACTTTTTTAACAAAATTGTCAAGGATACTTTGTCGGGTGACTATTATAAGAGACACAGATACAAATAAATACAAGAAAAAAGCTAAGTCAATGAATTTTTTAAATATTATATTTCGGAAAGTTTCTATTTTGTATTTTTTTTTTAATTATATTTTTTTAAGCTGCACCTTCATTGTTAAGAAAAAATAAAAACCATGTAAACTAGTGTAATTGATATTTTTTTTTTTATTTCTGAGAGGCTCACCTGATGTTAAGTGATGGTGTGGTCGAAGATTACATTGAAAAGCACACCTAGCCTGGAATGGGACTGGTTCTCAAGTGAGGTTGCCGGAACACACCGTTAGATGCTTGGCGTCAAATTTTCAACTTGAGGGTGGTAGCTAGCCAGCCGAGTACTAGAAAGTACTCCACCACCACGCTATGGTTTCCTCACGATGTTTTCCTTCACCGACAGCTCAAGCTCATTGTTGGGGTTTGAACCCACGCCCTTCGGCATGCGAACCGACCAGGCTAACCACTGAGCTATCATCGCTATGAAATATAGATAATGATGAAATTATGTAGACCGTATTTAACAAGTAGCCAATGCTCGGCATCATCAAAGCAAAGCAAGTGAAGTGTAGCCACAGCCGACCTTGCCCCGGTACATAATAAATTCATTGTTGGCTCTGTGCAGCTCCACGAGCCAATTGGACGCAGATGGTTAGGTTGGCGGGTCACTGTGCAGTCTGTGTACAGAATATCGTGTGTGGTGCGGAGTGTGAACTCACAGAGATTTCATCAATTTTCCGATTTAAAAGAAAAATCAGTAAGCTGGCTCTAGGTATTTTTCAGCAAACAGTTATTAACTGACTTCAAAAAAGGAGGAGGTTCATTATGTTCATCATATATTTATAGTTTCGTCTAATTACCCTTATCTAAGAAAAAATGAAATAAACACTTTAGAATTTTCTTGGGCACGTAGCGAACGTTTTATATCTACATTTCTCTTATTTGCGGTTAAGGAATGGAAGAAGGCTTCTTTTAATTCTGCCTGATATAATCTGGATCTTATCAAGGTCAGAGTGAATAGATAAACCTAAGCCTGCGTTTTTCTCATCTTCGACCACGTCATCGCTTACCATCAGGCGAGTTGGTTGTCAACTATACTATACGTGTCAGTGTCAAAAAAACTGTGCGAAAATCTCTGATGATAAATAAACGGTAGCCAAACCAAAAATTTGGGCAGTATGGAAGGAGGAATGAAGGACTTTGACTTTATATTTATAAATAAAATAGCCAATTTCTAAAACGTATCCTCATCATAATGCCTACTTATTATAATACCCTAACATAATATCCCATCGCTACCGTTTCTAGCTCACACCAGACTTCCCAGAAGTTCCCGCGAATCGGCCAAGGTTAACCCGCACATGCCTTGCGCTAAACAAATAAACTATAAAAGTGTTGATCGATGGACTTACACCCACATTTACTTAGGACGGTCGAAATTGATCTATGAATATGTATGAGACGTTGACCGAGCTACGGCGCGACACGACACTTAATGAAAGTGGCTATATATGGAACTTGGCAAAATTTTTAACCGATTATCCCAGACGGATACCGCTTTTCAGTTTTGTGTTTATTGGTACTACCAATCTACGAAGGATTTGGCACTTGGTTTGCAATATACTAGCTAGAGTTTTGAAGTCGTGTGACGTACTGTTTTTTTTATCGTCAAGAGCCGAGTTTAGGTCTTCCTGCTTGTGCGCCACTCATCCCGATCCTGCGACAATTTTATCCACGTTGTATCCTCAATTTTGGATTTATCGTCGACTCATTGTGATATTTAGACGTTTCACGTCTGGTTTGATTGCCGACGCAAAATGACACAATTTATTACAATCTGATATGACCGATTGCGGTTCTAGACATCGCATACGTGAAGAAAAATAAGTCTCAGCAAAGCTACTGATTATCAGCGTATTCACTAAACTTAGCAAGCAAAAAATAGGTTTATTGAGTATAAGCTGTGCCGTGTAGTTCTGTATGGTGTCGGTAAATTTTGGAATTACTTGAGTATTGTTTGGTTGGCAATGGTTTGCTCAAGTCTGAAGCTGGAATTCTCAATTACAGCCTCGAGTTTTGATTTTTTTTTTTTTTTTTTTTTTTTTTTTTTTTTTTTTTTTTTTTATAACTAATAGGCTTGCGTTTGACCGCCATCTCACCTGATGATAAGCGAAGATGCGGCCTACGGTGGAGCACGCTCGCCTAGAAGAAACCGATTCACTCGCGACTTGAAGGCACCTAGATTGTATTTATCGGGGAACACACACTCGGGCAGCAAATTCCATTCTCTAGCGGTTCGCACAATGAAGGTAGATTCGAACCGCTTAGTTCGAGCTTTTGGAATATCGACCATGAAGCGGTGTCGCTTTTTAGAGCTCCTGGCTGTCCGATAGTAGAATGGGCAAGCTGGAATTAGGTCATGTAGATCTGAAGCGCACTCGCCAAAGTGTATCCGGTAGAAAACCGACAGAGAAGCGACTTTGCGACGATGTTCAAGGCTTAGGAACTTTTTAGGAAATGCTATTAGCAAAATCATCAGCATTCTACTAGAAACTGAAATGCATACTTAGATCTGTCCTGAAGATCTTACGAAGGTTATATAGTTAGTTGTTCATATTGTTCTCGGCCCAAATTTAGATCAAGCAGAGACTGCAGGGTTTGACATGGATTAGCCAAGTACAACCTCTATGTGTTGAAGTGCTTAGAGAAATATGCATAGCTCATTCGTAAAAACTTTTCTCTTAAAATTTTGGGGCCTTGAACGTCGACGCAATATGCTTGCTTGAAAAGCCACAAGGAAGGGTTTGAAAGGTTTTTAGCAAACTACTCATCCGAATTTGATGAATGAGGTGTCAATAGATTTGTTATTACGCTCCGATTGACATAGGCTACATTTTCCTTTTTATTATAGTTATTTTTCCCGTAGTCTGATTCTTTAAACTTTTTAGCTTGTTACATAATTTAACTATGAAACTTGTTTCTTGCGTGGGTTTCCCGATAGTTACAATCTATGAGTCTTTTAGCTACGAGTGAATAGGTTTCTTCTAGACAAGCGTGTTCCATATTTGATCACATCTTTGCTTAAAATGAGGGAGAATGTGGGCCAAACTCAAACGTATCATACCATAATACTTTTTAACTCTTAGTATTCGGTTTATATCTACGGTCTCTTTGTTTATAAAAAACTAGCGGCCCGCTCCGGCTTCGCACGGGTATAAACCTCAAAAATAACAGTATTTCTCCACTATTGGATGTTATTATACATATAAACCATCCTCCTCACTCACTCTATCTATTTAAAAAAACCGCATCAAAGTCCGTTGCGTAGTTTTAAAGATTTAAGCATACATAGGGATATAGGGACAGAGAAAGCGACTTTGTTTTATACTATGTAGTGATAGTGATAAGGCTTGCGTTTGACTACTACGTATATCACCTGATGTTAAGAGGAAAGCAGTCAACTGAGACATTTGTTAGCTATTATATATAGACAAGCTATTTCTGTCGCGACGCACGCAGCACCCGCGTACATACTGAGCAAAAGGGACAACTGCACCTCAGGCTCATTAACCCGAAATAAAATGAACAAAATCGAGGTTTCGTATTCCTCTGTTTCCTCCTCCAAATTTAGACCGATTTTAGTATTTCTTTTAACAAGTAAATAAGAAGGATGTGTTCTTTGCCTGTGCGTTTTATTTTTTTAAGATTATGTCTATGAGATTGGGAATTTGGACGTTGAAACACAGCGTTGAAACTTCTTTTGAATCTTTGAAGATTCCTAGCTCTTATAAAAAAATCATATATCAAAAAATCAAAACAGAGGGGCATGAAACTAGCAAGTATCTACTTCCTGTCTAAAAATTATTGCTCTAATATTAAAATCCTGGAAGGAAAATGGGGAAAGCGTTTGTATGAAGAAAATGACGACTTGTTTCCTCTTAAGAGAAGGTGTGTTCTACGATAAGGCACGAGACGATAGCAGTTCACTCTCGACTTGAAGACACTCAAATTGTATCCATCGGAGAACACACACTCTGGCAGCGCATTCCATTGTTTGGCGATTCGTACAATGAAATTGAAGTCAAAACGTTTCGTTATAGTTTTTGAACGTCGACCATGAAACGATGTCGCCTTATATCTGATAGAATATCACCCTACCCGGCCAGAGATTGGAAATTACATCGGCCTAAACTAGATGTATATGCTCCAGAATTCATGATTACCAGCATTTATCAATTTTTAAAAGATTAATCAATGATTAAAGTTTGAGGTCACCCAAAGTAAAACCTTCAGATTTTGCAATGGTTATCATTTTTGCCCGTAATCCGAGTTCAATCAATCATTAAAATTTGAGGCTAAAGTTAAATCTGTAGGTTTTGGGCCGATAAAGAATCTTTTAACGTAATTAGGTTAATTAAATGTCCTTTCAAACTAGTTTAGCGAGTACAATTATCTTTTTATCATCTGAATATTTTCGTCATTCCATAATAAGACTGTCCCTTCTGTAAGACAAGCGGTCAAAACGGGCAAACATGACCGATCACATTTGAAACAGTCTCGCTTGCGATGGGTCTCGTATAGTTATTTTATTTATTTAAAAAAAAAAACTAGCTGACCATTACCTGGCTGATCTTTATTTGTTGCTAGTTTTGCACTACACGCTTATACTATGTTTTTTTAATGTAGATCGCTTTTTAGGTAATATTTGCCAACTTTCAGCAATTTTTTGCGACATCATCTAAAATATAACATTGAAAAAAAAACACATGGATCGTGTTTAAAACACTAATATTATAAAAGCGAAAGTTTGTGAGTGTGTTTGTATGTTTGTTACTTCTTGACGCTCAAATGGCTGGACCAATTTTGATAAAATTTTATATGGGGGTAGCAGACACCCTGGACTAACACACTACTTTGTATCCCGAAAAAACATAACGGGTAACACCGCGGGGCGCAGCTAGTTCAAGAATAAAGAATGAATGGTTGTATTACCGATTTACCTGTCGCTGGACGCGAGGTTCTAGCGCGTTGTTTATGCAATTTGTTGACAGTGCGTAGTGAATAAAATCACCAAGACGATTTCAGATATTAAATGTTAACATCTGTCATGCTGTGTGATGTTAGGAAGTGTTTATGTACCTTTTAAGTTGGTAAAATTTTAATTTTCTTGTTAAATTTAAAAAAAAATACATCGTCGCAAAAGTTGAAACGTAACCGATACTAAAAATTTTATTTATCGAGATCTGCTAAATTTTGTACAATAAAAAGATATTGTCAAAACTAAATTTGATTATATTATTAGTTAGAAAAAAATCTGCTACAACAATTGGGCATAAACTAAGTAATAAGGTTTCCTTGTCGTTCCTTTTGTTCGAGAACCCAGAAAACCAGATTCTTAGACACTTTATGAGGGTGTAATTATTTTTATTAAAAGTTAATAAATTACATTTATGAGGGTGTCCGTTATCTGCAATTTGGCTCTACATAAAATAAATAATTGTTGTAAGATATTTTTCACAAAACGATATTTTACTCTAAACTAAATAAAACTTGTTGTTTAAAAATCAAATAACTGATACATTCGATATTTTCCAGCGAAGAAAATTACTAAGCTATTCTAAAAGAAAACTCAGGCAGAAATATCAAATCAACGCTTCGTCTCAGAATGAATCGGTTCATTAAGCCGGCGAGATGGGCAATTTCGTTACTGAACATAGAAAAATATATTCACAATTTAAAATTTTAATTCTCTTGAAATAAATCTGATTAAAAATTTCACTTATCTATAGACACTAGTCAAACAAGGTTCAAAACTGACAAAGACAAAGGTGTTTGTCTTGTCCCGGATGCAAAACGAAAATTTGCACGTAAAAGATTTATCAAAAATCAAAATCAAAAAGTCATTTATTCAGTTTAGGCCCTGGTAAAGTACTTATGAACGTTAAGTTACATTTTGAATCTACCACCGGCTCGTAATTACACTTCAACTGAGAAGACTCAGCAATGCATTTTTTTTTTGTGGATCTTTCTTTTCATATTAGATTACAGTTTACAGTTATAAATATTAATACATTATGCTTACTACAATTGTCACTTAGCCAGGGGGATGCAAGTGCAGAGAGAAGCTACTACAACTATATATTCCTGTCTTCCACGTAATGAGCCACCTTATAGTAGGCTTTGTAAATAATTTATAAGTATTTTTCCGCGTTTCATCGATATCACTACTATTATAAAACAAAGTTGTCCGCTGCGTCCGTCTGTCTGTTCGCGATAAACTTAAAAACTAACTGAACGTATTATCATGTGAGTTTCACCAATAGATAGAGTAATTCATGAGGAAGGTTTAGGTATATAATTTGTCAAGGTTTTGTGTAAATTGGTTGAAATTGAACTGAGAATTGTTGGAAAAAGTCAAGTCACCTGGGAGCTTTCATCAAAAACGCTGCCTTTGAGATTTATAACAAATGATGC
Organism: Biston stratarius; assembly: GCA_950106695.1. Classification (NCBI taxonomy): domain Eukaryota; kingdom Metazoa; phylum Arthropoda; class Insecta; order Lepidoptera; family Geometridae; genus Biston; species Biston stratarius. The sequence continues at coordinate 12,885,349 of OX467112.1, forward strand.
ATAGTGGGATATTCCTCTTTTATAGATCTACAAAAAAGTCCGCGGTGGCTAAAATGGTCCACAAGTTCAAAGTCGCTCCGCGAGTTATGCTCGGCATTTCTTTGAGGGGTCGTATCCGGAACGAAGTGATTCGTCAGAGAACTAAAGTCTACGACAAATCTCAGCGTATTAGCACGCTTAAATGGCATCTATCGCAGAACCGCGAATTGTTAAACGTAGCGTAGAACGCCCTGAGACTCGATGGAGTGACGATATACGTAGGACAGCTGGCGGTGGATGGAAGCGAAAAGATCGGGCTGAGTGACGTGTCTACGGAGAGGCCTATGCCTAGCAGTGGACTTCGAGAGGCTGATGATGAAGTAAATTATATAAAATTCACCATTAATTTTTGGCAATAAATCTAGAGTTGTGTATGGAGGAAAAAATATGATAAGTTTCCAATAAAAACGCTAAAAATATATTGATAGAACATTTAGGAAAGACTGGTTGACTATAGTAAGATAAAAGCTAAAAAAAATATTAAAATTTACCCTGGAATGATGATAAAATAACATTGATACAATAGACAACTATATATCAAGCTCTTACCACATTTTATCACACCATAAAACGCCACCCTACAAACTTGTGCCATAAAAAGTCACTTAGAAGTTTATTTCCTACTTTGTATCCTGAAGGCATATGTTTATGTACCAAAATGTACGTTTTATGGAAATAAGGAAAGATTGCCAGTATGCTTAGCTAGTTACTTTAAAAAAGAACTCAGTAATAAAAACTATAGAACTAAGAAAAAAAAAATCAGTTAGTTTAATACGAAAGAAAAAACCTATTTTAAGTAAATTTCCTTATATGGTTTTTTATTTAAACATTTAAATTTAAATTAATGCCCATATAGATTTTACCTCAGTTAACATAGTAGATAGAAATAAATATAATATAACAAAAAAATATATAAACTGCTAACTTATTTATTTATTATTATTCATTCATAAAACCTTAAAGCCTATTGTACATTGAGCTTAACTTACTATTAGAGTTACGACAATTGGCATTATAATTTTTAGGTAAGTACCCTAGACTTCGCACTAGGAAAACCTGTGTCGCGAAGTCTAGTGTCTTTTGTTCCAGTCTCAAATGCATAATAATTTTAACTTATATAATATATAAAGAAAATAAAAACAAGCTTGGGTGTCAATATGAGAGGTATGAATTTATGTGCGTGTGTGAGTGTGTGAGTGTGTGTGTGGGTGGGTGCATTTATGTGTATGTATGTATGTTTTAATGTGTGTATGTAGGTATGTGTTTGTGTTTGTGTGGGCGCATTTGTGTGTATGTGTATGTATGTATGAATACGTGTGTGAGTGTATGTATACGCGTGAGTGGATGTGTGTATGTATGTATGTATGTGTGTGAGTGTCTGTATGTGAAAAGATAGAGTGTGTGTGGGTGGATGTACATAATGTGTGTGTAAATGAGCGTATGTTAGACAAATTTGCTTAGGGGAGAGAAGATTAGGGCGTGGGGAATGCATTAGTTATGCTATCTATTCCGACTATGCAGGTTTACTAATTGCAGTTTATTAGGTCTGGAATTGTCCCTGAGACAGAGGCAATCCAGACCATCACTGTTATCTTAGAGGCATGATTAGGCTTTCGATCTCATTGTATCCCAAAGACGTCAGAAATTTACCAAGTTTCCTCTTACAGACATATCGGGAGTCGTTAACAATGTTGAACCTTCTTTCAAGGATATTATATATGTAAGCTCCTCTAACCTTAAAAGAGCGTCGGGCAAACAGAGTCTTGGCAAACGGGACCTTCCAAGTATGACGTCGTTGGGGTCTCAAAGGTTCAAGGGCAGTAAGTAATGCAGTTCTATGAAACCTTAGCGTAGTAGCCATAATGTATAATCCTCTTACGTTAATGTGGTTGGTTTTCTGATACAGTTCGTCAGTAGGATGTCTATAGGGTTTCCGGTATGCCACTTTTAAAACCGCTCGCTGCGCTCGTTCTAATTTCAAGAGTACTGTTTTGCCTGCAGAACCCCAACATACAATTCCATAATTTACAATAGATTGGCAGATTGCTAGGTATACAATTCTAACAGTTTCCAGATCAGCTGCTGTACTAAGTCTTTTAAATATGTGGAGCAACTTTCTTAACCGATTACATAGGTTAGTTATTTGGTGTGCCCAGGTTAATTTGTGGTCAATGGTAATACCTAAGTATTTTAATAGTTCTACTTCTTCGATTTCATCGCAAAAACAAGGTGTTCTACAGGGACTTTCACACTGATGAAGTCGGAGATGAATTTTATTTGAAGGACTAGACCGTTCAGAGACTCGGAAGGCCATGAACTTTGTTTTATTTGTATTTAAGGTAAGTAAATTGTTTTGTAGCCATCTGGTGACAGTTGCAAGACCTTTATGGGCATTATCAATGGCCTCATCCCAGTTCTTGCCTTTAAATAGTAAAGCAGTATCATCGGCAAAAGTAAAGATACTGGTTTGACTTAGACTAAGGTTACAGAGGTCATTTATGTAAGCCAGGAAAAGGGTCGGGCCCAGGACGCTGCCCTGTGGGACACCATAATCAACACTGGCATAGTCACTAGTCACATCACCAATACATACTTTCTGTTTTCGTCCATTGAGGTATGATTTAAACCAGTCTAATGGAAGTCCACGAATTCCAAGCAAGTGAAGCTTCTCAAGCAGAATAGGCCGCGACACTGTGTCAAATGCCTTGGCCAAGTCCAAAAAAACTCCAATACACCTATACCCATCATTAATACCCTCACTAACAGCATCAACCAGAGTTACCACTGCATCCTCCGTAGATCGACTGTGCCGGAAGCCATATTGGTTGGGGGACAAAAGATTGTTCGATTCTAAGTATTCCAGAAGCCTTTTATTAATTACTTTTTCAAGAACTTTAGAAAGAGTTGGAAGAAGTGAAATAGGCCTGTAATTTGAGACGTCGGTCTTGTCACCAGCTTTAAAAATGGGAATAACCGTAGCTACTTTAAGAATATCAGGAACAGTGGCCGAAAGCATGCTAAGATTGCATATGTATGCGATTGGTTCAGCCAGAACGTGCTTAGCACTCTTCAGAACATCATTACTGATACCATCCCAACTTGAGGCTGAAGATGATTTTAAATTGCTTAATATCTTGTTAATTTCAAATGGGTCAGTTGGAGTCAAGAAAAAAGAAAAAGCGTGTCCAACATCAGCGGAAGAAGCAATGTTGGCTAGATGATTCTCATTCGTGCTTAAACGCTGTAAAGTCTTATCAGCCAGATCTTTCCCGACTCGTGAGAAAAAACAGTTGACACTGTTCACTGACTCTTCTTGGGTAGGCTGAATTGCTAGTAGATCAAAGGCTACAATTATTTTTTAATTTGTTTTCTCATTAATTAATCTATATCTTTAAACGAGCAATTCTTGTATTTATATATATATTCTGAATCTCGGAAACGGGTCCAACGATTTTCATGAAATTTTGTATCCAGGGGGTTTCGGGGGCGAAAAATAGATCTAGCTAGGTTTCATTTTCAGAAAACGTCGTTTTATCCATGTTTTCAGCCGAGCAATGCTCGGTCAACCAGGTACTGTATTTATAATTATGTGACATAAATGTAATCGATTAAACATTTTTATGTCTATAAATAATAAGAATTCTTTTTTTATCTTTACTTTTTTTACTGTTTATTTTTTGTAGTACATCGTTGCCTATAATTATAATTTTATAATTTTCCATTCAATAGTAAAAACATTAAAATTAATACTATAAATGCACAAAACTGCACAAAAGCAACTCAATTACATAAAAAAATTTTTTTTTGGTTCTGTCATATTTATGATGCTCAAAGGACATTATTAAATATCTTACACAAAACTAAACAAACTTAGTAGTACTTGATGGTAGATCTCCTTATCGGAAGTCGTCTGGGTAGGTACCACCGCTGTACTAGATATTCTGCCGCCAAGCAGTAGTGTGTAAACATTACTCTATTCCGGTCTGAAGGTTACCACAGCTAGCGAAATTACAGGACTGTTTAATCTAACCATCGAAAGTATCAATGTATTCTAAATTAACTTAAAATTAAATTAATTTGTTACAAAGCTATTTAGCTACACAATATCGTGTGATTAATTCGTACAACTTACCACCTTGAATCAGGAGCAAATAAAAAACGTTGCGAGTCTTTTGTCTCGCTAAAAACCACAAACAAAACTGCACTTTGCAACGCACTGTCACGGACTGACGACCCAAATCTACCTGAACTAATCGGGAAAAAATGTTTTGATGGATATTTCAAAAACTGTCAAGCATTCCGACCCCCTGTCGCCCTTGTAATCATTTAAATCACTTTAAGATAATGCCACCACTAAAATTTTAAATCTATTCAGAGTCGGATAGAGTTTGAATTTGAATGGGTATTGATTTTCGTAGTTACACCGCTTCTCTCACGTCTCAAGACGGCGCAAAATTAGGTTAATTTCAATCCTTATTGAATTGACTTAGGACACCGTTTGCGATGTTTTCTTAAGGTATTTAGAGAAATGTTTACCTGTGTCACAGATAAGACTAATCGGTTATGTTTTGTTTGGCCATGGGATGACGTAAACGACACTTTGGGTACCTCTTGGTTACGATAGTTTTGTGGGCGGACACTTTCGCTCGGTCCCTTTAAATTTATTCGAGCAAAAAGTGGATTATGTCATTGGAAACCGATAAAGCCTATTACAAGTTGAAACGGTCTTTTGAGGCATTCCTTTGTTCCGAATTAGAAGGTAACATTGAAGAATGCAACTTTTTTGTAGTTGTTAAAAATGTAACGGTGAGTTTGAGGAATTTATATTTTTTTAATTGTGTTTCGGCAACTAGAATCTATATATATTTTTTCTAGGCAAGCGAGCCATAGATCGCATCTTCACTTAACATCAGGTGAAATAGCGATCGAACGCAATCCTATTTATCATTTTAAAAAAATATACGATATGAATTGCATTAATTTGCGTTGTGGTAGGGTATTTCATGGTACTTGGCTGGCTAGCTACCACCCACAAGGAACACACTGAAATTTGACTGTATTTTTAATTCTAAGTACGCAATTTGCAAGTTTTTTTATAATTGACAAGCTAGATGTTTGACCTCAGCTCACCTGATGTTAAGTGACGGTGTGGAGATGATAAAGCACACATAGGAATAGAACTGGCTCTCAAGTGAGGCTGTCGGAACACACCGTCAGGTGCTTGGCGGCAGATTTTCAACTTCAGGCCAGTCGAATACTAGAAAGTACCCTACCATCATGCAAAGTACCATAAAGTATCAATATATTCCTAAGTAATGTATGAATCAGTAATTTATGGCTGATATAAATATGAATATTGAAACAGCAAATCCCTTAGAGTACTTACCGTTACTTAAGTGACGTAACTTAAGTGACCAATAAATGTCGGCACAATAAAGCGTTCACATTTTCTAAACAAGATTTAAAGCTGTGCCAATATAATTTGACGCGAGTATACCCACAGTAAATATTTGACAGCCATAAAATTATCATATTTACTGTGGCCAATGGTTGATATTTACAATTTACATAATAACACAAAACTTAACTGTGTTCCGTTACGGGCTTAGAGTTCAGTGTCAAATTTCGTACTTACAGTTCTTATCAACTTTTAAATTAGAATTATATAAATACATTAATATCGCTTTTTAATATAAAGTATCTGGATGAGCTTAGCTCGGTTTTTTTAAGAAGGAATTTAAAAAAAAAAAGGGGAAAAATATAATCTACTCGAACCGGGGTCTTCTGGTTTCGCGACCGCCCGATTACCCACGTGAGCTATTATAGCCTTGTAGATAGTGGCGAAATTTAACTTTATATTCTTATTATATTGTAGCAGTTTTTCATTGCCTGAAAACACTTAAAACGACGTTTTCTGAAAATGAAACCTAGCTAGATCGATTTATCGCCCCCGAGACCCCCTGCATTAAATTAAAGGTATTAAAGGTTATTAAAGGTCATTAAAGGCATTAGATAGATAGATTAGATAGATACAAATTAATAAAATAAAATAAACTTAATTTTTTTTTCTTTATGTAATAATTATTTTGACATTTTTAATTGACATGTTATTTCATTACATTAAACTAAGCAAAGCTTGTACTATGGCAACCAAACAGTTGACAGAATACTTAAATACTTTTTTTCGTAAATATATAATTATCTACTTATAATACATACAGAACAAACATCTATGTTAGTCACACAAATGTTAGTGCTGAGAGGGAATCGAACGCGCACCCTTCAGCTCCCGAAGCAGAACTTTATTAAATGAGCTAACAGGGTAATTCAGTCACTCATATGAATGAAACAGCGTCCACTTCTGCCTTCTTTTTTATGTAAAAGTATTGAGACGAACCAGACGTTTTCCTGATGGTAAGAGATAACGCCTGTTCATGACCATTGCAGCGATGCACAGAACTTTGAGTAGTAAAACAAAGTCCAAGGCATCGCTGCTTTAGCGCTCATTACTTTGAGACTTTCGATGGTTATTCTCAACAGCCCTGAATTTCGCTTGCTGCAGTACCTTACAAACCGAGACATAGTAATGTTTACACACTACTGCTTGGCGGCAGAATATCTGGTACTGCGGTGGTACCTACCTAGACGACCTCCTGTCAAGAAGTTCTACCACCAAGTAATACAAGGCCTTACATTGTGTGACGGAATCAAGCAATTATCACTTAGCCAGTTTATTTACAAAAACTGTCGACATTGTTCTTCAAATTATAAATTTAAGGAAAAGTATAAATATTTCAACTTGCAACTCCTTATTTTGTAAGACATCGTGTTTAAGGAAAGCCATTAAACTAATTTATCGAAATCTATAAACATTATGACGATACAAACCGCTTTTTTATATTAAAATCGACAATTAAAACGGTACTTATTGAATTTATATTGCAGGCAATATAATTCAAGTTACAATTATAAATTTACAATTTAAAAAACAAACTGAATTCAGGCCCCAAAGCCCAAACACGGCTAGGTTTTAGGTATTTCGCTTTAAAAATTAAACTACTGAACCGATTTTCATGAAATTTCTATAAAAAGTATCTATAAACTTTCAAATAAATCAAATCACACTAATATTATTAAATTCACTCGCTCCTTTTTATTTTTACTACCGGACTTTGTTTTGTTACTCAAAGAACTGTGTATCGTTGCAGTGGTCATGGACATACGTTATATCTTACCATCAGATGAACAACACGTTCGTCTCATTACTTTTTGACAAAAAAGGATAAAATTGATTTTAATGTAATTGAGTAACTCTAATTGTCCACACCAAAAGTTATATACAGAATATAAAAAAAAGAACTTAAGTAATAATATAGTAATATAAATATAGTAATGGCGACCTTAGCGATCTCTTATGGTTTTTTTTTATGGTTGACAAGCTAGATGTTTGACCACAGCTTACCTGACGTAAGTGATGGTGTGGTCGAAAATGGTAAAGCACAGATAGCCTGGAATAGAACTGGCTATCAAGTGAGGCTGCCGGAATACACCGTTAGGTGCTTGGCGGCAGATTTTAAACTTGAAGGTGGTAGTTAGCCAGCCGAGAACTAGATAATACCCTACTAGCATGCTATGGTTTCCTCATTATATTTTGCTTCACTGGCAGCTCAATCTAATTGTTGGGGTTTGAACCCACGCCTTTGGCGTGTCAACCGATCGCGCTAACTACAGCTATCATCGCTACAAACTAATTGTATGGTAAAGTCAACAAACCAGGCATATTTTTATAATCTATCGTGTTTAAATTAAAATTTAAAAAAAAAAAAAAAAAAAAAAAAAAAACTTTTTAAATTCTTTTTCTCATTAACAACATCGTCCATTCACAAAATTTAAAAGCTTTGATAACTTAGTTGGGAGGTCGCCTGCCAACCAAGGTCTTGAGATCAATCCGACTCACATCACGACTTTTGCAAGTTGTGTGCGTGTGTGGACAGATGATTTTTTCACGATTTCAAAGTGATTTTTACGGCGAAAGTTTGTTGACAATGGTCAGTACAAAAAAAAATATAAGTGTTTTATGGTAACTCGGTTGAAACGGAGTTCCTTTAAAGACTTTGTTTTTTTTAAATATTTTAATTATTCAGCTTATTCTCAAAATTAACGGCAAACTGAATCGATTGAAAAAACTTTTAAGTTACCAGGTGATCGGGAAGTGCCTCAAAAATCACTGCAAAAAATGTCGGTTTTCGATGTCGTTTTTCGGTTTTCTCAGCCCGCAAACAAATAGGAACGATAACGTGTGATTAGAAATTCCGTTCCAATATCCTTACAGTTTATCACTAACGTTCAACGTAACCCTATAGTACCTTATCACGGTCCATGTCAGTTATTATATCAAATAAAAAATACATCTTCTAAATCTATCTTAAATGATCTCTTTCGAAAATACATATTGAAGGAGCATTCAATCATCCCAGTGAATGGATTCGTTGGTCGATCTAATGGAATGTTTACTGTCATAGAAAGTGAATGCTTTAAGCTTTTGCCGCTTGTTAAGGATAATTTAGTTTATATTGTCGTCTGGTATGTAAGATTATTGTTGATTATTTTTCCGACCCAAATGTCGACCAATAGAATTGCACCATTCGACGTCACGTGGTACAACCTACATGGTATTATACTGATAATTTTTTGATTATTTTCTCTGGTAGTTGCTATATATAAAATTATGAAATTCTTATTTGTTAACTGTTCATTTCATCTCATGGTGCAATTCTATTGGCCGACATTTGGGACGGAAAAATAATCCCCCGAATACCACACGAGCTTCAAAATTATCTGGCATTTCCCTCAAGGTTCCCTGCAAACAAATAAAGTCGTCAAGTTTTTCAGGAAAAATCACTCGCGCTTCGCGCTCGTGATTTTTTAACCTGAAAAACTTGACTCCTTCATTTGTTTGCAACGAACCTATCGGGAAATACCCGATAATTTTGAAGCTCTTGTGGTATTATAAGTGATAAGACTTTTTTTTCTCGAAGTGTTTAAGTTTGCGTTTGGCTACCAACTCTCCTGATGGTAAGCGATGATATGGTCGAAGATGAAGTACGCAGACTTAGAAGAAACATATTCACTCTCACCTTTAAAAGACCTAGATTATATCTCTCAGAAAACACGAAAGCCGGCAGCTTGTTCCATTTCTTGGCCGTACGAATGCGAAACGTAGAGTCAAAACGTTTTGTATAAGAATTTGGAATCTATTGTATATTACAAAATTCAGCTATTTATATTATTTGTAATGAACATACAAATAATATATTTCTATTTAAGTTAGTGAAAAGCTTTTTTTTTATATATCCATATTATTTTGTCGTCCTGCATGTAAGTATAGCGGTCAATTGAAAGGATCATCTTCAAGATCCAGCTTCGTTTCAATCTTTCAAATATAAAGGATGTATCACAGATTTGAATTTTACGAAAAATTGTGGTACTGGTTTTTGTAAGCACAGACATGGGTTACCTACTATTTCTTTGACTAAAATAAAATATCAATTTTTTACACAACTTAGACAAGTTTTAATTTGAATGTTTGAATATTTTGGAGACGAGCGAGACGCTCTCCTGATGGTAAGAAATAATGTCCATAACCATTGTAGCGATACACAGAACTTTGAGTAGCAAAACAAAGTCCAGGGCATCGCTGCTTTGGCGCTCATTACTTTGAGACTTTCGATGGACAACAGTATTGTAGGCTATTGAGACTATTTCGCTAGCTGCAGTACTCTTCAAACCGGAACACAATTATATTTCACACAACTGCTTGGCGACAGAATATCTGATTCTGCAACGGTAACTGCTTAAAAGACCCTCCTGGTAAAGAGATTTACTCGGTGGTAGATCTCCTAAGTAAATACATACATACATGAAAACATTACACTCCTTTTTAGGGTAGTCGTGCAATAAAGCCCTTAATACCACATATAATTCACCCCAGTTGCCCTTTATTTCACCTGAGTTCCAAAATAACCATTTCGTATAAAGTGTCTAGTTTATCCCCATCCTGTATCCGACGTGGAGTACGTGCGCTACAGCGGACAGTGTGGGAATGATTAATCGATTGTTGGGACAGGTCGCGACTATGTTCCGGGAGCGTGGCCTTAATAGGAATACATCCCGAGTTTTTAACCTTATTTTTAGCGCATATTGTGTAAACTTGAAACATGTTCAAAGATTGAGGGCAAACTTTCTTGTTAGCTCATTTGATACTGTATCTGCTTTAAAAATTGTAGGGTGTGCGTTCGATTCCCACCCAGAACAATCATTAATTTGACTATAATTGTTCTGTGTTTGAGTGTTTTGTGTGTATTTTAAGTATGTATTTATATTTATAAAAACAATAAGGTATACAAATTTTATCAGCTATCTAGTTCCCATAGTACAAGCTTTGCTTAGTTTGAGGTTAGATGGCGCTGTGTCGAATGTCCTACGATATTTATTTAGGGTTTCGTACCCAAAGGGTAAAACGGGACCCTATTAGTAAGACTCCGCTGCCCGTCCGTCTGTCTATCTGTCCGTCTGTACTGACTCATGAACCGTGATAGTAAGACAATTGAAATTTTCATAGATGATCTATTTCTGTTGCCCCTACAACAAAAAATACTAAAAAACAAAATAAAATAAATATTTAAGGAGGCTCCCATACAACAAACATGACTTTTTTGCCGTTTTTATAGATAATGGTACGGAACCCTTTGTGCGCGAGTCCTACTCATACTTGGCCGGTTTTTTTTATAAACAGCGCAAGCATATAGCAATTTATTAAAAAAAAAAAAACACTAAGCCAAAACATATCATCAGATGATGAAACCGTGGCCGCCACTGAAAAGTCACAGGAAAGTAAAATAAGTAATTTACTTGGATGACATATTTTTTTTCAATTTTAATTTTGGTTCAAATATCTACTTTATGTCTTTCTACTGAACCGATTTTAATGAAATTCCTATGAGACCAATCTGAAAGTATGTCCTTTGAAATAAAAAAAAGTATAGGGTGACCCTGACCTGACCTACTTGACCTTGCAACGCGATGGACCCGCCATTCTTGCGGTGATACCATTGAATGCTGAGAAGTTTTCGTCTATCGCCATAACTTTTAACCACAGCCTCTCCAGAATTCAAGCAAACATAATGAAAAATCACTTTACCTTCGTACATCTGTGCATATTGAGGAAAACCGGCAGCTCTTAGCCATTTGCAAGCTTCTGCCGCTTCGATTTCTGCAACAAGAGAAAAAAACATCATGTATTGATGACAAAAGCTGGCTACTTGGTGATATATCTCTTCACCAGGAGGTCGTCTAGGTAGGTACCACCGCAGTACTAGATATGTATATCCATAATAATAATAAATATAAAGTACCTGGATGACCGAGCTTTGCTCGTTTTTTTTTTATTGCTGACAGGCTAGTTTTTTGTCCACAACTCACCTGATGTTAAGTGACGGTGTGGTCGAAGATGGTAAAGCACACCTAGTCTGGAATAGAAATGGCTCTCAAGTGAAGCTGCCGGAACACACCGTTAGATGCCTGGCGGCAGAGTTTCAACTTGAAATTCCTAGTACCTACTCGATTGGTAGCTAGCCAGCCGAGTACTAGAAAGTACCCTACCACCACGCTATGGTTTCCTCACGATGTTTTCCTTCACCGGCAGTTCAAGCTCACTGTTGGGGTTCGACATGCGAACCGACCGCGCTAACCACTGAGCTATCATCGCTTTTTTTTAAGGAACTTGAAAAAAAAGGGAAAATGAAATAATATTGTCTGGACTCGAACCGGGGTCTTCGTCTATTCGGGATCGCCCGATGTCCCGCCTGAGCTATTAAAACCTTGTAGAAGGTAGCGAAATTTACCTTCGTATTCTAATGATATTATAGCAGTTTTTCATTGCCTGAAAACACGGATAAAGCGACATTTTCTAAAAATGAAACCTAGCTAGATCGATTTATCGACCCCGAAAACCCTTACATACCTACTAAATTTCATGAAAATCGTTGGAGCCGTTTCCGAGATTCAGATATATATAAATACAAGAATTGCTCGTTTAAAGGTGTAAGATATCGTAGGACATTACACATAGAGCCATCTGACCTCAAACTAAGCAAAGCTTGGAAGTCAGATAACTGATAGAATACTTAAATACTTTTTTTTGTAAATACATACTTATAATATATACAAAACACCACAAACATTTATGATTATAACACAAAATTCTTGTCCTGAGTGGAAATCGAACCCACGCTCTACGGCTCTTGGAGCAGACATACTACCAATGCGCTAACAAGGCTAACATAATAATATGTAATCTGTCTGTATCTGTAATATCTGCTTATACATAAACATTACTGTGTTCCAGCTTAAAAGATACTGAAGCTAGCAAAACTACTAGGCTGTTTAGACTAACCATCAATGTCTCAAAGTAATGAGCGCCAAAGCAGCGATGCCCTGGACTTTGTTATATTACTCAAAATTCTAGTCATGGACAAGTTATTTCTAACCATCACGGGAGTGTCTCATTTCTTTTACATTAAAAAAGTAAACAAAATGTAACAGACCTTAGGATAGTTAAAATACATATAAATGTATAAGTAGAACATACCTACGTTTTGCTCGGTCAAAAATTCATGAGACAGTAGAAATTTGTAAAATGAAGTGCTAATCAAATTACAAAGATAATAAATAAGAGAAAAAACAAGTTTTTTAATATTCTGTCTCGATGCCGTCACAGCACGTCGTCTTTTAATTTGGTCAATATTTTCCTATACCTCATAATATAATTTGAATCGAGCCAATAAAAATAAAATATCAATAAAATAACATAAGCATTCATAAAGGTTATCTTTGGCAACATCAATATAAAGAAAATCAACTTTCCAAAAACGATCCAAGCAAATGACGCAACTAGTTGTAATATGTAGCATGGTTCTGTGTATAAAAACTGGATAATAATATATAATATATAATGTTCTGTGTACCTGGATGACCGAGCTTTGCTCGGTTTTTCATTGTCTAAAAACATGGGTAAAACGACGTTTTCTAAAAATGAAACCTAGCTAGAGCTATTTATCGCCCCCGAAACCCCCTGCATACAAAATTTAATTAAAATCGTTGGAGCCGTTTCCGAGATTCAGATTATATATATATTTATATATATATATATACAAGAATTGCTCGTTTAAAGGTATTAGATAGAGATATATATATATATATATATATATATACATTAAAACCTGCCAAGTGCGAGTCGGACTCGCGCATGAAGGGTTCCGTACCATTATCTATAAAAACGGCAAAAAAATCACGTTTGTTCTATGGGAGCCCTCTTAAATATTTATTTTATTTTGTTTTTAGTATTTGTTGTATTAGCGGCAACAGAAATACATAATTTGTGAAAATTTCAACTGTCTAGCTATCGCGGTTTTTGAGACAAAGCTTACTATAAGGTGGCTCATTACGTGGAAGACAGGAATATATGGTTGTAGTAGCTTCTGTCTGCACTTGCATCATCCTGGCTAAGTGACAATTGTAGTAAGCATAATGTATTAAAATTTGTAACTAAACTGTACCTATAAACTGTAACCTAATATGAAAAGAAAGATCCACAAAAAAAAATGCCTTGCTGAGTTTCTTGCCGGAGTCTTCTCAGTTGAAGTGTAATTACGAGCCGGTGGTAGATTCAAACATGTATCTTAACGTTAGTGCCTTAGCAGGGCCTAAACTGAATAAATGACTTTTTGATTTTGATTTTGAGATAAAGACTGGTGACAGACAGACGGAAGGACAGACAGACAGCGAAGTCTTAGTAATATGGTCCCGTTTTTACCCTTTGTGTACGGAACCCTAAAAACCAGCAGCTTCACTCGCGTATTCGATTTCCGCAATCCATTATTTTGATCTATCTTCTAAGATTTTAGCCAGCGTTTGCAATGTATGCTTACATTGCAAACGCTGGCAAAAATATGTTTTTACGACATTACAAAGTTTGAAATTATCGGATTTTTTTTACTAAGTATAATATGTATGTATTACACATATAAATCTTCTTCTTGAATCACTGTCTATTGATGGACCGCATTAAAATCCGTTGCGTAGTTTAAAAGATCTAAGCGTACAGACGGCGGGAAGCGACTTTGTTTTATACCCTGTTTCTCTTGGTCACGAAACTCGAGAACGCTTTTTTTTATGTAACAGTAATGAGACGAACGAGACGCTCTCCTGATGTTAAGAGATAACGCCTGTCCATGACCATTGCAGCCATACACAGAACTTTGAGTAGTAAAACAAAGTCCAGGACATCACTGCCTTGGCGTACATTACTTTGAGACTCGATGGTTAGTCTCAACAGCCCTGTAATTTCGCTAGCTGCAGTACCCTTCAAACCGGAACACAGTAATGTTTACACACTACTGCTTAGCGGCAGAATATCTGGTACTGCGGTGGTACCTACCTAGACGACCTCCTGCTAAGGAAATCTACCACCAAGTGAAACGCTTTTAACGATTTTAATCATTTTTTTACAAAGTTTTCTTATACTTAATAGATGGTTTGACAAAGCAAAGTTTTGATGAAGCTAAGATAGGAAAACGTGTGTCAGATCAGCTATTCAACTGATAAATATAATTAATATCCAATAACGTAAACTTTAACGATCAAAAACCATTCTTTTTCTTCAAAATTAACTAAGTGGACGCTATTTTTACGTTTTTTTTAATGTTCGACTGGCTAGGTGATTGATCACAGCTCTCCTGTTTTTTAAGTGACGGTGTATGGTAAACACATTTAACCTGGAATGGAACTAGCTCTTAAGTGAGGCTGCAGGAATACACCGGTAGATGCTTGGCGGCAGATTTTTAGCTTGAGGGTGGTAGCTAGCCAGCCGAGTACTAGAAAGTACCCTACCACCACGCTATGGTTTCCTTTACCGGCAGGTATATTTAGCGACATTACCCTCCAGTCTATTATATTCCCATAAGCTCTGAGCTCTTTGCCGACCAAAGAGTGTTCATTAATAATGTCAGATATCTCGACTAACTGGTTCATTTTAACGTGTTTTTAGTTATTTATTAGCTTGATAAATGACGAGAGGTCTCAAATTACGACACGATGTTTTACTGACTTCTGAACTCAGCTTTGAATGCAGATAAGTTGAGTAGATGTAATACATCTATTATTTTTAGATAAAAAGAAGTGTCATCATCATCATTAACCTATCGAAGTCCACTGCTAGACATAGGCCTCTACCAAGACACGCCACTCAGCCCGATCTTCCGCTTTTCGCTTCCATCCATCGCCAGCTGTCGTACGTATATCGTCACTCCATCGAGTCTCAGGGCGTCTAACGCTACGTTTGCCAATACGTGGTCTCCATTCTAGTCAACATAATTATTACGTGGGAAACATTAACTTATATACGTTCCTTTTTTTATGGCTGGCAGGCTAGATGTTTGACCACAGCTCACCTGATGTTAAGGTGTGGTCGAAGTTGGTGAACACGCCTAACCTGGAATCGAACTGGCTGTGTGATGCGTTAGATGCTTGGTGGTTTTCAATTTGAGGGTGGTAGCTAACCAGCCGAGTACTAGAAAGCACCCTACCACCACCCTACCACGCTATGGTTTCCTCACGATGTTTCTCTTAAAAATATCGGCACCGGCACCTCAAGTTCATTGTTGGAGTTAAACCCACGCCATTCGGCGTGTGAACCGACCGAGTTAACCACTGTGCTAACATCGCAACAATCACAATTTATCTGCCTATTTTTTTAGTGTAATATAACATCAAATATTAATTTTGAGCATCGCATTGTTTTTACGTTTGTAAACAAAAATATTATACATCTAACATCGGAGATTTCCCAAGCATTGGGCTTTCTTAAAAAGATCAATTTTCGTGAAACAAGCAGTAAACCGTTTTCGCCGAAACATCTTTAGATGTACTAGCGGAGATCTATTAACTCCAATACTTCAGCGTCTTCGTTTACCACGAAACAATCGTTTGATGTATGGCCTTGTGAACGGGAATAAAATACATCATAGTTTGTAAGGGCAAGCGTATATATTTACTACAAAACAGAATCCATACAATTTTATTATATTGTCTCACTAGCGGCCCACTCCGGCTTCGCACGGGTATAAACCTCAAAAATAACAGTATTTCTCCACTATTTAATGGATGTTATTAAACATATAAACCTTCCTCTTCAATCACTCTATCTATTTAAAAAAACCGCATCAAAATCCGTTGCGTAGTTTTAAAGATTTAAGCATACATAGGGATATAGGGACAGAGAAAACGACTTTGTTATATACTATGAAGTGATTTAACCTCAACAATACATACCTAAAAAACCCTTGGCCATTTCACACAGCGCCATCTAGCTCCAAACTAAGCAAAGCTTGTGCTACGGGAACCAGATAACTGATAGAATTCCTATATACTTAGTTTCAGAACACCCAGATGAAGAACAAAAATTTATGCTCGTCACACAAATGTTTGTCCGGAGTGGGAATTGAACCCATTTCCAACAGATCTACCAATAGATCTACCATCAAGTAAATATGTAGTATATGATTTATATAGAGTTATAAAAAATTGTCCTATGTAATAAATATGTCCTATGTCATATACTACGTTAACTAACTTCCATTCAAACTGTATACCAAGAACATGAAATTGATCCTAAACCGTTGCTCTATATTCCTGACACAAATTTTGCAACTAAATTGATCTATTTGCTGTTGACAGCAATCAAGGCCTATAAACTAAGATTAGTGCTTCGATAACTACTGGACAGATGGTCGACAGTAATCCAGAATGATTAATTGACCCAATAAATGTTTCGTCGAGGTTTAATCAAGTTTGTAAAAAAAAAACTATTTACATTTGCGGGAGAAATGCTACTTTAAATTAAGAGCTTTGGGACATATGCATTAGCACTACATATTATAAAACAAAGTCGTCCACCGCGTCTGTCTGTTAGCAATAAACTTATCATGCGAGTTCCACCAATAGATAGACTGATTCATGAGGAAGGTTTAGGTATATAATTTGTCAAGGTTTTGTCTAAATTGGTTGAAATGTGATGATAATAGTTGGAAGTGTCGGAAAAAGTCAAGCCACTTAGAAACTTTTATCAAAAACGCTGCCTTATCTTTTTGAGATATAACAAAACAATGCATGGAGGAATATTACTCTTTTATGGATTTAAAGAAAAGTCCGCGGTGGCATATATATTATATATACCTTGGCTCCAATGAGTTTACTATTAGTAAACTCGTTGCTTGGCTCAGTATATCCATTCTTTACTACACGTGCGAAGCCGGGGCGGGCGGGGCGAGTCTTCACACAAAGAAGATAACAAAATCAAAATACAGTTTAAAAATACGAGAGAGATTGTACGCCTCCAGATGGAAATTCGAGAAGTATTTTTAGTGAAAGCACTTCACAATTTCCATTTATAATTTAGTGCCATTAAACACACAAAAATGTATGTACATAACATATATTTTTACTAAACATTAAAGTTAAAACGTTTCTTATGAAAACCAAATAGAGCACATCACAGCAGTGGGCAAAGAATGTGTAAAAATAACACTAAACGTCGGAATGTCACACTCATATCCGTGTTGCTATCTAGGTTTATTGTAGTTTTATCTAAAAAGGCATCTAATAAAATGTATGTCAACTTCATCGTCAAATTTTATGGCAATAAAATTATATCTGTTTCAAGATCAAAACAATGTTAAATGCGTATTTATAAAACATAAAAGTAGTAAAAATTTAAAACACAACGAAAGGCGTTACCGAGCTTTATGCTCAATTATTAATATATGTATGTATCAAGCTAAAAATCTTTGAAACTATATTTATGATGTATATTCTGCTGTCAAGCAGTAGCGTGTGGACGTTTTGGTTTGAAAAGTAGAGAGAGAGAATATATGTCCTAAGTCAATTCTTGTCAGCAGTTTTGACAATATAGTTATAGGTGGTTCATTCCACGCATAAGCAAGAAAACTTCAGATAAAAACTTCTCAGTCAATCATTATATAGATATTATACCAACATAAGAAATTTACCGATATAATAGAGCTCACGTTTAACCACTAACAATCCACAATATCTACTCGTAAGCCACATCATGATCCTCATTTCTTTACCTACTTCTATTGAAATGAACGCTCCTAATTAGCTAAGTATACAAAATGGCGTGTTTGTTATCTGTCAAGCTAATTGTCGAGAGTAATTATGTGTTTCGTGAACAAAGAGTTCGGGAGTGACTGTCGGGGCGAAGCAGACGAGCGACTGGATGGCGAAGGTAGTAGCGGGAACGCGGTAAGGTAAGGTATTCTCGACCGAAGAATCAACACATCCTGTGTTCCTCCTGTGTCATGGAACACATTGCCAACTTCTACCTATGAACTACAATTTGGACGTTTTAAGGCTAGAGTGAATAGATTTCTTCTAGATAAGCGTGCTCCTTCCTTAGCCGCACCTTCGCTTTCCATCACGCGAGTTGGTGCACAAACGTAGATCTGTTACTTAAAAAAAGTTGCACGCTTTAAAATCGCCCGTCTGTTTTGGCATTCTAACCGCTTCTGCTCTATTCACCATTGTGTACCATATTAGTTGGTGAACACTACTAACGATATTTCATGCCAACTTATATTTTGCAGTCCTTTACATTGTAGCACAATGAAGTTCACCTAAGATGGGACTTTGTAATCAAAATACCGTTTTACAACCTTAAAAAACATTTCTAGAAATATAATTGTTCTTAATTTGCACATAGTTTTTTTTTTAATATTTTGCAAGCTATGTATTTGACCTCAGCTCACCTGATGTTAAGTGGCGGTGTGGTCGAAGATGGTGAAGCACACCTAGCCTGGAATGAAACTGGCTCTCAAATGAGGCTGAAATGAAACTGGCTCTCAAAAGTACCCTACTACCGTGCTATGGTTTCCTCACGATGTCTTCCTTCACCCAGCACAAGCTCACTGTTGGGGTTTGAACCCACGCCCTTCGGCGTATGAACCGACCGCGCTAACCACTGAGCTATCATCGCTAGTATAATTATTACAAGGTTAATGACATACTTAACTTATTTCACTTATGGATATTATAAATGCGAAAGTGTATTTTTTGATTTGATATCATTCATTCACGTAAAAACTAATTATCATTGACAAAGAAACGTTGATCCCAGATTTTTGGAGAAATTTAGTTCAAAGAATGCCGTACCATAAATATTAGCATAGAAAACTTATTATTTATTTTTTTGAAGATTCGGCAGTCTAGTTAAGATACCTACCGTCTGGCTTCCTATTTGGAGGTCCTTGGTTCAAATCTCACGGCACGCACATCTTACTTCAAACGGCGCGGAATCATCATGAGAGATCGTTCGAGAGTTCTTAAAGATATATGTATTATGTAAAGTTTGTCAACCTGCACTTGACCAGCGTGATAGACTGCGACCTTACCCTTCTCACAATGAGAAGCGCGCCCAACAGTGGGACAGCTTATAAAAACAAGGTTTGTTCGGATTCAGACTGGGGTTTTTTTTTTCAGTTTGAAATTCCCCACAGCTTGGTAAAAGCTTTTCTTCCCTAACAGATTACCCAGTATTTTAATTCAGTGAATAAAAATATTATAGTTGAAAACATATCGAAAAATACATGATATGAAATGAAATTTATTCACTAAAAATAGGGTTTACATTGATGTTATAGATTTTTTTTTTGATTATTTACATAGAATGTTAACGACAACTGCTACGTACTTTTTACTATCTGTGCTAAGGGTAAAGTTCTTGCCACATTAGAAAAGAACACAGATAAACGCTTTCCTGATGATAAGAGACGCCTGTCAATGACCATGGTACTCAGAACTTAAAATAATTTAAAAAAAAAATCGCTTTTTGGTGCTCATTACTTTAATACATTCGATGGTTAGTCTCTCCCTGTAATTTCGCTGCAATACCCTTCAAACCGGAACATAGTATTGTTAACGCACTATTGCTTAGCAGAATATCTGATACCGCGGTAGCACATAGATGCTAGGATCTGCCACCTAAAAAGCACGTGATGTAAAACTCAAAATTAAATACCTGTTATTTGGTCAGCACTCAAATTAGGCACACTCATTATACCACTTCACTTAACACATTTAAACACTAAACATGGACGCGAGCAAACTCACGCGCATCGTAACAACCACTGATTCACTTTTAACGTAAATTCGATCGCATTAGCATGTTATTTGTTGTTAACTTAAGAGGGCGTATAAAAAGGTTGAAAATGCAATAAAATTCAAGGTTGCAGTGATCAAACAAAATGACGTATTTGAACATTTGAGAAAAGGATACTGTTGAATCGCTCACCAAAAATATTAAATGCGCTTTTGTATTTTTAGAGGAAAGTTTCATTAGAATTATCGATAAAAATTGAGTATTTTTTTGTAAAAATAATTAAATACTCGCTCGTTTTTTCTTGATGGTAAGAGATAATTGCAGCGATACACAGAACTTTGAGTAACAATACAAAGTCTAGGGCATTGCTGATTTGGCACCCATTACTTTGTGACATTAGATGGTTAGTATCAACAGCCCTGTAATTTCGCTAGCTGCAGTACCCTTCAAACCGGAACACAGTAATGTTAAAACACTATCGCTTGGCGGCAAAATATCTGATATTATACACGAAAAATAACATTTTTTTAGTGATCTGAGGAAGGTACCATTAGGTGTTCTTCTACTTATCGTTATGTAATATTTACTATGGGCACTAAACTACTTTGAAATAGTAAACATTTTTTTTTTTTCCACTAGTTTTGAGTTTTATACTTCATTAATTTTGTTACAGCCCTGTTGGTACATTGGTAGTAAAACTGCTTTAAGAGCTGTAGGGAATAGGTTCAATTCCCGCCAGGATAAAACATTATGTGACGATAAATGTTTGTTCTGTGTCTGGGTGTTCTGTTTGTATTATAAGTACCTACATATTTACAAAAAAAAAAAGTATTCATGTACTATGTATTCATGTATCAGTTATCTGACTTTCATAGTACAAGCTTTGCTTAGTTTGGGGTCAGATGGCGCTGTGGGGAATGCCCTGCGATATTTATTTATTTAATATTATTTATTGTCCATAATGACAAGTATAATTACCCCCTTTTGGCTTAATACACTCCAAGCTGTAAATGGAAATAGTCAGAAAATAAATATTTTAAAGTATTTCGCACAGCGCCACCTAGCCTCGAAGTGAGCAAAGCTTTTACTATGGGAACCAGATAACACAATATACATATACTTTTATTAAAGTCAAAGTTTTTCAGAACATTCAATACAGTTTGAACCTTAGGTTTTTAACAGAGACATATTTTGAAGTGTTTTAATAGATTCTGATAAACAATTAATTATTCGCCATAAAACTACATAAGTGCAATAAAACTAAGCCATTTATTTTCGTGCTTGACTAAAAACTAATACATAACTATAGTTAACCAATAACCAAAGCAGTTTATTGGATGTCAATACATAAATCTGATATAATTATGTACTTTCTAAACAAGAAAAAGCAGAGCATAAAATTAATCGACTGGCTTTATACGCTCCCTTAAATAACAGTTTTCTAACATTTACGTAATAACCTGTTACGGAAAAGTCAAGACGAAACTCTAACGTTTTATCGGTTAACACTTGTTATTTTATGCATAAAAACTCTATTTTTATTTAAATTGCGGTAACGGTACAGATGTTAGGTTGTAAAACTATCGATAAGTTATTTTAACACTGCCCACACTACTATTTTAAAATGAAAGAAGTTTAAGTTTTTGTTTTTTAATTTTCATTTTTGTTACTGGCCGTAATATAATTAAAAAAAAAGATAATATTGCCGCAAACTTGTGCGTGGTAGAAAGTTTTAGCGGGAACGCAGAAAACCGTTTAGTCTCTCAGAAGGGGCAATTTAAAAAAATAATTGTGCGTGGTATTTTGAACTTAAATATAAAAAATATGACGTATTAAATTTCACTTTCATCACATACAGACTCTAACCATATTGCAAAGACACAAATCATATAATTCTATAGTCTTCAGTCTACTTCAAAAGTTTTGCACTCTAACAAGAACAATTCCACTCAAATTGAAATATTCGTTCTCAAATCTGTAGAACGAAAGCCACCGAAAGTAAAAACAATTATTTATTTGGAATTATCGTTAAAATACTTCACGATGTCCACAGAATGTAAGAAACAAACAAGTGCGCTAGGAGCCGGCCAAGAGAGAGATTAGGCTGTTATCAGTTCTTATCGCACTCGTTTACCGTCCTTTAATCGCCTAACGTGTCACGTCACCCTTACCGAGATTGAAGAAAACATTCGTTACAGATGTGGCAACTCTACGTTCTAAACATACTCCTCAACAGAAGGTTGTTTATGTAGGCACCACCGCAGTACCAGATATTCTGTCAAGCAGTAGTGTGTAAACATTACTGTTCCGGTTTGAAGGGGACTGCAGCTATAGAAATTACAAGGCTGTTGAGACTAACCATCGAAAATTTCAAAAGTAATGAGCGCCAAAGCAGCAATACCCAGTTGGTTTTGCTACTCAAAGTTCTTTTGATCACTACAATGGTCATTGTCAGGTTACCTTCTTACCATCAGAAGAACGTATCGTGCATCTCATTACATTAAAAAAAAAAAAACAATTTGTGAGATTTACGCACAGCGTGAAGCACACAAATTGTTTTTTTTTGACAGACGGTGGCTATGCTATAATATCTATGCATCTACATATATTTACCTATCGATCTTGCCATGATAAATATAATATAATATTTGTGTTTGTATTTTGTACCGAGATATGCTTGGCCATGCCTGTTCACATATTTTGATGACATTACCGAAATATCACATGTACATTTTGAACACTAAGAAGTTCTTCGGATTTCCATGTTTTAAGTGCTGATTACTTGCCGTGGTGGTGCCGGCGTAAGGGTAGAGAGGGTGGGGTATTGTACCCCACCCTATCCTAACGTGGTTGCCGTAAGAGTCGGCTAAGGGATGAAATCAGGAAGATGGGCAGCAGCGCCTTTCTTGAAAAATCACACCTAATTGCGCTCGCTAACCCGCCTGCCAAGCGTGGCGAGTATTGGCAAAACCCTCCGAGGTGGAGGCCTTTGTCCAGCAGTAGACGTCCTATGGCTGATGATGTGAAGTCCTGATTCAACGTAACGATATCTATAATCTTTTAACTATCGAGTGGTGTAATTTACCTTTTACCTTTAAGATGTGTATGACAGATATGAAGCTGGAACGCCAAACTGTATCCCCGAAGTTTGTTAGCATTAGTTTTCTGAATTGCCTTCCGCAATGGAAACAAATTTGCAACACGTCAAAACCAATCATTATAATAGAATTCAACCTTTTAGTTATATCCATTCGTAACGAGTATAAACAACAAAGATCAGTATGAGTTAGAAAGTAAATGTTAGTGTTGATAACAAAAACTTTTTGTGTAGTTAGGTTAGTTAGTGTAATTCAATATTTATTGTAGTTTTTAGTAACTTTGTCTACGGTTTCGTAGCTCTACAACGTAGCGTCTGAATGACTTTTAAAATTAAGGAAAATATTTGGTGCCTTATCAGAGCTGTCTTTCAAAGTTATCACTCATTACATAACACACTACGTGCTGTTTGTGTGTGTCGCTCGTACTTGAGTGTGTGTAAATCATATTTTATGGCGTTGACATTGACACTGATAATGTAACACTATATATGTTTTTCTTCTTTTTTCTTTTTTATAGGCATCGCGTTTTGTGTATTTTGCTTTTATCAAGTCATTCGATATTTTGATTCTACATTTTTTGATTCGCACAGCGAGTTGTGGAATTCTCCGCCGGAGTCTGCGTTTCTTGTAAGGTACATGAGTGATCTTCAAATCTTAAGTAAATCGGTTAATTCTAATTACGCGTGCTCCATCTTAGACCGATGCTTAACATCAGGCAGGGTGTGGTCAAACGTGCATCTATTAGAAATAATAAAACAAGGTATTTGATGAAATTCAAGTAAATTAGTCTTAGTCACAGTCAAAGTGACATAAAGTAAGTCAGAGTCAATTCTGATTATGCCCTAAAATAATGATCAACTTTATCGATTACGTGGAAGACAGGAATATGGTTGTAGTAGCTTCTCTCTGCACTTGCATCCCCCTGGCTAAGTGACAATTGTAGTAAGCATAATGTATTAATATTTATAACTGTAAACTGTATAAACTGTAACCTAATATGAAAAGAAAGATCCACAAAAAAAAATGCCTTGCTGAGTTTATTGCCGGAGTCTTCTCAGTTGAAGTGTAATTACGAGCCGGTGGTAGATTCAAACATGTAACTTAACGTTCATAAGTGCCTTACTAGGGCCTAAACTGAATAAATTTAATGTGTATTACTTTAACTGTAACCCACACAAACTGTTAATCGAATACTTCAATATATAAAAATACTTGTCACTTACTAATACAAAGTTCATTGCCAAAAAAAAAAAAAAACAGGAAATCTACATGCGTTTATGAATTGTTTTGACATTAGGGGTTTCTATTGTTGTGGTTTTGGCCCACAAGTCCTGGGGAATGCGGTAGATGTGTCCAGTGCAGTACCACTACAGCATAACGGCTTGTTCGAGCAAAATGCCCTTTTGCAGGTCGTAAAAATAATAGCTAAACTAGCTTCACTCCCACTGCAATGAGAACACTAAAGCTCTTGACCGAGACAAATTTAGTAAATGCGAATGTTTGTATATGTATGTTTGATATTTCTAAGGTTTCTAACGGTTTCATAAATTAGGAATATTTAGATAGAAATATTTATTTCAGCAAACGTTTCCAATCTACCTTCATTGTACGAAACGCTAAACAAAACAACAGCAGTTTTTTATGTTTGACAGCCTAGGTGTTTGACCACAGCTCACCTGATGTTAAGTGACGTCGTGGACGAAGATGGTAAAGCATACCTAGCCTGGAATGGTACTGGCTCTCAAGTGATGCTGCCGAAACACACCGTTACATCTTGGCGGCAGATTTTCAACTTGAGGATGGTAGCTAGACAGCCGAGTACTAGAAAGTACCCTACCACCACGCTATGATTTCCTCACGATGTTTTACTTCACCGGCAGCTCAAGCTCATTATTGAGGATTGAACCCACGCCCTTCGGTATGCAAACCGACCGCGCTAACCACTGAGCTATCATCGCTACAAAGTACAAATGTTTACTCACTACAGACTGGTTGGCTGCAGAATATCTGGTACTGCGATGGTACCTACCACCGACCACCATTATCATGCGCAGCTTTTCCTATCCCACTGCTGGGTACAGACTTAATTCTTGACTTGATATCTCCCTCGATCACGCGCTAATCGTGTCCAAATTCGAATAAAAAAATTATTTAACAAAACTCTACAGTTAACTGTATTCTATTTAAATTCTGTTAGCATAATCATTTGGCGACAAAATCGCCATTTCTACGCAATGCAACGAATATCAACAAATCTTATACCAGGTGGGAATTAGCTAAGTATCTTCTACTTTCTGATAAGTAAATATAAGCGCTAGGATAACACACGGGATTATTACATTAAGCTCATGTCCAAGCTATAGTGTATCTAGTGCTTTCGACCCTTATGCACATTTACATAATGGTATTGCTCCGTAAAATGACAGGCTTGCGATTGAGAGTGAATTTAAAACTGTTTGCGACTTGTTCATATTTTTTTTTTTTAAATGTAAATAATTTTGTATTGCAATCACGTTCTTTTATTCATGTATTGGATATGAAAATTGAGTTTGAATTCATTTTAGCTCATTTTGAAGAATAATGAAGTGTAATTTACTATATAAGTATAGTCGATATACTTTTTTTTCTTTGTTTTTGGCATTGCACTTTGTACATTTGCCAGTGTTATGTTTTGTTTGAAGTGTCAAATTAAGTAAAATGAGTTTAGAATATTGTTAAAGTCACAGTGAAAGAAAGAAAGAAATGTTTCATTTTGTAACAAAAAGATAGATCAGGGATAGTGACAAAATAATGGTTCACCTTAGCATTATGCTGGTCCATACTAAGCGGTATGATCAGCGCTGTAAGTGTAAGTAAGTCAGGGTCAAGCCCGAACATGACCTAAAAAGTAGTAGCAACCTGACTAGCTTCGATGTACTTTTGAAAGCCATACTCAAGGCTTCATCATCTCACTTTATTCATACACTTAATTCGGTTGTTTATGATTAAATCATCAAAATTAGTAACATGATTTTTCTGTATTATCGCAAAAATAACATCGATCAATCCATATAAAACCACAACAAAACAAATGTTTACAAACCTGACATGACATAAAATCGATAAAAAAGCAGTTATCGATTCGACCTTCAAAGAACAATCGATAATCGTAATCAATGCATTCATAACAACTCGAGCGTACATAAGCGATTCGAGATAATGCAGTAGTAAATCGATATCGATTCCTCGTATTGTCGATGTATCGATAGTATGACTCAGCTCTACCTGTATTGCTTAGTCATTTTGGTGTAAATAATAAATATTCCGTGAAATAGACATAATGGATGAATCCGGTATCTCGAAATAGCTTTCCTTTTGAGATTATTTTCCGATTATGAGAATTTCTTTATGATTCACGATTGTTGAATGTACAACATCACTGTTAGGTTAACCCTAATATTTATAATTTCAAGAGGATTCTAAATAAAACATCAAATGTTGTAATTAATATCGGACCCGTCCATTTTGTCTGATTGACGTCACACGTGACCAAAATGCTGTCCGCTATTTTGCACAAACATATACCTAAGTAACTATAATTGCCATACAACATTTAATAGGGCTAGCGTTTTACGAACTGTTCCTATCGAATTGCCTTTCGGATTCGTTAATATTTTAATATGTATATCTATATCTTTAAAAGAGCAATTCTTGTGTATATATATATATATATACATATATATATATCTTCTGCATCTCAGAAACGGATCCAACGATTTTCATGAAATTTAGTATCCAGGGGGTTTCGGGGGCGAAAAATCGATCTAGCTAGGTTTCATTTTTAAAAACGTCGTTTTATCTGAGTTTTCAGGCAATGAAAAACTCATCCAGGTACTAATATTAAAGTTTGTAACAATGATTGCTCAGTGGTTTGTGCGGGCGTATGACACGCCGAAGGGCGTGGGTTCTAACCCCAAGAATGGCGAGAGCTGCCGGTGAAGGAATACATCGTGAGGAAACCATAGCATGGTGGTTGGGTACTTTCTAGTTTTCGGCAGCTACCACCCTAAACTTAAAAATCAGCTGCCAAGAACCTGTGTGTTCCGGCAGCCTCAATTGAGAGCCAATTCCATTTTAATCTAGGGTATTTTTTTTCATGTAAAAAGTGTCCTCTCCTGTTGGTAAGAGATAATACCTGTCCATGACCATTGCAGCGATACACAGAACTTTGAGTAACAAAACAAAGTCCAAGGCATCGCTGCCTTGGCGCTCATTAGTTGGTTAGTCTCAACAGCCCTGTAAGTTCGCTAACTGCAGTAGCCTTCAAACCGGAACACAGTAATGTTTACACACTACTGCTTGGCGGCAGAATATTTGGTACTGCGGTAGTACCTGCCTAAACGACCACCTGCTAAGGAAATCTACCAGTAAATAAAGTTTGGTGTGTTTACCATCACTTATCAAGCAAGCTGTGGTCAAGCATATAACTAGCCTGTCAACTATAATGAAAAAAATGCAAACATAAAAACAAACTTTCGCATTTACAATATTAATGAGATAAATCCAATATGAAGTAAACGCTTGTACCAACTTTCAAGCCACAATTTTTGCTGACCTTTTTGGCTTCATTTTATTGAGTGTATTATTATTATATACTGTCGGATGTGCTCATAAGTATTAAAATTATGTTTGTGATGATAAAAACATGTCAATAAGAATATTAAGATAAGCTTTATCGTCCGAATTTGTCAATTACTTCTTGTTGCGTGTTTTTGATAAGGAGCGGTGATTTTTGCGTTACGAAATACGTCTTAATATATACGTACTTAATGAAAATATGGTATCATTGGGTTATGGTTATGTTTTATATTTCTACAAATGTTACCTAATTGGTGGTAGCTAGCCAGTCGAGCATTAGCAAAATATGAGGAACAAATTGATTTATTCGAGATTACTCACGTTTAATTTTAGTTTAGTGCGAAGCAAGACGAGACCGCGTGCGGCTTGTTTTTGCAGTTTTTTCTCCATGATGAAGGCCACCGGATGTAGCCGAAACCATAATCGAAGTTTCCGATAAAACGTGAGTAATAAGTTGCCGTAGTGGTGCCGGCGTAAGAATAGTACCCTACCCTCTCTACCCGTGGTTGCCGTAAGAATCGGCTAAGGGATGTAATCCGGAAGATGGGCAGCAGCGTCTTCCTTGAACAATCACACCTAACTGCGCTCGCCAACCCGCCTGCCAAGCGTGGCGAGTATTGGCAGAACCCCCCCAGCCTATGTCCAGCAGTGGACATCCTATGGCTGATGATGTGTGATGTGAATAAGTAAATCAGAAGCGTGTCAAAACCACGTTAGTTTCCATAATAAAACAAATTTACTGCTATAAACTATGTAAGGAATTTTACTTGCGCTTTGTTTTAGCAAAAGTCGCGGTAATCAGCTGTTGATTCGCCGTACGGTAAGCCTTATAAAATCTTACAGCTTTAGCAATCAGGAAAATTATTATTTTAATGCTTGGCAAACTTGGTGTTTGACCACAGCTCATCTGATGTAAAGTGACGCTGTAGTCGAAGATCGTAAGTACACCTATTCTGGAATTGAACTGGCATTCAAGTAAGGCCGCCGGAAGACACAGTTAAGTGCTTGGCTGCAGATTTCCAACTTTTGTGGTAGCTAGCCAGCCGAGTACTATAGTACCCTACCACCATTCTATGGTTTCCTCACGTTGTTTTCCTTCACCGGCAAATCAAGCTCATTGTTGGGGTTTGAAAAATAACCACTGAGCTGTCATCGCTACGAATACTACCGTACTACCGTTCCATGTAACCCTGTATAGTATTCAACGTAACATTTGCAACAGTAGTTGCGATATCCACTTTTTTTTGATACACTGGGCATCGCTGCTTTGGCGCCAATTACTTTGAGACTTTCGACGGTTAGTCTCAACAGCCCTGTATTTTCGCTAGCTTGCATTTAAACCGGAACACAGTAATGTTTACACACTACTGCTTGGCGGCAGAATATCTGATACTGCGGTGGTAAAAACCTACATAGTAACAACTTATAATAAAATCGAATATAAAATTTATGTCAAGTGGATTCCCATATTAAGATATCATAAATTTTCCTGCTGCAGGTTTCTATATTACGAGGAAGGGAAATACCAGAGTTTACTCAAGAGTTTCCACGTAAATTCGCTTTCGTAGTAAACAAAATCTCACTTTCAATTACATTGATAACTAGCGACTTGCCCCGGTTTCGCACGGGTGCAATATAAATACTAATATGATGGTGCATATGCATGTATTATACTTATAAACTTTATTCTCGGATCACTCTATCTATTGGTGGAAACCGCATTAAAATCAGTTGCGTAGTTTAAAAGATCTAAGCGTACAGACGGCGAGAAGCGACTTTGTTTTATATAAAGAGTTGAGCTGAATGGATTAAAATGAAACTGTCTGAAGTTTTTTAATATTTGACCACAGCTCACCTGATGTTAAGTGACAGTGTGTCTAACAATGTGTTCCGACAGCCTCACTTGAGAGCCAGTTCCATTCCAGGCTAGGTGTGTTTACCATCTTCAAGTTCACCGTCACTTAACATCAGATGAGCTATGGTCAAACACCTAATCTGTCAACCATAAAAAAAACTACTAAGGCAAAAGGTCACTGTATTTATCATCGAGAACAATTTTTTCTATGAGATCTATCTTAAATGATTTTTATTACCGTTTTGCGGAACCTTGTTCCGCATAACAACCAAAAAGCGTTCTAGAGAATCTTGCCTAAAGCTGTCTTTACCACACAAAGTTTGAAAAGAAACCAAAGAGAAGACTTTCGTTTTTAACAAAAAAAAACAATATTATCTATCATCTTTCATCAAAATGACCTAAACTTTTTTAATCACTTCCCTTTGCAACATGACACCTTATCACATTCAATTTACTTTATTATTTTAGCGCTCACCACGTAGATCCCAGATGTTCCTACTATAGAAATTGATGTGGTTTCGATAATTTTTTGTTTTATGCGGAATTACTCACGTTTAATAATTATATCGGACTTTCCGACTATAGTTTCGGCCACATACGGTGGCCTTCAACATGGAGACAAAGCTGAATACAACGCGCGCGCGGCCTCGTCTTGCTTCGTTTCTCATGGCCGAAACTATAGCCGGTAATCGCGCATAAGTAAAAGTACCTGGATAACCGAGTACTTTTTAAGGAACTTGAAAAAAAGGGGGAAAAAAATCTTCAACTGAACTCGAACCGGGGTCTCCTGGATTTGGGACCGCCCTATTTCCCATCTGAGCTATTATAACCTTGTAGAAGGTAGCAAAATTTACCTTTGTATTCTAATGAAATTATAGCAATTTTTAATTACCTGAAAACACCGATAAAACGACGTTTTCTAAAAATGAAACTTATCCATTTATCACCCCCAAAATACTAAATTTCATGAAAATCGTTGGAGCCGTTTCCGACATTCAGAAAACAAAAATATTATACATATATGTATACAATAATTGCTCGTTTAAAGGTATTAGATAAAAGCGGACGATCCGGTCAATCTTCGGATGGGTGACCGTCAGTTCCATTTTTTTTTAAATCCTACTATAGATAAGATTGCACGTTATATTGTAGGCAACAATAGCCTACCACTGCAGCAGCTGACCACACAGCTTATGCGAACTTACTCTCATTTTAAGGTGACTACATTATCATTAATACGACAAAGTACTGTAACTTTTAATGCAAAAGTTTTAACAAGGTGTGTGTCCTCGACGATAACTTGCTGACGTAAAAAACATTATAACATGAAGTTTGTGAGAACATAAAGACGCCGACTTACACGAGCGGGTATTAAGAGTCTAAACGATAATCCTCCAATTTAAAACTCGGGTTGACGTAATCTTTACCAAGTTTGGGTGTGTGCTGCGTGAAAAGCATAGCAGGTATTATAAAATCTATTAATATACGTGTAATACATAGTTGTGATCACAGATGTCAGGAAAAGAGGCAGATAGAGATTTTACATACAACGCAGTGAAGTCACTCGGATAGCTGTGTGCGTGACACTACATACATAGCTATCTGCCACGCTGTTAACGCAGTAGGAACACGTGCGTATGTGAGAGTGATAACCGTGTAAAATGATACCGGCCGGTTTTTAAGTTTTGTGTTCCAAGTTGTAAATAAAAAAGTAAATTATCGATGTTCGTCAAAATAATGAAACTAACATGTGATAAGATCATAGTAGCTCTTTTGTTTTTGTGAACTGTTTTTGCATTTCTTATAAACACAGCATTTCATAACTACTACAGCGTACTAAGGTAAAATTAATAGAGTAGTAAAACAAAGTTTAGGGCATCGCTGCTTTGGCGCTTATTACTTTGCGACTTTCGATGGTTAGTTGCAACAGTTCTGTTATTTCGCTAGCTACAGCGCCCTTCAGCTGGAACACGGTAATTTTTACACACTAATGCTTGGCAGAATATTTTGTACTGTGGTTGTTAGTAAAAACAAAAGTTGAATATCTAAATGCATGCTACCCGATCTGGTATAATCATAATAAGCCTTTATTGTTGTTTACAAATTAGTTGAAATTAGTAGTTTAAATATCGTGTCTTTCTGTTAACATATGTCCTGTCCACAGCCATTTTTGTGTATACTGTTCCTACGTTTCTAAATTTAGTTATATTATTTATTTCTTTTAATTTTACTTTATCTATTCTCTTGTCGCCAATTGCACTTCTTTCTATTTCTTCTTCTACTTCTTAATTGTTAAACACGGCAGAATGCACATGTTGTAAACCTTTCTTTTATATTTAATTGGCATGACCTCATCCATCATCACTTCACTCAGAGACCAGTATCTCTCCTAAGTATTGGCTACCCTCCTACCAATTTCTTTTTGCATAGTATTCATTGTCGATATTAACTGTCCTAAGTAAATATATTCACAATCCGGTATATTTACCAATTAAGAATCAATCAATTAAATATTAAGTATTGAGTCCGAAATCGCTCCTCCTATGCAGCATGGTCGCGGCCCGCGTCCACTTCGATCCTCGCTTGCAGAGATTACAACTCGGTGGGCCGGAAGACTGCATTGACCTGTTTGCATAATCGCCATGAGTCAAGCGTTCTGCTTCTCATTACGCGGCACAGTCAGGGACGAATCAACTAATGAAGGAAGAGTACGAAGACTCCAATTTTGAATCAAACCCATAAGTCATCGTTTGAAAATCGATCGCATTCTTATGAAATTCGGTATACAACTAATAATTTATACTTTATTATCACATATTTATTTGTGGAGTGATGATAGCTCAGTGATTAGTGCGGTTAGATGACATGCCGAAGAACGTGGGTTCAAATACCAACAATGAGCTTGAGCTGCCGGTGAAGGAAAACATCGTGAGGAAAGCATAGCGTGGTGGTAGGGTACTTTCTAATACTCGGCTGGCTAGCTACCACTCTCAAGTTGAAAATCTGCCGCCAAGCATTTAACGGTTTGTTCCAGCGGGTTCTATTCCTTGCCATATTATATTCTATTCATTGCCGTGGTGGTGGCGGCATAAGAATTGTAGCCCACCTTCTCTACCCCTGGTTGCCGTAAGAGTCGGCTAAGGGATGTAATACGGAAGATGGGCAGCAGCGTCTTCCTTGAACAATCATACCTAACTGCGCTCGGCAGCCCGCCTGCCAAGCGTGGCGAGTATTGGCAAAATTCCTCCCCAGGAGGAGGCCTATGTCCAGCAGTGGACGACCTATGGCTGACGATGATGTGATGTGGTTCTATTCCAGGCTAGATGTGTTTGCCATACCTACACCGTAACGTTACAATCAAATTTTCCAAATGTTGGCGACGTGGTTTGAGACTGTGAAACTCCGACCCAGGTAAGAGCAACAGCTTCAGGGTATACTCCGAAAAAGCAATTTCTGTTGTTGTTATTTGTTTCAAAGTTATTTTCTAAAGCTAAACGTACTAGATGCTATGAGATGAAATACCGATACAGAGCGTCCAAAGTATTCTCGTCCAGACGTCGTCTATTTCGACGTTAAGTAGACTTGTAGACTTAATATGTCTAGCTCAGATCCTCGAGGACCATTTAGATAGAAGAGGATGGTTAGCATCGGGGGATTATTATTTTTGCCTTTTTAAATTGGAAAAAAAGCAACGAACTGAATGGGATGTGCTTCTGTAAGAGATAAATGTCAATGACCATTACAACGGTACCCGAAACTTTAAGTAACAAAACAAAGATCAAAGCATCACTGCATGAGCGCTAATTACTTTGAAATATTATAGTTTCTATTGTTTTCAAAATTTCTATTTTTTTAATGGCTGACAGTCTAGATGGTTTACCACAACTTACCTGATGTTAAGTGACGGTGTGGTCAAAGATGGTAAATCACACCTAGCCTGGAATGGAACTGGCTCTTAGATTTTTTAAATCTTTAATATCCTTCTGAAACGCATTTAATTTTTACCATAATTGATTGGTAGCTGAATATGATATTGCGGTGGTACAGGGCAATTAAAAGACCGGCACTTTGGGGCCTACTGCTAACTCAGAATTGTTAAACAAAATATTGTATTGTATTATAATATACTAGCGCCCCGCCCCGGCTACGCACGGGTAGTAAGAATGGATATAGTTAGCTATCCGTAAAGGGTAGATATATGCGACCGCAGACTTTTTAGTAGATCTATAAAAGAGTTATATATCTTAAAGAGCGTTTTCGATGCATGCTCCCGGCTGTTAGACTTTTTCCTACACTTCCAACAATTATCATCATATTTCAACCAATTTACACAAAACCTTGACAAATTATATATCTAAAACTTCCTCACGAATCACTATATCTATTGGTGAAACTTATATGATAATCCATTCAGTAGGTTTTAAGTTTATCGCAAACAAACAGACAGAATGACGCGGCGGACTACCTTGTTGTTTTATAAAATGCAGTAATTATACTTAGTAAAAATATTATTTGACTTTCTGTCTCATAATATTTTTTACAAAAAACAAAAACCGATTCCACTCCTCTTAAGCCCAAATACGACTAGGTTACATTGTTTTACTACAGAGTCCCAATGCCTATCTGAAGGTTTTATTACCATCTGATGATGGAGTCGGAGGGTAGGCTAGGCTAGGCTCGAGGATATATATTTTAATGACCGTAAACACACGTAAAAGTCACAGAGTAAAAACGCAATTTCTTGTGTTTCCAATTATTGTGTTAAATCAAAATACTGAACATAAATTTTCTTTGAGTGGTCTCATAGAAATTTTATCGAAATCTGGAAGTATGATTTTTCAAATAAAGAAATAACTCCACAAATATAAAATCAGAGTGGTAAATGAAAAGCTGTGGGCGTTTATCAGGTTTATTTATAACTTTTTGGTACTTCACAACCTTCTTGTCGGGTTGTTGGCGAGTGAATCCTGTCCGTCCTCCATGCCAGTGTTGCCAGCACTTTAGTATTGCCATTAACTATTCGTAACACAGTAAATAGTTAATGGCAACAAATATTAAATAAAGATAAGACACATTCCAATAAATGTGGACATAAATGCCTTAACATAAACTAACAAAATCAACGTAAAATCTAACACAAATAAATTTATTAAATGATGGAGTTTTGAGGTAACATAGATCCCTAATACAGATGGAAGGATGAAGTGATTAAGGATCTTCAAGAACTGGAAGTCAATGCTTGGCATGCAGTAGTCCAAGATCGAGAAAGATGACACTTGTTAGCATCGGAAGCCAAGACACCTTTTGGGCCGATGTAAGTAAGCAAAGTAAGTTTTAGTAATGAAGACATTTTTTTAAATTATATTGATCACCGGGTCATAAAATGAGGGTGTTGCGAACTCCTACCCCCATTTTGGTATTATAAAAACGTAAGGTCATCCTCTTATACCTAGTTCCGTACCATTATCTATAAAAACGGCAAAAAAATCGCGTTTGGTGTATGGGAGTCCCCTAAAATATTTATTTTATTCTGTGAATATTTAAACTGTCTAATTATCATGATATACAGCCTGGTCACAGACGGACAGAAAGACAGATGGACGGACAGCGGAGTCTTAGTAACAGGGTCCCGTTTTACTCTTTGGGTACGGAACCCTAAAAACCACATCATAGCTTAAAATTCCGCAGCGTCAACACCAACATAAATTTCTTTTAAGAAAAGAAAGCCTGCGGCAGTTGAGTTAGAAATAAGCACAAACCAATATTGGTAAAGTCTCGCTACGCGTCTGTGAATTACTTACCCGTAAATTCAGTTTACGCGCTCTATTCCATCCAAATAAAAACTAAAAGATTCTTCATCATAATTCCTGGGAGCTCGGCGGGGGGTTCGCACAGTAAACCATACGCCCATGACATTTTTACGGCCCGTACTAGTTGAATTACTATTTTATGTGAGTTTAAAATTCTTATGTTTGAGATGAAACGTTTAGAGCTCTAAGTGATGATAGGGTATCGGGAGAAAGGGTGAATACCCACAAGGTTGTCCAAGCCGCGTCAAGCGATTATCTAATCGGAATTTTCTAGGTTCTTTGATAGTGTTTGATCAGATCTCACCTGATGTCATACCTAGTCTGGAATGAAGCCCTACGATATATGTTTTTTTTAAGGTTGACAGGCTAGGTGTTTGACCACAGCTCACCTGATGTTAAGTGACGGTGTGGTCGAAGATGGTAAAGCACACCTAGTCAGGAAATGTAACGCCTAGTACCTAGTTTGGCAGTATGATCATGGGAAAGTTCGTATATGTTGATTTGACAGCCCTGGCGTCAGAGTTATGCCGCGTAAAGGCCTCTGACAAATCTAGACGGTACACTAGACTAGACATATTAAGAATTGATTTTTTTTCCTTCTCGCAGACTGGAGTCCGTGACCTTTGTCAACTTTTTTTTATACACAATGTAGGAAGTCTTATAAAATGTTTGTGTATCTACATATATATTTATTTCTTATATAATTAGGGAATCTTTCAGCCAGAACAGAGTTAAGAGAACATAATAAAAGCAAGAAAGCAAGATAAGACGTGGACGCGCGCACTTTGTACTCGGCTTTGTCTCCTTGAAAAATGCCATCGGATGTCGACGAAGCTGTAGTCGGAGTCGGTATTAAACGTGAGTAATCCCGCATGAGCAAAATAAAAATCATAAGTACTTAATAGGCTAATTATAGGATCCTACGAAAAAATACCTCAAGATCAGCAGACTAGGTATTACTAATTAGACCATTAAGACTAATATTTCTTTGATATGTTTTATACGACTTAATAATGTAATATCTATATGAGAGAGAACAGTATCTGAAAGAAAGTGATGTATCTGTCTAGTTTAAGTTACTGCTACGTGGCCAATTTTAACATATTTATCAAATTACTTTTAATCAAGTTGGAAACATTGTGGGCGGCTTACAATGTTATTTAGCAAAAACAAAACGTATACTGAGACATAAATTCAATTTCAAATGCCGAAGAAAGTGACAGCTTCGCTGTGGAAGCGGCTGCTTTTATAGCCAACTAGCTGATACTAGCGGGTTTTGTCGCTAGTTTT
Source organism: Biston stratarius (assembly GCA_950106695.1). Lineage (NCBI taxonomy): Eukaryota > Metazoa > Arthropoda > Insecta > Lepidoptera > Geometridae > Biston > Biston stratarius. The sequence goes on from OX467112.1 coordinate 12,922,291, forward strand.
ACTGCTTAATATGTGAAACTAAATGACGATGACATTGGATGACCTCTACAGCTAAATAGTACTTAGCTCTACATTCTACTTCCTTAGCAGCCAGGTCGTTTTTTATATGACACTGGTGGCAATCAAGCAGACAGTTTGCCTGATGGTAAGCAATCACTATGGTTATGGATATCTGCAATACCAGGGGCATATAAAATTACAGGGTTGTTGAGACTAACCATCTAATGTCTCAAAGTACAGAGCGTCAATGCAGCGAGGCCCTGGACTTTGGTCTATTGTTGAGAATGTGTATGCTGTCATGGTCTTCTGTCATACTATACGTTGATAATATCGTAATGAAAAAAAGAAGCCACCGTTTGCAAAAAACCAAACAAACAGATAGGCTTACATTTTCAAATACGTATTTTAATAGTCACTCGAAGATGGTCACCTCTTTATAGACTATTTTAACGACTAGTCACGTCCACACGTTGGCCAAATATAGCCAATGTTTGTTATTGGAAAATGCCATGTATGGCCGTGTGCGCGATTAGAAATAATTGCCGTGATTATTGCTTTGTTTGTGTAAAATTCAATTTGTTTTAGAAAACTTTAAGTGAAAGTTTAGTTTGATTAAGAAATCTGCAATTCTTTATCGAAGGCAAAGACTTTGTTTTTCACAAGTAAGTTATACTACAAATTATTTATTTAGGGGCTCGTCAACGGGGTAAATATCGGTCTGCGCGGTTGGTTCACCCTCTGAAGAGCGTGGGTTCAAACTCCAACAATGAGCTTGAGGTACCGGTGAAAGAAAACATCGTGAGGAATCCAAAGCATGGCGGTAGGGTACTTTCTAGTACTCGGTTGGCTAGGTAGGTACTACCCTAAAGTTGAAAATCTGTTGCCAAGCTCTTAACAGAGTGTTTCGGTAGCCTCACTTGAGAGCCAATTCTATCAAGTCACTTAACATCAAGTGAGCTGTGGTCAAACACCTAGCCAGTCAACAATAATAAAAAAACGATTATTTTCACGTTTTATTCGTAAAGTTTTATCACACCAATGTTATAAATGCGAAAGTTTTTATGTTTGTTATTTCCTCACACTAAAACGGCTTAACGGATTTGGATGAAATTTGGAATGCATTATTACCCGGATTAACACATTGATGGGCTACTTTAGAATGGAAATTGAAAATACAGGTTACACTGCGGAGCTAGACGCGGAGACTGCAGACGAACGACGCGATAAAAAAAAATACCTTTTTCTGTCTTAACATTGTAACAAAACTATTACATACATTTAGGCATGCATATACAATCTAGATATACATATACATATTTAGGCATGCGTATAGAATCTATCTTTCTAGACACTTTTAATAAAAAAGTTGTTGTACCGAATATAACGAGCTCTAACAAAAAAAAAACAATGAAATGCTTTGCCTGAGCGGGTGATCCCTGATAGATACAATCTGGGTGCCTTCAAGTTGCGAGTGAATCGGTTTCTTCTAGACAAGCGTGCTACATCGTAGACCGCATCTTCGTTTAACATAAGACGATTGACGGTCAGACGCAAGAAATGGGCTTTTCATACATATAGCGATGATAGCTCAGTGGTTAGCGCGGTCGATTCGCATGCCGAAGGGTGTGGGTTCAAACCCCAACAATGAGCTTAAGCTGCCGGTGAAGGAAAACATCGTGAGGAAACCATAGCATGGTGGTAGGGTACTTTCTAGTACTCGGCTGGCTAGCTACCAACCCTCAAGTTGAAAATCTGCCGCCAAGCATCTATCGGTGTGTTCCGGCAGCCTCACTTGAGAGCCAGTTCCATTCCAGGCTAGGTGTGCTTTACCGTCTTCGACCACACCGTCACTTAACATCAGGTGAGTTGTGGTCAAACATATAGCCTGTGAGACATTAAAAAAAAATATATATATATTTTAATTTGATCGCTTTTCTTTTTGGCATAACTGTAAAAGGATCATAGAGGGATGTTATCTACTTTTATAGCGATAAAAATAATTTAGCTGTCCTGTTAGTTCTTTTGGTAGTATATCTACTTCAAGAGCTGTAAGGAGTTCGATTCCAACTCGGGACAAACATTTATGTGACAAGCAAATAAATGTTTGTTCTGTGTATGGATGTTCTGTATGTATTATAAGTACGTATTTACAAAAAAAGTATATAAAAGTTTTATCTATTATCTGGTTCCTATATACAAGCTTTGCTTTACCTGGTGTTAGATATCCTTAAGAGGAGGTCGACTAGGTAGGTACCGCCGCAGTACCAGATATTCCGCCACCAAGCAGTAGTGTGGAAACATTACTGTATTTATTACAGTACTGCTGCTAGCGAAATTACAGGGCTTTTGAGACTAACCAGCTAATGTCTCAAAGTAATGAGCGCCAAAACAGCGCTGTCCAGGACTTTGTTTAGCTACACAAAGTTCTGTGTATCGCTGCAATGGTCATGACAGGCGTTATCTCTTACCATCAGGAGAGCGTCTCGTTCGTGCCAAAACTTTTACATTAAAAAAAAGTTTAGTACTAGATAGAGTTGTGTGAAATCTCCTGAGATACTTATTTATTATCACGAAATTGCGAAACCGTATATTACATATATATTTTTATATAAAACATAATGAAAGTAAAATATGCCTGATTCGCTTACTTTCTCTCAATTGATTGTGATAAACAATTTAAAAAATTCCCGATTGCAAAGATTCGAACCCGCACATTATGCTTAATTTGTTGAAGTAACGTAACACCACTCTTTTGCCAAGCTACTTTATTTTTTTTTCTTTATTTTTGTTTTCAAATTACTTCCTCTGTTTTTATTCTCAGATTGGCCTACTGACGAAAAATTAAGTATCGCTTCCTCAAAATTTAAAAAGTGGGTGAAATATTCAACTCGTTCCAATACTAAAAAAAACAGTCAAGTGCGAGTAGGAGCTACATAATGTGGCGAGGATTCTGGAGCATCACACAACATATATTTTTTCCTTATAAACTTAAACTAGTTCAGAACCATTTTAATACGTTTGATTATGTTTGATATTTCGACTACCACATCCGCTGACCCTTTTTCAAGGAGCCAAAGCAGAGCGTGTTGAAGCACGCTCGCGTCTTTGTCTTTCAAATGTAACCGAAACTTGAGTCAAAATATCTTATATAATTAAAGGTATTAAATGAAAAAGTGATAAGTTAACCTTCGCCCAAGGAAAACAATAAATTAACCAAATTTCATTGCAATCGGATGAACGGTACGGCAGCGCATAAAACTATACGAAAAAAATAAAGATAAATTTTGACGATATTTGATGATCAATATTTGTTCAGTGTCTGGGTGTTCTGTATCTATAAGTATGTATTTACAAAAATAAAGTATATAAATATTCTATCAGCTGTCTGATTCCTATAGTACAAGCTTTGCTTAGTTTTGGGGCTAGATGCTGTATTAAATGTACAAAGATATTTTTTTATATATACGTATGTATATATTAGACTATAAGTAGTGATAGGTCTTTGAAGGTAGAACAAATATATAAGGTAGAAAGAAAAACAGCGCAATCTATATAACGGATTGGACAACAATCGGGCACAGAACCCTAAACATCGTTATTATCACGATACCGATGCTGTCAATTTGCTCATTTAATCAATTAATAAAATCCAAATTTGGACACAAATTTGCGGTCAGAGCTTTTTCGTTGGACGTAATGTGGCCAATACGGAACAAGGACATCGGCCGTTTGCGCCAATACCATGCTTTCGCTTCTCAGAAAATATTGCTTTTACATTTTAATATGGTGTCTGGAAATGCGCGCGTAATATTTATTATTTAAAGCGAATTTCTTAATTCTGTGAACGTCTGCTTAGGCGATGAATTATTGAATGTTAGCTAGAAGGCGTGTCGTAAGTCTTGATTTTCTCGGATGAATATCGAGTTACTGAATGCCTCTTCAGACTGTGTTATAATTATCTCATCGCTACATGACTTTGCACTGACTTTTTGTATCAAACGAAACGCTCTCCTATATGGTAACTAAAATTTTGAGTAACAAAACGCTGGTTTGGCGCTCATTGCTTTTAGACATTTGATGGTTAGTCTCAATAGCTTTACAATTTCGCTAGCTGCAATACCTTAGACGTAAAAATATAATAATGTAGACATAATATCTGACTCTGTGGTAATACTTCCTAGACAACCTCCTGCTAAAGATATCGGTTTACAAATTTCACTTCTCAAATATATTCAAAATTATACAATACACTTTGTACAATTTTGAACACATTGTGTTGTATCCCTGCTAGGTATAATTTGGGTGTCTTCTAATCCAGAGTAAATAAGTTTCTTCTAGGTAAGTGTGCTCCATCTTAGACCGCACTACTGCTTAACATCAGGCAGGGTGTGGTAAACGCAAACAAATCAACAATTAAAAAAAATGAACTTTTTTATTGTGGCGGTTTTATTAAAGTAGATACTAAATTTAGAAAAAAACTACTACAATTGTAATACTATTACGTATAGTTCATTGAATCAGTCCTGTATTTTCATAAATTGTCCCACAGGTGGGCGCGGACCTCATTGTGAGAAGAGTAAGGCCATAGTCCACCACGCTGACCAAACGCCAAGAAACACATCTGCGATTTTTTCAGACATTTCGTTTTTCGATGTTTTCCTTCACCTTTTCACTTCTTTTGTTTGTTTGTAGGAATCGCCAATACGCACGTAACTTAAAAAAGACAGAGCCTGCCGTGGGATTCGAACCTAGGACCTTCAGATTGGAAGCCAGACGGTCACCCAATTAGGCGTTGAAACTTCGAAGCTTATATATCATAGCTCAGTCTGAAGGGGACTAAATACAAGTGCTTATACTTACGCAAGTTGAGTCACTGAAGTGTTATTTGATATGAGAGACAGAAATGCGACTCTGATTGTGTGAGATAAGTGTTTACGCTATAGTCTTAGTAATAAAATAGATGTTACATCTTTTAACTATAATGTGATTTATGGATGAAACAGGCACGCGTTCTGCGCTATAACTTATAAGGTCCACGACGGAGTTTGCCTAAAATAAACCAAATCACTCGAGTCACTCCTAGATGTCAAGCTATTTTACAAACCAAGTCATACAATTTTTTACACAACTGTCCAAAAAAGGAGTGTAATATTTTCAAGGTTCAGTATGTATGCTTCACTAGTTAGCAGTTAGCACACCCTGTCGTTTTACCGAGTCCTATCCGTACAAAGGTTGCCTGGAAGAGATCGCTCTAAGCGATAAGGCTGCCGATTATGTAACCCGGCCGGCCGGCTATGTGAGTATCTTTATTCCTCCATAACTTTTAAATGCCTCAACAGATTTGAATGCATGGGGTATCGTTAGAAACCTTGTGCAAATCACACACACGACTTCCAAAGGATACTGGCTATTTTTTAAGACCTTTGTTTGTTAGCTTTAGTTTTATTTAATTTTCTTTATTATGATTGCTTTTGTATATAATTGTTAGAAAAAAAACTTGATGCTAAGTGACGGTGTGGAATAGATCTGGGTTCAAGTGAGGCCTTCTAAAGCAATTCCGTTAAAAATAATTTAAAAAAAATAACAAGTTTACAAAATTGTATTTTACATAATTAATCTCAAATTTCTAACTTTAAAAGTGGAAAATTAATGTACGCTATTTACTTTTCTAAATTGCCTCCCCGCCTCCAACGAAGTTGGTTAATTAAATAGAAATACAAAACGTTTTGTGGTCATTAAAGGCTTATATCATTTGCATATTTATAATCATAAAAATTTCAATAAACTCTATGCAGTCGGTTCTAAAATCTATATTAGTTTAAACTACTTCCTTTGGTTGATTAGAATGTTAATTAAAAATGTATCGAATCCAAATTAAATAGATGCATAATTAAATTTAAATGTCTTCATTCTATTTTACTAATTAGTAGAAAATGATAACTTATAATTAATACTTGGTTTTTATTTATTCATAATGGCCATATATCTCGCTCAATGGCTAATTAGTTTCAAAAATTATGTCTCCATCTAAAAGATATAAAAGTATATATTTTTTAATAGAATTGAATTAAGTTCAGATAAGACAAGAGAAGTTTTACTAGCAAAGAGGCTTATCAGTGCATTTTGATTCTAATGAAGAAGTTACCATAGATTTAAGTAACAGGAAATTACGTAAAAATTAAAGCATTTTTAAATGGGTTAAAATCCTTTTTTCAATGGTTGACAGGCTAAGTTTCTACCACAGCTCTCCTGATGTTAATTGGTCGAAGATGGTAGCCTAGCCTGCAATGGAACTGGCTCTCAATGAAGATGCCGCTAGGTGCTTGGCGGGAGATTTTCAACTTAAGGGTGGTAGCTAGCCAGCCGAGTACTAGAAAATACCCTACCATGCTATGGTTTCTAATTGATATTATCCTTCACCGACAGCTCAAGCTCATTGGTGGGGTTTGAATCCACGCTCTTTGGCGTGTGGACCGACAGCGCTAACAAAAGCTTCAAAAGTAAATCCTGGACTTACTTAAAAACAGTCCAAATAAAATATTTGCATTTATAATATTAATGTGATTTTTTTTATAAGGCTTGCGTTCTACCGCCATCTCGCCTGATGTTAAGTGATGATGCGGTCTAAGTGAATGAAGCACGCTTGCCTAAAAGAAATAGATTCACTCTCGACTTGAAGACACCCAGATTATATTCAACGGGGAATACCCACTCAGGCAGCGCATTCCACTGTCTAGCAGTCCGCACAATGAACGTGGAATCAAATCGTTTCGTTCGAGTTTTTGGAACGTATACCATGAAACGATGTCGCTTTTTCGAGCTTCTAGCTGTCCGATAAAAGAATAGGCATGGGGTTTGTATATTAAAAGTCATGCCCTCATAATCGAGTTCAATAATCAACACACAAAAAAGGTTTTTTTTTTTCATAAGATGAACTGTCATCGTATAAATTATTTATTTGTATTTAATATAATGTGAAATATTAGTTTCAAAACTACAACAAGATTGTCTATTGTAACGATCGGTGATGAAATAGCACATCTGTTGGTAGATTAGCATCTGCCTACATGGCTTCCTACGTCTGGGGCAAACACGATTCCGAATGGAGTACGCCTATTTGAATTTATCTATTCGCTAATACCTTTTATAACTTTTGTGGCTTGGTCATAGCAAGAGCTTTGTTACGCGGAAAATAAATACAAGGGGATCACATTAATAAATATAAAAATAAAAAAAATTGAGATTTTTGACGCAGAATATAACTTTCGCAAAACGTCAAAAACTTTTTTTTAAATGTCAAATAGATCTACGTTTTGCCAATTTTCCTCGCCTGATGGAAAGCGACGGTGCAGCCGAGGATGGAACACGCCGATCTAGAAGAAATCTGTTCACTCTAGCCTTAAAAATTTCCAAATCATAGTTTAACGGAAACAGATCAGCTGTCAATGGGTTCCATTCATGGGCTGTACGTATACCAAATTTTATCAAAATTGGTCCAGCTGTATGAGCGTGAAGAAGTAACAAACACACCAACACTAATTTTTACTTTTATATATGAATAGTACCTGGATGACCGAGCTTTGCTCGGTTTTTCATTGCCTGAAAACACGGATAAAACGACGTTTTCTACAAATTAAACCTAGCTAGATTGAGTTATCGCCCCCGAAACCCCCTGCATACTAAATTTCATGAAAATCGTTGGACCCGTTTCCGAGATTCAGATTATATATACATATATACATACAAGAATTGCTCGTTTAAAGGTATTAGATATATATTAGATAGATAGATAGATATATTATTATTAGTGTAATAACAATATGTTTTATGCGAAACAGACATTTCGAGAAATTTTACGTGCGAAAATGACGTTTAACACATAGGCTGTTCAACCAGTAAAACGCGAGTGAATACGCGGAGCTCAGCTAGTTAAAAATAAACAAAACAACTGTGTACTAAATGGAGATGCTGTAACATAAGTAGAATACGTATCCGATGAGAAAAGATCTTTATATTTTTTCTAACATCTTAAGTATGAATGGATACCAACGTACGATATGTATGTATATATTTAGCATTCATTACATTTTCCCCCACGATGACTCAGAAATTGTTTAGAATATTGAAAGGTAATTTACAAGTGGCGTGTCAAGGAAAATTCAAATTATCGTCGGAAATAGACAAGTAATTATCGGTAGTGCGCGATTTATTGGCAGATTTGACTTACAGCGGGCTTTGTAGGAATTCAAACACATATGTACAATGAACATAAAATTAAGACGGAATAATACGTCACATCGACAAAATTTTCGAGCATAATTTAAAAAAGAAACAACATTATTCCACTAAGCCCAAACATGGCTAGGTACGTCTGATTTTAAGTGAAGGTGTGGTCGAAGATGGTAAATCACACCTAGCCTGGAATGGTACTGGGTTTCAAGTGAGGCTGTCAGGACACACCGTCAGATCGGCAGATTTTTAACTCGAGGGACCACCCTCTAGAGGAGGGCTTTCTGAGGGAACCTTTGGTTAAGTAATTTGTTTTTTAAACCATAATAACTGAAAAATACTTGTTATCAAAGTAAATAAATATTTGGTATTTTTTGTAGCGATGATAGCTCAGCGGTTAGCGCGGTCGGTTCACATGATGAAGGGCGAGGGTTCAAACCCCAACAATAAGGTTGAGCTGCCGGTGAAGGAAAACATTGTGAGGAAACCATAGCATGGTGGCAGGGTACTTTCTAGTACTCGGCTGGCTAGCTACCACCCTCAAGATGAAAATCTGCCGCCAAGCACCTAACGGTGTGTTTCGGCACCCTCACTTGAGAGCCAGTTCTATTTCAGGCTAGACATTTTTACCACCTTCGAACACACCGTCATTTAACATCAGGTGATATATAAGAAACCTAGATTAACAAAACAAAACAAAATTGGCATAAAAATTAATTATTAAATTAACAATCTAACGCAATTTGTTTTTTTTTTGTGTATAGTTCCCCCATAAATAATCAACAACACCATTAAAAAAATATAGAAATCCTTTTAAGTTTTTACTATCGTAATAATTACAAAATGTTATATGTGGACACCTCTAGAGTAGTTAATACCAGTTTAACAAACATTAAATCTTATCCAAACACTTGTGAAGATGAGTGACATCATCTCTAGGCTGTGCTGTGTATAGTGGAGTTCTAAGATATGATATAAATGCCAACAGGGTTGCAAACAACCTAAAAAACAAATTAATGAACATTTTTTTTTAATGTAAAATTAATTAGACGAACGAGACGCTCTGCTGATAGTAAGAGATATCGCTTGTCCATGACCATTGCAGCGATATACAGAACTTCGAGTAACAAAACAAGCTTTAGGGCATCGCTGCTTCTGCGCTGTTTGCTTTGAGACATTAGATGGTTAGTCAACAGCCCTGTAATGTCACTGCTGTACTCTTCGGACAATGCCCCGGGTATTGTAGGTGTCTATAGGCGGATGGGACCACTTACCATCAGGTGGCCCGTCGCTCCTTTGCCACTTTTTCACATAGAAAAAAAAGTACCGTAAATTTCTATAAGATAAATATACTTGTATACCTACTTAAAAATTTTTTATAAATCAAATGTTGTAAATAACGGAGTTGGCAGGTAACAAATATAAAAAAGAATAATAAAAAACCGCCCAAGTGCGAGTCGAACTCGCGCACGAAAGGTTCCTTACCATTATCTATAAAAACGGCAAAAAAATCATGTCCGTTGTATGCTTAAATATTTGTTTTATTTTAATTTAATTATTTATTTTTAAAGTGAATATTTATCTAAATATTCTGTGAATATCTATTTTAAGCGTCTACCTGTTGCCGTTATCAATATGAAGCAAAAAAGTCACGTTTGTTGTATGGGAGCCCCCTAAAATATATATTCTATACCGTTTTTTATCTGTGAAAATTTCAACTGTCTCACGGTTCATGAGATACAGCCTGGTGACAGACGGACAAACACAAGAACGGACAGCGGATTCTTAGTAATAGGGTCCCGTTTTACCCTTTCGGTGCGGAACCCTAAAAAACTAATCGATTATCTCCTTCTTTTTGAAATCAGTTAAAAAAGCACCCTGTACATTGTACATAACACTGAACTTGTTTTTTTTAATTCAAAGTTGTGGCTATCGCTGCAGCATTCGTTGGCATCATCTTTTATCGGGAGAGCGTTTTGTCCATGTCATTTTTTTACATAAAAATATCTGTGGCGCCTAACCCTGTATACTGCATAGTGTAATAGGTCTTTAAACCTGGCCATCTAAACGAAACGCAAATAATGTTACGTTTTGTTTGCGTGTTTCGTAACTTGCCACGAAACGTGCAGCGAATCTCGCGCGATGTTTGTTCAGTGCATACTTTGCTGTGATTATGTGGTAAGATGATGAACTACTCATGAGTGATATTTTTGGAACAAGAGCTTTTGGGTGTAAATAATGATAACAAATAGGTGAACATGTTTGTTTAATAGATTCTTTTTATGGTAAGAAGTGATGAGGAAATAGTAACAATGAATAATGACAGAAAAAGTTGTTTGTTGTAGAGAGGATAGTTTTTTTTAAAATGTAATTATGTGACTAATAAGGCACTTCTGATGGTATGAGATAACGCATATCCATGACCATTGCAGCGGTACACAGAACGTTGAGTAGTAAAACAAAGTACAAGGCATCGCTGCTTTGGCTCTCATTACTTTCGATTATTAGTTTAAATTTTGACGATTTTACATTTGATTAAGAAAAATTGACAAATGAAATTTTAAATGCGATTGTGACTGGGCAATCCCATAAGGGTCTTCGTAGACGAACGTAATCACAATGAAATTGAAGACGCTCAAGAACAAGAAGAGACTGAATAAGACGTAGCTTGCAGTGGCTGCAGAAGATCGGGCGGATGATAATGATGATGGAAGAAAAGCTAGGTTTTGTAGCGATGTTGGTTAGAGCAGTCGGCGAACACGCCACTTGAGCTACAAAAACATCATGATGAAACCATAGAATATAGGCTACTTTCTGTTGAAAATCTGTCCAAGCACCTAACAGTGTATTCCGATAGCCTCACTTGAGAGCTAGTTTCATTCTAAGCTTACCATCTAAAAATAACCCGCAACCGATCATATTACATGAAAACGCAGTTGAAATTTAGAAGAAGCGAAATATGTGTGCCAGGATTGCAGCAAGGGAAAAGGTATGGTAGCTTACCCTTATATAAATAAAAACCAGCCAAGTACGAGTCGGATTTGTCAGGTTCCGTACAAACCTGTAGGTATATAAGTAAATGTTATGGTATTTCTTTTTAATGGTAATTTATGCTTTTCGCAATTTTCCCTTTATCTGTGCTATAAGACGTTGCTTCGTACCAAATTTCAAGATTCTGAGTTCACGGGAACTACCCTGTAGGTTTTGATTCCCTTGCGAGTGTCGAAAATTTGCAGCATAAACGGATGTATCTTTTGATTGCGTTGGCTTAGAAGTTTAATTTTTCACAACTCTAAGGGGCAGTAGACTTGAGTATTTGATATGAGTTTTAGCTTGATACCTCTACGCGTTCCTGAGGAAAAGGGTCTTGACTGACAGACAGACGGGCAACAGAGTGATCCTATAAGGGTTCCGTTTTTTTCCTTTTGAGGTATGGAACCCTAAAAAGAATGATTGTATGTATGTATATAAATAATGAGACGAACGAGACACTCTACTGATAGTAAGGTAAAGCCTGCTCATAATTATTATAACGGTGTATAAAAGTTTGAGTAACAAAGGATAGTTCAAGACTTCGCTGCTTTGACGTTCATTACTTTGAGAAATAACTGATTATGAAATAAACTAACTCCAAATGTCAAACGAACGTGTCATGAAGCTCATAAAAAACGGTCTCAATATTAACCACTTGTTCGACGTAAATTAACTGGTCTAGCGAATTTTTGGATCAGAATTACACGAGGTAATAAATAAATGTACACACATACGTATATAGATGATACGTGCCAAAAACATAACCCTTCCTTGGCAATCGGGTAAAAATATGGCAAAACGGTACCTATCCTACAAATATTTTCACACGCTTTTCCTTAGAAGAAACTCTACTACTTTGATTGATTTTATATATTCAAAAGACAATAGAAAATCCAAACTATCGAGTCGTAGTCGTATGTCAAATCGAATCAGAATTATTCGATAACATTACAAAATTGATGGATGCGGCGTATCGAAACAAAAAGCAATTATGATGACAATAAAAACAAATAATTTTGGTTCCCACTATTGTAGTAAGATTTCTCATGGAAATCTTATGCCTTAATGATTTATATTGATAAAGTTTTGTCGTCAAATTATATCTATTCATTATGGAGTGCCTAGAACTGCACTTAATGGATATGACGCGGTTTATCCAAGAAAGTGTCAAGATAAAAAAAAAACCTGATTGTAGAGTATTCCGAGATACTATTTAGATCAATCCTGAATTTTGATTTTTTTTTAATGGTTTACTGGTAATGTGTTTGACCATAGCTCACCTTAAAAGTAATGACACAAACGTGACACTCTCCCGATGGTAAGAGATATTGCCTGTCCATGTCGCATGTCCTATGCAGCGATACAAAGAACAATGAGAAACAAAACAAAGTCCAGTATATCGCTGCTTTGGCGCTCACTACTTTGAGACTTTCGATGGTTAGTCTCACCAGACCTGTAATTTTGCTAGCTGCAGTACCCTTCAAAGTGGAACATAGTAAAAAGAACTTAGCGGCATAATTTCTGGCACTGCGGTGGTACCTACCTAGACGACATCCTGCTAAGGGGATCTACCACCAAGTAAAAATCACAAAGAAAAAGACGTTAAGTAACGGTGTGGTCGAATATGGTAAACACAGCTAGCCTGGGATGGAACTGCTCTCAAATGAGGCTGTCAGAACACGCTTTTAGTTGCTTGACGATAGATTTTCAACTTGAGAGCGGTAGCTAGTCAGAAAAAGTACCTTACCATCGCGCAATGGTTTCCTCACGATTTTTTCCTTTACCGTTTGAAATCAGTGGCAATACGTACATTACTTAGAAAAGACAGAGGTGCATGCCGTGGGATTTGAACCCCGGACCTCTAGATTATAAACCAGAAACCAGAATCTCCTAACTTCAACATCTAAAAACTGGAGACCCAATTCATATCCCAAGCTCTATGTTATTACCACCTCCGACCACTATTACACTGAACAAAGTAAACTATAGTCAAAGTCCTAATTGGACAGTATACCATGAAGAGTAATCAAAACCAAACCTAATATTTGATTTTCCCATAGATCGAGACACATCACAGCAGCACAATAAAAATTGTCTCAACAAAACAATAGGCGGCTCACGGTCAGCGACGCAATTTGTCAACAATGTACGTGATTTGTCAAATACCGTCAGATAATTCAGATAAAGCTGATGGTTGACCACCGGGCTTGACAGAGGAGATGGATGCAGTCAGTTACCTCACGCGTTTTTCATCAATTCTTAACACAATTATGCCTTGAGATAAATAAATGGTTACGCCAAGATCTGAAGTGCGATTTTGATCTTGCTGTCACATAGTTTTTTTTTTAATTCGTATAACATATAGTTGATTGATTGATGCTTTACTTAGCGGAAGACCATTTTGAGTGTTCAAGGTATATATTTAGATAATTTCCGCTTCTAAAATTGTTTTGGTTACAACAGTGGTGAGAATTTAATTAAACATTTATCTAACTTGAAGACTTTTTTTTTAAATATCTAACGAAAATGAATATCTAAAACTAAGGGTCGATATAAAGTTAACGCCGTGGAGGTGCCGGCGTAAGAATAGTACCCCACCCTCTCTACCCGTGGTTGCTGTAAGAGTCGGCTAAGGGATGTAATCCAGAAGATGGGCAGCAGCGTCTTCCTTGAACAATCACACCTAACTGCGCTCGCCAACCCGCCTGCCAAGCGTGGCGAGTATTGGCAAAACCCCCCAGGAGGAGGCCTAAGTCCAGCAGTGGATGTCCTATGGCTGATGATGTGATGTGATAAACTTAAAATCATAAAAATAAATAAGTTAAAATGCTTTAGTATCCTCTTCTCGCTGCAATAACAACTTGCCTTGCATTGCCTCGGTAAGTAAGCGGAAATATACTATATATATATATATATATATACCTTGAACAAATAAAGATGGTATTTTTTTCCGATAAAATATTGAGACAAACGACACGCTCTCCTGATGGTAAGAGATAATGCATATCCATTACCATTGCAGCGATACACAGAACTTTGAATAACAAAACCGAGTCCAGGGCAGCGCTGCTTTGGCGTTCATTACTTTGAAACATTCGATGGTAAGACTGAACTGCTGTCATGATTACACACTACTGCTTGGCGGCAGAATATCTGGTACCTAGACGACATCCTACTAAGGAGGTACTTCTACCTTCAAGTAAAATCTGATTTCTCTCCGCTGTAATATACAAGCTGATATAGGTACTTGACACGTATTGGTTTTCCCGTGCCAACCCCAAAGCAATTTATCAGAGTAAAGAGATTGCCAAGCCTTTGATTTTATTAACCCGCTTTTGACACGTCAAGGGGAAGATTCCAAATTCGTTTGGTGTTGTATATATTACGTAATAAATGTTATATTTTACAGCAAATAACTTTGATCTTTATTCGAAAGGGAAATAAGGGGTTAGTGTAGTAAGAATCTTACTAATATCCTAACTTCCCACTAGTATTATAAATGTGACAATTTGGATGGATGGATGGATGGATTGATGGATGTTTGTTACTCAATCACGCCAGAACGGCTGAACGGATTTGGATGAAATTTTGCATGCAGATACTTTACGCCCTGGAATAAAACATAGGATACTTTCCATCAACATCATCATCCATTACCATGCGGGTAAAACCGCGGGGCGCAGCAAGTATTATAAATAAGCTTGACAGGATGGGTGGATGGATGTTTGTTACTCATTCACACAAAAATTATTAAACGGATTTGGATGAAATCTGGCGCACTTATAGTTTGTGGCCTGGTTCAACATATAAATACTTTTTACACTGCAACTTAAATAAACTTTGCAAAAATATGCCAAAATATATTTTATTATCCGAACCATCACCCACGCGCGCCAAACTGTATCATTACGAGAACTTATACAACGATGATTGCATAAAAACGTATTGAAACCAATACCTTTTATACATTATTCATAGCAAAATTGTATGCGTATCTCATTGTATTCATATTAGCCGGGAACTTTCGCCAATTATAATCCTACAAATTTACATCGACAGGCACAGTTAAAGGATCAAGTGTTAAAATACAGTCGAATTCGATCTTTATACTGTGGGGATACGGTAGAAGAAACTATGGAGAATGAAGAGTGATGTGGTGGATATAAAGTGGTGGTTAGTAAGTGCTTTCACAAGCAAACCCTGGGTTTGTCGCTAGTGGGTGTGGTAGCTTATGATGAAAGTCGCTTCAAAGTTTTAGTTAGACTTGCAAAGAGTATCTATGTTGGTAGGATCATAATCAAATTAAGTTGGTCAAGGATGATAACACGGGCAGGAAAGGTGAGCGTTGATACGTAAGTACAGGGACATCTTAAACCTACTACTTTATTTTATGGTTGACAAGCTAGTTGTTTGACCACAGCTCACCTGATGTTAAGTGGTGTGGTCGAAGATGGTAAAGCATACCTTGGAATAGAACTGACTCTTAAGTGAGGCTGCTAGAACACGCCGTTAGGTGCTTGGCGGCAGACTTTCAACTAGAGGGTAGTAGCTAGCCAGCGGAGTACTAGAGAATACCTTCATCACCATCATCAGCCATAGGACGTCCACTGCTGGACATGGGCCTCCGGGGAGGGGTTTTGCCAATACTCGCCACGCTTGGCAGGTGGGTTGCCGAGCGCAATTAGGTGTGATTGTCCAAGGAAGACGCTGCTACCCATCTTCCGTATTACATCCCCTAACCGACTCTTACGGCAACCACGAGCAGAGAAGGTGGGGTACAATTCTTACGCCGGCACCACCACGGCAAATATACGGAGAATACCCTACCACTAAGCTATAGTTTCCTCAGAATGTTTTCCTTCACCGGCAGCTCAAGCTCATTGTTGGGGTTTGAACCCACGCCCTTCGGCGTCTGAACCGACCGCGCAAACCACTGATCTATCATCGTTACAACATATTTATTAACTATTATTTGAGTAAAAGTATAATTACCACCACCGCAGTACCAGATATACTGTGTACTAGTTTGACGGGCTGCAGCTAGTGAAATTACAGGGCTGTTGAGACTAACCATCGAAAGTCTAAAAAGTAATGAGCGCCAAAGCTATGTTTTGCTACTGAAAGTTCTGTGTAATGGTTATGGACAGCCGTTATATCTTACCAACAGGAAAGCGTCTCGTTCGTCTCATTATTATTACATTTAAAAAAAAACCTCCTTTATTAAAGTCGGTTAAAAATGTACTCAAAAGATTTTTCTTTTACATTTTATAGTCAACTAAGAGATAAGTCATAAACATCAACGTTTTCAACAAAAACTCACACATTGCTATCTGCTATATAAAATGCTAAATTCCCGTTTAATTTATAAAATTTGTACTTTAAACAAAAAGTTAAACATCGCTAACAGCACCAATTATACCAAAGAGGTCTGTTATTATTGCTTTTAATTCTATAAAAAGTTGGAAACTGCCACGAACCTGTTTTGTTTGTAAAAGTCAAAACGGCTAGTCTTATTGTTTTTATATGTCGCAGTGCAGTGCCACGACAATGTCTCACGTCTGGGAAAACTTATATTTGTTCCCATTTATAGTCCTAGTGCAATAAAAGTGTCCAATAACAGAAACAAATAGTAATTGTCTCGCCTATTTCTTGATTGTTGTTTAGTTTTAACTAGCGACCCGCCCCGGCTTCGCACGGGTGCAATGTAGATACTAACTATATTATTTTGATCTATAGGTATCGTAAGGTTTAGTTTTGCAATGTAATCGTATAAAGTTATGTTTAACACATTATAAATCTTTGAAATTCTCGGATTTTTTCTGCTATAATATGTACGAGTATGTATTATACATAGTACCTGGATGACCGAGCTTTGCTCGGTTTTTTTAAGGAACTCGTAAAAAGGGGAAAATATTTGTCACCTGGATTCGAACCGGGGTCTTCTGGATTCGGGATCGCCCGATTTTCCACCTGAGCTATTATAACCTTGGCGAAATTTACCTTCGTATTCTAGTGATACTGTAGCAATTTTTCATTGCCTGAAAACACGGATAAAATTACGTTTTCTAAAAATGAAACCTAGCTAGTTCGATTTATTGCCCCCGAAACCCCCTGCATACTAAATTTCATGAAAATCGTTGGAGCCGTTTCCGAGATTCAGATTATATATATCTTCGACCACACCGTCACTTCTCATTTACACGACACTTTTCGTCATTTTCAGGTGAGCTGTGGTTAAACACTTTCCTAGACAAAAAAACTTCCTAAACTTTGAAAAAATAAATTGAATTATCTGATGTAGTTTTTTTTTTCATTTATTAGTTTCAGTAACTTTATATCAGTTAATTTTTTTCAGTATTTGGCTAATATATTTTTTTACAAAGTCAAATAAATAATAAATATATTGTCAATCAGATAATCTTAGTCTAAATAAATACAATAATAAAAATAAAAAGTCAACGAAAATAATATATTAATAAAGTAAATAGTAACTTTATATTGAATATAGTGTGTGAGCTATCTAAGATTTCCTAATTTCATCCAAATCAATTAAGCCGTTACAACGTAAAGAAGTTACACACATACAAGCTTCCATATTTATCCCACTAATATTATAAATGTAAAAGTTTGGATGGATGGATGGATAGATATTTGTTACTCAATCACGCCAGAACGGCTGAACGGATCTGGATGAAATGTTGCATGTAGAAACTTTTGTAACTGGAGACCCTGGAATAAAACACTGGATACTTTTCATCATCATCCATCACCACGCAGGTAAAACCGCGGGGCGCAGCTAGTAAAAAATATGTGTGATTGTGTGGGGCTACAAAATCCACCTCAACAGAGAATTTAAAAGACAAAAACACAAAGTTATCTCCGTCCATCAATACAGTATTCACTACATCGAAATGTTGTCGAAAAACCATTGAATTGAATGCGGCCACTGCTTAAAAGGCAGTCCACGATTCTTCCTTAAAAAAAGCAAATTGATTCAAAGTATTTACTGCATAAACAGTATGGACATTTCAACGACATCAGACATGAAACAAAAATATAAAATAAATAAATAAATAAATAAATAGTGCCTGCCAGAATTTAAATTCTAAAATGACGTACATGGCTTTTACTTTGAAATATGAACTGTTAGTAACACAGCAATGTTCGGCAAGCCATAAAATGTAATTATGAACCATATTATTCTAAATTTATTGAAATCAAATAAGCGATTCTTACATAATAATTATCTTACATATTTATAATAATATATTATTTTAGTAGGTCCAAAATTTACTATAAAATTGATGCATATGGCACAAAACATGAATTTCTTGCTTAGAATAACTTTCAAACTAAATAAATCTTACCAAATTTGTAAAAGAACATTAAAAATATTCAGTAGATTGTTTTTAAATGGTTGATAATAGTCAACGTATCCGACCTAATCAAACGTGACTACCATGTAAAACAAATAAGCTCATGTATGCCCTTACTGCTTTTAATGTATACTGTAAGGCTACTTGAATGGACCCAAAAAGAATTCAGGCTTTCCCGTTCTGAACGTTTAAGTATGAATGAAAAATATATTTAACATTTTCCATGGACACCGAATTCGGTGAAGATATATTACGTTGTATTTAAACTGGGGTTTTGAATGAGATTTTGGTTTTGACTTCCGCATATTTCGAAAGCGTTAAGGCTGGCAAGGATTGTCTGTGTGTGCATATTACGTCACAGGGTTTAGTTGTGAGTGTGAATATGGATAGCTTTTAAAATAAATTAGACATAGCTAATAACTCTTAATTTTAAATAATTAATGTTAAAGAACAATGACTTTTGTTACATGACTTACTTAGCCTTCAATGCGAGTATATTTTGACTTGATTTTGATGTCGATTTTATTACACACGTATTATGTACCTATATACGTATTATGTAGAAATAAGGACTATTTTTATAGCAAAATTCTCAAAAAATAGAAGTAATAGTGTTTGTTTAACATGCATTTTTATCCCGTAAAAATCAAAAATCCAATCAAAAAAAAAAATACTAAAGTTAATTTTGTTTTAACCCAGCTTTACAAAGTCGTTATCAACTCATGCTTAATTTCATCTACAATAAAAAATGATACTTCGTACCTATTTATAGAATGAGAATTTCAATATAAGATATGTAGGTAGGGGAGAGGTGGCATGAAAGGGACACGTATTGAAAGGGACTATTCAAATTACCGCTAATAGAAGAATCATCCCGTAACGACAATATTTTTTTCATATGACAACCCTTATGCGTATTCTTTCGCAGCTAACTTCACAATCCTGTCTCTTTTAAGATGGCGACGGCGTGCGAGTGTTTGAAATTGTGTACAAGAGTATTTTTTTGATAATTTTTAGAAATGTTTTGTGGAATCCTGTAAATTGATAAGCCATTTGTTTAAGATTGTTTGTGATCGACTACATAAAGACAAATACAAGCAAGAAAGGTCAGTAAACTTTTACTTATTGATTGTCGGTTTTATGGTTATGTTTTAATTTGGATATGATATTTATGAAAGGGACACAACAAACGGGAATGAATGGGACGTCCCTTTCATAACTGTCCCTTCCATGACCTGTATTTTATGCTGATTTTACTGTGATATATTTTTATTATTTTTGCAGTTTAAATATGCCACCTGAAAAGAGAACCCGTGTTGAAGCACACAAAATTGAAGACGCTGTAAATGAAGTCATACAGAAAGGGATTTCTGTAAGATCGGCTGCCAAAATATTTAATTTAAGCAAATCACATTTGCACAGATTGGTCTTAAAAGCTAAAGCATCATCATCTGAATCCATATCTTTTGTTTATAAACCAAATATCGGCAATAAGAAAGTTTTCACTACAGAACAAGAATGTTCTCTGGCAGATTACCTGAAAACCTCCGCAAAAATGTGCCATGGCTTGACAACTAAACAAGTCAGAGAACTAGCATATCAGTATGCTATTCGTCTAGGAGTTACTGTTCCACCTTCTTGGGGGAAAAATAACACAGCTAGCCTAGACTGGCTGAAGGGCTTTTTAAAAAGGCATGACTCTCTGAGTGTAAGAAAACCCGAAAATACTTCATTAGCAAGAACTACAAGCTTCAATAGACACAATACCCAAAACTTTTTCAATAACTTGGAGAAATGTTTCCTTAAGCACAATTTCCCTCCAAATATGATATGGAATTTAGACGAAACTGGATGCACCACTGTAATTAGTGCACCGAAGATAGTCGCGCAAGCAGGTGCTAAAAGAGTTGGTCAAATTAGCTCAACAGAACGTGGCTGCCTCGTAACTATGCTGGCTTTTGCAAATGCTTCTGGCGGCAGTATTCCTCCAGCTTTTATATTTCCGCGTGTTCATTTTAAAGATCATATGCTTGAGAATGGTCCTACTGGTGCTTTAGGGCTTGCAAATATATCTGGTTGGATAACCGAAGATTGCTTTTTGAAAGCTTTGAAACATTTTGTTCAGATCGTTAAGCCTACTGCTGAATCACCTGCTTTAATAGTCCTTGACAATCATAAAACTCACATAACTATTAACGTCGTTCTTTATGCCAGAGAAAATAACATAATGATTCTTACCTTTCCACCTCACTGCAGTCACCGTTTACAACCCCTCGACGTGAGCGTTTTTGGACCATTTAAAGCTCGGTATAGAGCTAGCATGAATGACTGGATGACATCAAATCCTGGCAAAACCGTCACAATTTATAATGTTGCTCAATTTGCTAAAGACGCTTTCTACGCTGCTTTTAACATGAACAATATAACGTCTGGTTTTAAGAATACCGGCATATGGCCTATTAATAAAAATGTTTTCACTGATGAAGATTTTTTACCTTCTTTCGTCACAGATCGACCACAGTCACCTCGAAACACCACTGCTACTGTTGACAACTCTAACGTATTAACTAATGAACCGCAACATAGACCTTGTTCTGATGAGCCGGAGCATGTTTCAAAAACACCTTCACCTTCCCTTTTAGATGATACGGAATTTCAACCTTCTATTTTGAATGAGACACAACAAGATTCCTCTACTTGGAATGAGCCACAACCTAGTTGCTCTAAATCTAAAGCGCCACATTCTGATGCCACAGATTCTTTTCACCTTCCAATAACTCCAGAAGTTATTAGACCATATCCAAAAGCGCAGCCACGAAAAGCTACTGGAGGGCAACGTAAAGGCAAAAGCACAATCATAACAGAAACACCCGAAAAAGATAGATTGCTTATGGAAAACATAATGGATATCTTCAAAAAGAAAACGCCCAAAGTTTACCAACAAAATTTAAAACATGTAAAAAAAAATTTGAAATGCTCCTTATCAGATAAAGGATCTCACAAAACTAAAAGTAATGTGGAGGGTAAAAAGAAACCAATAGCATCGAAGAAATATGTCAAAGTTACTCATAAAAAGAAAAAGACTACGCAGAAATTTTCAAGCAGTAGCAGCAATAGTTCATTGTCAAATACAGTTTCTGATTCTGACTCAATTAATAATATTTCAGAGACTGAAGATTTCACCCCAAAATTAAGACATAGTAGCCAGACAAAAAATAAAACAAATGATGATATGTGCAATGTTTGTAAAAAGAGATATTCAGTAAGCGTTGAAGACTGGTATCAATGCAAAATTTGCACGAAATGGGTGCATGAAACTTGTGGTGTTAAAGGAATTTTTAATTTTTTTTGCTCGTTGTGTCACTAATGGTCACTATTATTGTCTGAATTGATTAGTTTTAAGACAACAAGAAAACCAAATATTAAGATGTTGATTATTAATCTCATTAATAATTGTTTCACTTTAAAAAATAATTATAAAACAATGTTTTTCTAGTTAATTTTTATTAAAAGTATCTTTAATTTTTTGCTGGCTGTGTCACTAATAATCATATTTTTTTTATCAAAGTTGATTAATTATAAGATAGAAAACCAAACTATAATAAGAATGTTACCAAAAAATATTATTTTAAATATTATTAAATTAGTCTTAGTATGTTATAAAGAGGTTATATATCGACATTACGTACTGTCCCTTCCAAAAATTAGCGCGTCCCTTTCAATACAGTTAATTTATGAAAGGGACAAAATGCACATTTTTTTAAATTGTAAAAATATATAACTAAGAATAAAGAAATATAAGTTGTTTAATTTTATTTCAACAGCGAAGTAATGTAGGCTTCTGATTCAGTTACAACCTGGTCATAATTTTATCCCAGTCATTTACTACGGCCTCTACAACAAAAATGTCCCTTTCATGCCACCTCTCCCCTACTTTAGGCGAACAAGTTTACGAACTCAAAAACTGACTCGGGTCCTTTACGATCTTTTTTTGAATCGATTGAATTTCAACAATGGCACTCCACTGCAATTCAACTACCTCATTGAGTAATGTATTGCCAGTCGCAAAAACCATATCCATTAATACGGGTTCGTTTCGTTTATTTTAACCACTTCGAGTGGAATTTGTAAGTTGCATCGAATTAATTGTTTTTTAGCCTGGTGGTATATTTTACGGGTATTCTATATGGTCACCGTTTATGGTTACTGTTTTAACTACCTCGTTTAGTACGCATTTTATTTTTAGAGAGGGGAAAAACATGTAAAATATGTATCCTACCGTAAGCTGGAAAATTAACAGCATTATTTTCTTTCGCGTTCGCCATCACAAATCGTTGCAGTGTGATAACTGAGCAATATAACTATAGCTTAAGCCACTAACGCGACTGTTTGGCGCAGGTTTATTTTGATATCAAGCTTACATTACGATTAACGTAAAACGTAAATATACATATATTTTTCTTTTTTTGAGCGGTAGGGCGTGGGTTCGATTCCCACTCAGGACAAGTATTTGTGTAATGTATACAAATGTTTGTTCTGTGTCTGGGTGTTCTATATGTATTATAAGTATGTATTTACAAAAAACTGGCCAAGTGCGAATCGGACTCGCGCACGAAGGATTCCGTACTATTATCTATGAAAAAGGCAAAAAAATTGCGTTTGTTGTATGGGAACCCCCTTAAATATTTATTTTGTTTTTAGTATTTGTTGTTATAGCGGCAACAGAAATACACAATTTGTGAAAATTTCAACTGTCTAGCTAGAACGGTTCTTGAGATACTACATCCTGGTGACAGACAGACGGAAGAACAGACAGACAGCGAAGTCTTAGTAATAGGGTCCCGTTTTAACCCTTTGGGTACGGAACCCTCAAAAGTATGTTAGTATCTTACCAGTTATCTGGATTCCCATAGTACAAGCTTTTACTTAGTTAGGGGATAGAGGCGCTGTTTTATTTTTATTTTTTTATATTACACCAAAGTTACAAGTCATAATCCAATTCATGATTTTGTTTTGTTATTCTAAAGGATTTAGGTACCTAGTATAGTCAGGGACAGATATTGACTCTTACCATCAGGAAAGCTTTTCGTTCGTCTCATTATATTCACATAAAAAAAGTAAAAAATAATATTAAGATTGTCAAAATACTGATAATTTAATAAATTTACAATTTCCAAGTAGGATTTACTTCACGGAATTTTCTTCGGTACGTACCAAATAGTTTGACTCTACGTTTTTCATCCGTACGGCAAGGATAGAACAAGCTGCCGGTTTCCTTGTTTCCTAAGAGATATAATCTAGGTTTTTTCAAGGTCATCATTTTTTGCGAGCTTCATCTTCGACCACATCTTTGCTACCACTAGAGTTTACACTACACTTATACCAACTAACTTTTACGCACCTACTAACAAACGTGTGTGTAAAACATTTATGCATATAAAAATAGTGCCAAGCCAAAAATGGGCAACATATTTTAATTCGTATAAAAAGTATTGTGCGGTTTCGCTATTAAAAATTAATTGAGAATTTATATGCGTGTGAGCACAGTGTGGTCTTTGTTCACAGGTTTTTAGTACTTCTTCCATACTTGGGGAACTAAAAATACATGGAGCGGATTGTAAAAGAACGGGAAAATGTTTGGAATTGGTAATTTATATTGCAATCTTCAACGAATCCTCAGCTAATGAATAAGTGACATTTAAGAATTCATCATTTACTGTGTTTGTAATAAATAAGGGCCTTAATTAAAAACATTACTTAAGTTAATCTATAATGAAGCCTGTCTCGTTTTTACACGTGACATTCTGACAAATATTTAAATGAACTATTGTGTGCCACATTTTATTCAAATCCGTTCAGCCTATTTGCGTGATTGATTAACAAACATCCAAACATACAAACTTTCACATTTATAATATTATAGTAGGATGTAGGATTCCATCCAAAGGGACCGTCTATTATAGATTTTAATTTAATTTTTTACAGAATATAATGGAATGGGATCAGTGTATTCTACCGCACATGCGTAAGGATTTGAATATCTCAAGCATTTATTGGAATAATCCTCTTATAGAAGACAGTAAAGGGGTAAGTTTATGAGAAAAAGTTCTATTTTATAGGATGCGTTTTTAAAACGGTAGTAAATGTAATGGTTTTAAACAACCGAATGAATGTGGGTAAGTTGTTTTTTTTATTACAGGCTTATTTTTTACGAGCTGCGACTAACTTTTCAAGAAAGGCACGTAAGTCTTGAAGTACGTAAAGCAGAGTCGAAAAACACTTATAAATAACTGGGAGAGCCCCATGGTGTTACCCTCTAAATTTTTTCGGGAGAAAAATTAGCCTGTCTGTTACCTCCATTCCAAATTTTATCAAAATTGGTCCAGCCGTTTGAAAATAAGTAACAAACAAACACAATCACAAACGTTCGCCTTTGTAATATCAGTGTGATTAAAAAATAAATCTCTTTAGTATATATCTCCCAGATATAGTATATCAAAATCCACCCAGATGTGCCTAGTTTAAGTGACAATTCTCTAATACAACTAAAAACTGTCGGTTAGACATTATTTAGAGACTTACTGCTAAATCATCATTACATATGTACATTCTCAACTTTCTTTAAAAAATAAAACATGCTTTATACACTAAGCAATAAACAACCTCCGGCCACAAAATAGGTTTAAATTTTGTCACTATAAGAAAACTTTATTACGCTTAAAAGGATTTTGATGAAGACCTTATAAGTACCTAACTACCATCTTACTTATACCAGTGACGAAATGCTGGAACTAAATATTTTCTAAAGAAAGTTGTTAGTTTTGTATACATAACACGTTGGTGGCTCCACAGCTCAATTACAAAGAATCAGATCTTGGCTGTGAGTTTATGAAAGCCATTTGTCGGCAGGTAAACCGACCATTGTGGTAGCTAGGCTGATAGGGTGAAATATTTTAATCTGATAACCTACGCGGGACCGAGTAACCTAAACTGCAAGTATTAATATAGGTATATATATATATATGTATATATATATTGTCAAACACCTAATAATGAGATCTTGCAGTCTCATTTAAGAGCCTCATTCCAGAAAAGTTTACCATCATCGATGATACCGTCACGTAACACCAGGTGAGCTTTGTCACACACCTAGCTTGTCAACCGTAAAAATTCATTCCACTCATTTGATAAAAACAAAGATCTGAGAGCATAGAAAAGGAAATAATATACAAGATTTTGTACGAGAAGAGATTAAGTTTTTTTTAATACCGTTAATATACCGATAATATTAATAAATTAATTTATTTTTTATTAATATAATTTTTTCTGACCAGTTACTTGATTTCATATCAAGTTTGTTTCTAAAACATGACATCCTTATTTTAAAACAATAATCATAATTATCAAATTAATTTAAAAATATCTAATAAAATGTTACTGCATTAAGCAACTTTCATTTATTTATTTTTTCTAGTTACTTTGCCAAATTATTATAGTATTGCTAGAAATTTGCCATTATGTACATAATTTCAGATTAATATTATAATATTAATTAATATATATCAGTTATTGATTTGTTGATATTACAATAAAATAACATATGTATAGAGATGTTTGTTTGAACCTACCTACTATACCGATATTTTTTCTATTCAGTCCCTACTCATACTAAACAAGCTTATTTCAAAGATTTATAATAGTTATTTGGGTTTTATTAAGCAAAATGCAGAGTAATATCGAGGTTGAAGTGAAAGATTAAGAGTTTGTATTCTTCTATTTGTTCTCTCTATTCTCGCTTAACTTAAGAGTTCATACTTTGAATTCTTCCCTTGTTCTGGATCTAGTACAAATAAGTTGAAATAGTTGTTATTATTTATGGTTTTTAACCGACTTCACCAAAGGGGGAGGTTCTCAATTCGGTTGTATTTTTTTAATTGTCCATGTTGACTTAGAGATAGTTTCTGCCATACCTGAAACAAACAAAAATACACAAATTTAATATAGTTATATGTATATAAATGTCGTAGGATATTTCACATAGCGCCATCTAGTCCCAAACTAAGCAAAGCTGTACTATGGGAACCAAATAACTGATAGAATACTTTTAAATACATACAAAACACACTGACACAGAACAAATATTTATTATTACATATATAAATGTTTGTCCTTGTGGGAATCGAACCTACGCCTACAGCCTCCATACTTATCGTCGAAGTTTACGATACTGACCTATCTCTAATATTAATTTCGTGGATGCACATCAATTTCTGTCTGCTATTAATCAGTAACGTGTTTTCCCATTCTTGCTTGTCTGAACAAACATTTGGCATTTACGAATAATCTGGATTAGCCCAATTGTTGATTCCATGCCTAATTTTTTTTCAATATTTTTATGTGTATTTTATTTGACCTACTAGGGCTCACCGGAAGACCAGCGCTGGTACCACTTAGAATGACCAGCATTATGCTGACGTGAGCCCCTATTTTGTAACTGTCTCTGTTTGTTTGTTTTTATGTGTTCGGTTGGTTGTGAAAATTATTTTAATGTATTATAATTATTAATCATTTTATTTCTAGTAGCCCACCCTGTCCAGGGTATCAGATAATGCCAGTGTCACCCCAAACACAACCATTAGACGACAGGCTGGTCTAGTAGTTCAGCGGGGAATAAAAATGATTGCTTTTTACAATAGCTGTTCGTGTAAAAAACCGATTCGCCGACTTGTAACAGCATCGTTACTGAATTCACATTGTATTTGAGATAGGGCTCAGACACTTTACTTCTCTGGAATTGGCTCCTTACAGGTGACGAAGAGGACGCTTTCAGATAAGTCTCCAAGAGCATGCGAACGAAACAATATCGCGTTTTAAGGCCAAGCAGCGCCATCTAGTTTATTAGATGTACATCATAAATGTTTAGACAGATTTCCTATTTATATTTGAATTAATATAGAATATATTAATACGACAGTCAAACATACAATATATACATATATATATATATATATATAATTGAAACGTTTTTAAGCTTTTCTTTTATTTACAGATCGGCCACAGCTGACAGTTCAAAAATTAAAATAACTCGACGTAAAAAGTGAAAAAAGTAAATTGAAAAGGGTTACAGAAACCATTAAAAGAGTAAATTAAATGAGGGCTGTAAAAAAACGTTTATAAACTGATGAATACCATTTAAATATTGAATAGAACAAAACACAATGGAGCGCCAGTCGGTAACACAATAACTTAATAATAATGCCTTTAAAAATATCTTATGAGAGGTGTATATTTTTTTGATCTTTTGATGAACTAAAATTAACAAAGAAATGAATTCACGGAGGGACTCAGGTGGGTGCAAGGTTTGTAAAGCGAATTTCCAAATGTTACATATTATTTGTAGCGATGATAGCTCAATGGTTAGTGTGATCGGTTCACACACCGAAAAGAATGGGTTCAATCCCCAACAATGAGCTTAAGCTCTGAAAGAAAACATCATGAGGAAACCATAGCGTGGTGGTAGGGTATTGTCTAGTACTAGCTGATGAACGGTGTGTTCCGGCAGCTTCACTTGAGAGCCAGTTCCATTCCAGATTAAGTGTGCTTTACCAACTTCGACCACTCACACACCCACTCACTCTCACTTCGTCACTTAACATCAGGTGAACTGTGGTCAAACACCTAGCTTGTCACACTAATATTATAATGGCGAAAGTTTGTGAGTGTGTAAGTGTGTTTGTTACTTTTTGTTACGGCCGGACCAATTTTGATAAAATTTGGTACGAAGGTAGCTGACACCCTGATTTACCACTTAGGCTACTTTTTATTCCGAAAAATTGCAGTGTTCACTTGGGAATAGCGGGTAATAACGCGGGGCGCAGCTAGTCAACCATAAAAATAAAAATATATATATCTCTACTACAATTTATCCAAAAGATAAATCTTGGTAATTGGATATTACCTTTTCGAGTATACCTCACTTGTAATTGATACAGTTTTAAATGCACCTTTGTTTACTTTGTAAAAAAACTGATTAAAGCGAGTCAGTTGCTCTCATCGTGAGTTCTGTATATTTTTATTACGGTTTTTTTTCTATTTCATTGGTAAGTAGACAAACTGAAATGGTTTTTCGATATGATATTATTGTAAAACTTTTTAAAAATGTATCATAAATTTAGACATGAAAAATTTTTTTTTACATTTACAGCAGCCTGTTTTGTTAAAAAAAAACAAGTTTCATTTCACTAAGCCAAAGATTATTAGTATTAATACAGAGTTCCGGTGGCTACGTTCCGGCTTCATCATCAGATGATGATGAAGCCAGAATGTGTTTAGTTCGTTGGAACTAATCCAGTGACCGTAAATACCATTGAAAAATCACGAGAAAGCTTTTTTTTTTTCAATTATTTTGGTTTTAAAATCAAACTACCGAATCGAATTGATGCAATTTCTATAGGACCAATCTGAAATCTATAGGATTTCAGAAAATTTTAGGGCAACCCTCAAATTTTCTAGGGACGCATAATGTGTTTTTTTTTAAATACGATTAAGTATTTGCGTCTGTCACTTATCATCTCATGTTGCTGAGCTGGTGATGGAAAATATAACTCCATATTTATTAGTAGTTAGTGGATAATTCTTTAAATATTAAAAGCTCGTATGGACAGACCGTTACTTATGTTCTTTTGAGTTATTTAGGTGAGCTGATGACGGATGATTGGTCCCCATAAACATTTCATAATCAATTCAGTAGTAGGTAGTTAGTAGGTAGGTAGTAGTTTGTAGCGATAATAGCTTAGTGGTTAGCGCGGTTGGTTGTTGGCGCCGGAGGGCGTGGGTTCAAACCCCAACAATTAGCTTGAGCTGCCGGTAAAGGAAAACATCGTGAAGAAACTATAGCATGGTGGTAGGGTATTTTGTAGTACTCGGCTGGCTAGCTACCACCCTCAAGTTGAGAGCCTGTACCATTCCAGGCTAGGTATGCTTTACCATCTTCGACCACACCGTCACTTAACATCAGGTGAGCTGTGGTCAAACACCTAGCATTTAAACCATTAAAAAAAGGTATGATCTTTGAACCAAAAACCTAGCTGGGTTTTTTTTTAATTGTAATTATTTCGCTTCGACAATTTCGACGGAAGCCACGGAACCCCAAAATCGAATATGGGCTATGTTTTTATACAGCGTGCAGTGATGGATTTATGTGACCTCTGATTGATTTATACGTTCGTTGTCATCAAGAATTCTGTAATAACGTTTATCTTTTTATTAGAAGGCTTTGTAACGCGCCCTATGGATGTTTAGTGGGTTTTAGTTTCAATGGGTCAGTTCTGCTTTATAGCTAAGAAATATTTTGTTATTTTTAATATGTTTTTATTTAATAATAATAGCATGAATCATTCTTCAAGTAAACTTTACTAAAATATAATCAGAGATATTAATGTTTTACTTTTGATTGGTAGATATATCAACGAGAAATTACTTTTTTTTTAAGAATTCTCAGATATATAGATATTTTCACCATATTAAAATTATAATAAAAAATACAGAGGTGTGTGTCTTGTGTTTTGAACCTAGGACTTCCAAATTGGAAACCAGGTAGTCCCCCTCTCGTTGTATTTTTTAAACTTACATTCAGTAAGATTTTATTTTGACAAGTCACTAAATTGCTAACATAATAATTGCATTAATACCTGAAGTCGGTTGGGCCAAACCCTCACCAAATATTTTGTATAACTCTACGAAACCTTGTCACAATACATTATTATCCCATTTTTATCGCTTTTCAGAGGGAGTACTACAAGAAACAGATTGTGTAACGCTTTCGTGTTCAAATAAATATAGCGTAACTGAATAAAAACTTATTAGTAGAACTTTTTGCACCATGCACTTGAAGATTTCTTGCATGTAAACCAATCTACTGGAAATCGTATTTTTATGTTTCTATGTTTATCTGTCTGTGTGCTATGTATGTATTATAGTTTGATATGATATATATCTATGATAGATAATTAGCTAGTGCCACAAGTGGCGGCCTTATCGCTAAAAGCAATATCTTCCAGGCAACCTTAGAATGCTTAACCGAGAGACGCGCTTTTTTTTACGTTGATAGGCTACTAGATGTTAGGCTACAACTCACTTGATGTTAAGTGACGGTGTGGTTGAAGATGATTACACCTGAACTGGAATAATACTGGCTCTCAAATGAGGCTGTCGAAACACACCATTAGATGCTGGGAGGCAGATTTTCAACTTAAGGCTGGTAGCTAGCCAGCCGAGTATTAGAAAGTACCTTACCACCTTGATCCTCATTATGATTATTGTCATCTGAACTGATTTCCTCAAGTTCTGAGCTATCAACGCTACAAAGCTATAAGCATCGTTATTTGTCCCTGTTCAAGGCGATCATTGCATCGCCTTAAATATTCTTAGAGAGACAGGGTTCCCGCCGGCTCCCTATATAGCGGAACCCTCGTCAAATTGCCTATTAATTGCTTTCAGATGAACTTTCGGAAATTGACCTCGGGTTGCACGAAACATCAGAAACATGTTTCGGGAAAGTTGCGGGATATTTCCTTGAAAATTTGCTTTTGTTTAAGTAGGAAATTACGGCAACCTAGTCGGAAGATTGTCGTTGAACCTGGAGGTCCTGGATTCGAATCTTACGGGACGCAACTCTGCCTTTTGCAAGTTATGTGCGTATTGTTGCTAACTTTTGATGGTGAAGGAATACTTGATGGTAGATCTCCTTAGCAGTCGATGTAGCACCACCGCATTACTACATATGCTGCCGTCAAGTAGTAGTGTGTAAACGTTAATGTGTTCCGGTTTGAAGGACCAACTAGCGAAATTATAAGGCTGTCTAGACTTAACATCAAATGTCTCAAAGTAATGAGCGCCAAAGCAGCGGTGCGAACTGTGTTTTACAACTCAAAGTTCTATGTAACGCTGCAATGGTCATGGTCAGGCATTGTCTCTTACTATCAGGAGAGCGCCTCGTTCGTATCACTTTCAAATAAAACAAAAAATCTAATTCAAAATTATAGCATACGGGGCGTCACGAAACGAAGCCTATCATTTCATAAACTCATCTTATATATCGATTATGGCTTTCTAATAAGAGTTTTATCAATATTTAATCCATTTATTGGAAACCTCATTAAGATCTCATCTTATTTATGTTAAATACGTGACCTCTCTGCGTAGTGTCAAAAGCTTTAAAGGTTTTACTTACCTATGCGGGTTTTATTTTATGATATGGAGCGACACACGGATTACGAGTTTGGTCAACTTTTTGAAGTAACTAAAGAACCGGGTTGTACAGGGTACCCTGGCACCGAACTGGGTACAGTCGGTTGGCACCGGTACCCAGGGTGCTGGACACGCTCAATGTCCTGCTGGCTTGCAGCTGGGATATTGATTTGATCAACTGTACGGAACTGTATACCAGAATGACAATAAAATTGTATGATATGTTTAAAATAGCAATAATAAGACCAATAAAGTGACGTGTATGTTTTAATTTTAGTTTTTTCAGTGGTTAATATGTTAGGTGTTTGACCACAGCTCACCTGATGTTAAGTGACGGTGTGGTCAAAAATGGTAACATATACCAAGCCTGGAATGAAATTGGCTCTTAAGCGCGGCTGCCGGATGACACCGTTAGGTGCTTGTCGGCAGGTTTTCAACTTAAAGGTGGTAGTTAGTCAGCCGAGTACTAGAAAATACTCTACAACTACGCTATGGTTACTTCACGATGTTTTCCTTCACCAGCAGCTCAAACTTATTTGTTGGGATTTGAACCTACCGCGCTAACTACTGAGCTATCATCGGTACAATTGTATAGTTATATATATTGTAGTGTTGTACTATATTGTAGTGTTATTTTGTATTGTCTATATTATTGTATTGGGGCAATTTGTAATGCTTACCAATGGGATTGTACTTACGTATAAATAAATAAACAAATACCAAAATAAATATATTGTAAAAATCATAACGAAGTTCTTTATTCATGTATAAAGTTAACGTATCAAAATTCAGGCAACATTTTTGGTTTTCCAAACGGCCCTACCGTGTGTCACAATGCACCGTATTCGTGACCATTTAAGACTACGTTATTTAGGGCAATCGAGATAAATACGGTTTTAAGAAGTGCACCGACAAATTAACGAGTGATAACACGCCGTAACTCAACTTTCAACTTAGTTTCATACCAAAATAGAGCTTATATTGTATTGAAAATTATTCTAGTTTCAAAGAAGATTCTCAACTGCATAAATTACTTTATCTTGGTATAAGGCACTTTCGTTTAAGATTAATCGATTGTTTATGGTTTTTTATTATTTGGAAATGTGTTGGAATTAGCTCACGCCTTTTGCTTTGTTTACTGGCTTATTGGAGCCTTTGTAATTTTCAATTTTTTTCTTGTATTTTTTTGATATTCTCGAATGTAATTTAACATTGGTTACTAACTTAATAATGTATTTTTAAAATAAATAGTCCAGGTTCCATAAATCCAGAGTAAGCTGGTTTCTTTTAGGTAAGCGTGCTCCATCTTAGACCGCATTAACATTAGGCTGAGAGTGGTCAAACATAAAATTATATTGAATGAAAAAGAAGTATACAAGTAAAAGTTATATGATTGGGATGCACTAAACGGAAAGAAGGTCGTTGTAATTATCATTATGAAAAACTTTTTAGGCCACAACTCTGAAATAAAAAAAAAATATTACTTGCTCCATAGAAAGCTAGTCTTGAGTTGAAAGCACCAAGCGCTAAGCACCTAGCTTGTGTTCTGGTAGCCTCATTTGAGAACCCATTTTAATTTCAGACTTGACGTGTTTCCGTCTTCGAGCACACCGTCACTTAACATCAATTTTTTTTTATGGCTGACAGGCTTGGTGTTTGACCACAACTCACCTGATGTTAAGTGACGGTGTGGTCGAAGATGGTAAAGCACACCTCGCCTGGAATGGAACTGGCTCTCAAGGCTGCCGGAACACACCGTTAGATGCTTGGCGGCAGATTTTCAACTTGAGGGTGGTAGCTAGCCAGCCGAGTACTAGAAAGTACTCTACCACCACGCTATGTTTTCCTCACGATGTTTTCCTTTACAGGTAGCTCAAGCTCATTATTGGGGTTTGAACCCACGACCTTCAGCATGCCAACCGACCGCGCTAACCACTGAGCTATCATCTCTTCAAACGTTCGTTATAAATCAGTTTTCTATTGCATAAGCATTTGACTTTTATTATTGTGCTTATCTCTCTTTTGTATTGTGTCTAATTAATGTTTTTTTCATCTTTTATACGTAACAAATAGAACAGACATAAAAAGAATGCGACCTTTAAAACCGAATTTGTTTTATACGAGCGGAAATTCAAACACTACAATCAACACATCACATTAATGAATAAATTAATATATTATTCATTCATAGTTCTTTATTCGTTTATTGACCTGTAATTAAAATGTGTACAAGTATAACAACAAGTGTGGGAACGTCTCGAGACTGAGACATGTGATAGGAGTAACATTGGAACTATAATCATACCTTGTGGAACATCCGACAGAAAAGTGAAATTGATACTCTAAACGACGTTCGGATCAGAATTGAGTAAAACTAAATTGGTGATAAACTTCTGTTGTGTATATTTTTTAAATTACAAATAGACTTGCATTTGTCCGCCAACTGATGGTAAGCGAAGATGCGGTCTACGGTGGTGCACGCTTGCATATAAGAAACCGATTCACTCGCGACTTGAAGGAACACAGAGTGTTACTATCAGGGAACACCCACTTGAGCTGTTCTATTGTTTAGTGGTTCGTACAATGAAGTCAGAATAGAACCGTTTAGTTCGAATTTAGTTTAGTAATTTTAGAGCTGTCAGATAGTAGAATTATAGGTAGGGTGGTATGATGGTAAAGAACAGTAGAGATTTAAAATGATGCTAATAAAGCTGATAAGAAGGAGCCAATAAAATCAAGTATTTTTTAAAGTCCAAAAAGTAATGAGTCGAATGAACGTCAATCCAAGATCATTGTGGCGGTACTTGGAATTTTGAGTGACAAAATAAAATCCAACATCGCTGCTTTGGAGATTATTACGCAACTTTGGAGGTTTAAAGCGGAGTGTAATATTTTCAGCGTTCATGCACGTATGTAAGTTTTTTCCCCCTCATAAGTTTTAAATGCTCGAACAAATTTGGATGTATGGAGTATTATTAGATATGCGTCAAAATCACGTTCATTTCCAGTTTTAGTTATTTTCCATAGTAAAATGATGCACTGTTTTAACGATTTTGTCTTTTTTTCTTTTATATATATCAACATGTTTCACAAAATAAACCTTCACTGGATTGTTCGAGGGTGCTATTAATTTTCATTTTCTATGCTAATTGTTTTGCCACAAATTTGTACGCCGAGCGCGTAGCAAAGCCCTTAAGTCCTTTATTTATGCTTAAAATTTAGGAAAATATGGCTATAGTTGGGAGTTATGTTAATTTTTAGTCTACTTATCATACCGTATAAATAGGAAGGCACTAAAACTAAGCAAAAAAAAAAGAAAAATGGATTCTGTTTCAAGCTAGGCTAGGTTTTGGAATCCGATTTCAACTTATTCGGTAAAGAACACATTCAATTTTGACCTCTTAGTAAAGTAAAGAGGTTCTATATCATAATTTCCTAACATTATTTGAGTGCTAAAACCCACCATAACGGGTCTAATGGCTTTCAAAGATTGAAATAAAGTTTTAATTTAGTATAATGTTAGGGACAAGGGTCTAATGAAGGGATGAGGATAGAAAATGAGAGTGACAAGTGAGAACTGGCAAGGGGATAGAATTAGATTTCTAATTTAACTGATCCTAATGTTTTCATTAGCGAATCAAAAATTATTAAACTTTTTTAAAGTAATGACTATGGGTATAATTATTTGATCAACATCCATTACTATGTATGTTAAAACAGTTGTTCCACTACGTATGTTAAAATAAATTTGACGAGATTCATCTTTCTGATATGCAAAACCAATATATGGAACTCTCTGAAAGTCAGACATTTCATTAGGGAGAAAAGTTTTCAATTGAATCAAATAAATTGTCTAACAAATTTTAACATCATCATTTTGCTACTTTTGATTCAGACGTTTGATCTCGAGTAAAAGTAATTAAAATTATAACACACAAATTTTAATAACAACTTAAAAAATATATTTCAATTAAAATTAATACTACCTACACTATTTACGAATTTATAATCACAACCTAATCTAAGAGTCCATCAGAGGAGGTAAATGTAGCCAGCATGCTAGCAGCATTGCCACGCTAGATGACTTAGCTATTGACTAAAGTAGGTACCAGTATTCTGGTTATTTGATGCTGGTAAAAAAGTTCGTAAAAGTTAGAAATTAACTGCCAGATACCAATTAAACAGAATCTGTTGAATTAGTAGTGGCAGAAGAATACATCGATAATTGCATTCGTTTATCATTATTATCAGTGTTTTAATGTCCACTGATAGACGTAGGCCGCTGACAGATCGACAGTTCTTTTCATCCAGTTTTTCTCCGGCGTTTGTCACAGGGTTATCACTCCATCTGGCCGCAGGATGTTCCACAACGTTTGCCTACACGTAATTTCCATTCTAATAACCGTCTCCGTTGGTTATCGGTTCTTCAAAAGATGCTACCACTGCCACTGTTATGCGTTTCATTACCATGTCATATAGTTAATTCTTAGAGTTATGACATTCATCCGTCTAGCTGTAATTATTTAAAAAAAACTTGTCCTTAATTATTTATCAGAGAGTGCATGATCAGAACTAATACAACACGTAGTATTAGTCAAGTCTAGTAAGCCAGCTGATTCATTTCCCAAATTGCATCGCTTCCTGTCTACACAAGGGTTTAACCCCAAACTATACTCAAAAAACAAATTTAAGTTTCCATCCGACCTTCGCAACTCAACCCAATTTAAACTTTAATCCATTAATATAAGAGCTAATTTAACTCATAGAAGTTAGTAAATTGCACTGTTATGTTTGTTTCACTGCCAGAATTTGCCAACAACCTTTACATGTTGTAAAATCTTTATGTCCGTTGTATGATTTATTTTCAACCTTATACCTGTTCCATGTGGGTTCAAGAATTTAGCAGGAGTTATGGAAACGCAGCCGTAAGTTTGTTTTGTGTTAATTCTAACACGGCCGACTTTGGTCGAAAGCCTTTGATGTAAGGGCTGCGCGTGCAGTAGCTCAATTCTGGTTGCTTCCGGTGTCTGCTATTGTAATAAATGTACATTAGAAATTTGTTTCACCTTTCACTATTTTTAATGAAATTAAGTGAATTAATGACAGGGTAGCTTAATTTAGGGCGCCCGAAGAGAGGCGATAGACGATATATGTAAGGAAGTGGGCAGTAACTGGAAACGAAATGCCGAAGATCAGGCTAAGCAACATGCGTTAGTTTTTGGCCAGCAGCGATAATTAGTTAAGTGAGTTGGTGAATTACAGTCATCAGTAACACAGTGAACATCACATAAAAATATACCAAAATTTGGCTTAGAATCGAAACCGGGATCTTTAGTTTTAAAGAGTACCCACTGAGCCAGAGAGATTTCGTAAGGACTTAGAGGAAAATTTTGACAGAACGAATAAAGCCGTATTATAGAAGTATTACTTCTCTAGAATACGTATGTCTTCAGTCACTGCCAATTGTTCATGTTATAGTTATGTATTCCCCTATATCTACATCTTCGTTATTGACACACCCCGTCTTTTTCTTTCTTTAATCCTTTCCGTTCTAAGGTTGCCTGGAAGAGATTGCTTTTACCGATAAGCCAGTTGTTACACCTATCAATCAAGTTTTTTATTTCTTCTATACTATATAATTGGACAACAAAGAGTTAATCAATTTAGTTTTTGTATTCACGTAAAAAGTAATGATAGGTGCAAAACGCTTTCTTGAAGATAACGTAACGTGATAGGTAACGCTTATAACCACTTCAGTGATATCCAAAACTTTGAGTTACAAAACAAAGTCCGTTTCAAAATGGAACGCAATAATACTTGTACACTAACAGCTTGGCGGCAGAATATTTAAGGCTGTGGTACTACCTATTTAGACGATATCCTGATAAGGAGATTCAGTGCCTAGTAAATAAAAGTGTGTTGTCATGAAGGCCTTATTTTATATCGTAGACTTTTTTTACAAATTCTATTTCGGTGCCAACTAAGAAGGAGGCGTACCTACGCGTCTACGGCCAAGTTAGAATTTGTAATCTTTATCGAAATTGAAAGTTGTAGGCTAACTTCTAACAATTTGTGGTCCGACCTCTTTCATTTTAAGTTTTGATTTGAAAATTCTTGGACCAATTTTCTTATGCTTGGAAATTCTTTGGTCAACTTCTGAGAAATTAGTTGGGAGTTTGTTACACTGGTTAAATATTATACTCTAGCGCAATAGGTGTTAGGATGATTTAAGATTTTGGTAAGCTAAGCAAAAAAGTAGTTCTAGAATAAATTTGTTTTGACAGACTAGTTTCTCTCATTTCACTTGATGTTAAATAACGGTGGGGTCGATGGTAAACTTACCTAGCTTAAAATCAATAATACAATATATGTGCTTAAAATGGTGTACCATTATTATTAAGTACCTGGTTGACCGAGCATTGCTCGGCTGAAAACATGGATAAAACGACGTTCTCTGAAAATGTAACCTAGCTAGATCGATTTTTCGCCCCCGAAACCCCCTGGATACAAAATTACATGAAAATCGTTGGAGCCGTTTCCGAGATTCAGAATATATATATATATATATACAAGAATTGCTCGTTTAAAGATATAGATTGTGTATCATTATTTTACTTGGTAGTAGATCTCCTATGCAGGAGGTCATCTAGGTAGGTACCACCGCAGTACCAGATAATCTACCGCCAAGCAGTAGTGTGTAAACATTACTCTGTCTCGGTTTGAAGGGTACTGCAGCAAGTAGCCAAATTACAGGGTTGTTGAGACTAATCATCGAAATTCCCAAAGTAATTAGCGCTAAAGCAGTGATTCCCTGGACTTTATTTTGCTACTCAAAGTTCCGTGTATGGCTGCAATGGTCATGGACAGACGTTATGTCTTATTATCAGGAGAGCGTCTCGTTCCTTTTCTCATTACTTTTTCATTAAAAAAATACTACGTTTATTGCAAAAAAAAATACGCAACTTAAAGTAGAATTGATTGTATAACATTGCCTGGAAGAAATCGCTTTTAGCGATAAGGTCGCCAGTTGTAACACCTGTTAACTTTATGCAGAATAACGAATTAATTGATCAATCGATGGACATTTCACACAGCGCAATACCCCCAAACGAAGCAAAACTTTACGGGGAGAAATATTCTAGAATATCATTTATTTAGCTCCAGATATTTCGCTGTCTTATTCTGTCATCAGGAAGCTTATTCCGTGAGTAATTACATAGAGCGGATATTACCATTGAAGCTCGACCATCCGTCGTGGATTTGCATTGAATGGATGCGCTAACTCACGGTGGAAGGGTGACCTCCCTTGCCTGACGCCGGTGCTTAGAAAAAAAAAGACGATTTATCTTTCACATGATGGGTTGGTTTAGATGGATGTGTGTGATAGATAGGATATTGTTTGTTTTTTGGACGTCGGATATCAACAGCTCTTATTGTTTACTTTGTTTTTTTTTTGTTAGTGTTAAGCGAAGATTTTTTGAAATATGTTTAAATCATCGTTAGATTTCGATTAAATTTTGATCGATTATGATTTTTATGAATGTTAATATCTCATCTCATTATTTTACATTTTGCTTATCAAATGCCTTTACACGAGCAATTCTTGTATATGTTACCGGCAATCTGTATAATCCGGTATTGTATACAATACCTAGGCAATGTATAGAATAACTAAAATGTGTAGGTAATGTATGAAATATTATTTATTTTATACTTTGCCTAGGTATTCTATACAGTACCGAATTCGCAGCCGGTAATGTATGAAAAGACGAGAGCATGGTAGGT
The DNA here is from genome assembly GCA_950106695.1 of Biston stratarius. NCBI lineage: Eukaryota > Metazoa > Arthropoda > Insecta > Lepidoptera > Geometridae > Biston > Biston stratarius. The sequence continues at coordinate 12,961,962 of OX467112.1, forward strand.
TAGGTTAGGTTAAACATTGATAAATATGACTAAAATTAATTAATTTTACACATTGCCGATGGAACAGCAGGTGTTTTATACAATCCCTAGGAATTGTATTTATTAGCTAGGTAAAGCATATAATGGACAATGATATTCATAATATTTCATACATTGCCTAGACGACCCAGGTATTATATATACATTGCCTAGGTATTGTCTACAATACCTGAATCATACAGATTGCCGGTAACATATATATGTATATTTATATACATATATATACAAGAATAGTATATAAGAATATTATTTTATAATTTAGTATGCAGGGCGATAAATCGATGTAGAAAAAAAGAAACATAATATATAATAGGTCATCCAGGTACTAATATTTATAGCCCCAAACTAAGTAAAGCTGTACTAAGGGAACCAGATAACTAATAGAATAATAATTATTTACTTTTTTGTAAATACATACATATGTATAGTTATATTATATACATAACACTCAGACAGAAAAAACATTTAAAACAAAACATTCCTGGTGGGAATCGAACCCACAGCTATACAGTTCACACCGACCACACTTAACATCAGGTGAGCTGTGGTCAAACACCTAGCTGTCAACCATAAGAAAAAGCTCTATGAGCAGATTTATACTACAGAATAAGCTAACTACTTTAAATTTTAAGATATTGTTTCAAGCTGTTATTACTAAGTTTATTATTAATTGCATGCATAATAATTGCTATCAGGATAATCAAATAATAATAAATAGTAAACGCGAAATTTCGAAGTATGACTAACTATAGGTATTATAGTACCTATGTCATACTTCGAAATTTATGTACCACTGGCTTTTCGAAGTAAAAACATCGTGAGATAATTTGCATAGGTTGGAGGAAGAAATTCAAAAGCGTATTTAATCCTGCCATCCTAAAGCTGGGAATTCTGCTTTGACCGATTAAAAATTAAAAATATATGAAATGACTAGAAAATCGCATATAAATTGCTAACCGTAGCATCGATTCATAAAGTATTCAGCTACCAATAAAGCTACTGAATTGAAGGAAATCCCAATCTAGCAATAAATCCTCGCTCGTATCTGCCATTATTTATGAATGGACCCGGCATTGCCTTGTTTAGCAATGCGAGCATTAGTTCTAGACAATAACCCGTGGGCGCATTCAGGGGTCACGATCTGGTAGGGCGGGAGCTGCGGGGTGATTTTATTACTAATAAAATGTTGTTTTAAGGTGCTTTATAGCGTGTGTGGAATCATAGATGTGTTGCGACATTTTGTAGCAAATTGAGCAGACATGTTTTGAATCAGTTTTAGAGTTCTGTATCTCAAAAGGAAAAATACGGAACCCTTATAGGATCACTTTATTGTCCGTCTGTCTGTCCGTCAAGACCCTTTTTCTCAGGAACGCGTGGAGGTATTAAGCTGAAATTCATATCAAATACTCATCTACTGTCCCTTGGAGCTGTGAAAAGATCAAACTTCTAAACCAACGCAATCAAAAGGTACAGCCGTTTATGCTGCAAATTTTCGTCACTCGCATGGGAATCAAAACCTACAGGGTACTTCCCGTGAACTCAGAATCTTGGTAGTAACGTCTTATAGCCTAGATAAAGGAAAAATTGCGAAAAGCATAAATTACCATATAAAAAAAAACATAACTTTTACTTATATATACCTACAGGTTTGTACGAAACCCTCGGTGCGCGAGTCCGACTCGCACTTGACCGGTTTTTTTAATGCCACAGGTGGCATTCATTCATACAGTTTGCCTAATTTCATAGTACTTTATACGCGCTTAAGTTTCGGCGATAAACATAATTATACTGTGCTTATTGTATTTGTTCCATGCACTGCGATCGAGTCATATACAATTTTCCTCTATATACAGCAAGATTCTCTCGCAAATATATATTTCCTTCGCTCCCAAACTACAAAGCATTGCATTACACTTATGGAGGTGTTTTGTAACGATTTAATTTATGGTTGCGATTTCCACCGATGCAATTTGGTGTTGAAATGATGTTGTTTAGGTTTCTCTGAGAGGGGATTTAACTTGAACAATAGGTGAAAATAGTAGGTAATTACGGGATGAATCTCTACATAGTTTATACAAAGTCACTTCCCGCCGTCTGTACACTTAGATCTTTTAAACTGCGCAACGGATTTTAATGCGGTTTTCATCAATAGACAGAGTGATTCAAGAGGAAGGTTTATATGTGTAATACATACATATGCACCACATTAGTATCTACATTGCACCCGTGCGAAATTGGGGTGGGACTCTAGTTGGTATATAACGCCATAAAAATTTAAATATTATAGTCTAAGATTTAGTTCCGTTGTTCCATAATTGTACTAAATTTGTTACTTTCATGTACTGGACTAACTTACCTTTTATTTTTAAGACCTTTGTTTGTTTTTCGATACAACTTACCATAAAAGGGCCTAGACAAACTTATATTTGATATTCGATAACGCTAATAGAAAAGTCCAAATATGGATTAACGTAAGCCCACGTGACATATTACGTCAATCCCGTACATATTTTTACTTTTCTATTAGCGTTGTCGCGAATCGCATATTACTTTGTCGAGGCCATTTGTTCTGCTGTTTCTGTTCTGTTCTGGATCTGGATAGATGGATGGATGTTTGTTACTCGTTCACGCGTAAACTACTGAACGGATTTGGATGAAATTCGGCACGCATATAGTTTATTACCTGGATAAACATATAGGAAACTTTGTATATCAGAAAAATTTTAGGCTTCTGTGAGATTATCAAAAAAAATTATATGGTACCACCACCCACCACCAGATATCATCAAGTGTCACATTACACAATAGTAATGAGCTATTACTTGACGACGGGGAAATGTGAAAGAATTTCTTTTTCGTGCGGCTGAAGATAATTTTGTCTTCAACGTGTGACAGGGGTCTCGCTTCTCTATTATTGCATACACGAAATTCCCGCAGCCCACAGCAGGATGAGACAGCTCCTTTGAGTTTTCAACCTCTTTGCGACATACCCTTTCCATATAACCCAAATCAAAATTAGCAATTAACTTGACATCTCTCTGTTTCTATTCAAAAATACAGTGCAACACGTCTTATAATGAAATGAACACGAGGTAGAAATACTGATCTTTTTTGGACCGACAGAGAGATCTGATTTAGCTTTTTTATGATTGACAGGCGAGATGTTTGACCACAGCTCACCTTATGTCATCAAAGTACAGTGCGCTATTGTTTAACATAAAACGATAAAAAAAATATTTATTCGTTTTCGAAATAATGATGAGTACCTTACAACATCATGATTGATGCTGTAACTTTATTGTTGTCGGGTTATTTTTATAACATAAAAATTCTGACAAGGCTGTTTATTAGAGCCATTTCCATTCCAGGCCAGGTGTGCTGTCCATCTTTGACCACACCGTCACTTAACATCAGGTGAGATGTGGCTAAAACACCTAGCTTGAAATCTATAAAAAAAAAAAAGATTTTTCGGGCATTTGAATATTTATTATTTTCGTATAAAAACACTTGAGCACCAACTCCATTGTAATCCGTGTAAGGCTGTACACGAACATGGCTTCAAGTTTCACGTTCGAAATGGACTGAAAGCAAAACTCGTTTGCGTTTGAAAAATTTCATTACGGAATCGTAAGCCCGCGCCCAGGGACGTCACGTAAGTACAGAAGGAAATATTTTGTATAATTTTTATCTTTCAGTACAAATCCCCCGGTACAAAACATAGCGGATATTTCATAATACCCGCGCACGTTTAAGGATTTTTTTAATTAAAGTACTCAGAAATTTGTTGAAACCTCAAATTTTTGCGACAAATTATATTACATTACACAAAAACAAAGTGCTGAAAAACATTCGCTATGATTACTAATGTTACAAATAGGCCGTAAGATGTTAATATAAGGATGAAGGGTGTTAATATTAGGGCGTGGATTCGATTCCTACTAGAACAAACATTTATGTGACGATAATGTTTGACTTGGTGGGTTCTGTAGTATAAACAAAGTCGCTTCCCGCCGACGCTTAGATCTTTAAAACTATGCAACGGATTTTAATACAGTTTCCATCAATAGACTAAGTGATTCAAGAGGAAGGTTTATGTGTATAATACATGCATATGCACCACATTAGTATCTACATTGCAACCGTGCAAAGCCGGGGCGGGCCGCTAGTGTATTATAAGTATCTATGAACAAAAAAAGTATGTATTATATCAGTTATCTGGTTCCCATTGTACAAGTTTTGCTTAGTTTGGGTTAGATGGCGCTGTGTCAAGTTATCCTACGATATTTATTTATTTAAATGCAAAAGTGTGTTTGTTGGTTTAATAGTTATTACCACGATATGGTTTTCTTACGATGTACTCCTTCACTGATTGCTAAAACTTATTGTTAGGGATTACAACTACGTCCTTCTAACCATTGAGCTATGCAGTTGCGTATGCAGCAATGAAATGATAATATAAAAAAAAAAACTCAAAACACCTAAATAAGATTGAGAATAGAAAACAAAATAAACTATAAACAAAGTTTAGTTGGAACTTCAACTATAGTTTCGGCTACACCCGGTGGCCTTTTTCAAGGAGTCAAAACAGAGTACGAAACGCGCGCGGCATCGTCTTGCCTATATCATTTACCGTTAATACGTATTTTGTTTGAAACGGTACCCTAGTAAATATGTCTCGCAAAAATAAAATAAGACGAGCCAATTTACAAGTGGTTGTCGAAATTCTCATCTCTAATTCGATAATGTACCCGAACCTCTTGTTTACTCAGGATTCCTCTTACGAAAATAATGATACATTCAGGTATTTCTTGAGGTTTATTTGTCTTGTAATATCTGATATATTATTTCATTGTTTATGAGATAATGACTTTGGTTTGTTGTGTTTATTCTTATATAAATAAAAATTATAATACTGCCGGTAACTACGACCCATAAAAGAAAAATAGTATAATAATACTTTTTAACGATGAAGGGCGTGGGTTCAAACCCCAACAATGAGCTTGAGCTGCTGGTGAAGGAAAACATCGTGAGAAAACCATAGCATTGTGGTAGGGTACTTTCTAGTATTCGCCTGGATAGCAACCACGCTCAAGTTAAAAATCTTTTGCCAAGGAACTAACAGTGGGTTCCGACAGCCTCACTTGAGAGGCAGTTCCATTCCAGGCTAGTTGTGTTTAACATCTTCGAGTACACTGTCGCTTAACATCAGGTGAGTTGTGGTCAAACACCAAACATCATCCATAAAAAACACTAACACACAAAAATATAAAACAAAATCAAACACAAATATGTTAACATGAGTATATATGTAATTATATTACATTGACTTGAAAATTATACGAGTTAAAGAATCAGAATCCCATTTACATTAATTTTAAGCTCTAGATTTTTCACAAATAAATTGCAGACTCCAATCAAACAGAAGGCGATTGAAAACTAGAAACAAAATTACCAATCAATTGTTGATACGAAGATAGAGGAAATCAATCTCTCTATTACTATATCAATAAAACTGATTGGTTCTCCGTAACACCGGAGTAATGGTGTTAATACGGAACGGTATGTGGTAACGTGGTATCCGCATTTCACCCAAAAACGGGTAACTTTGAGGCTAAGCAGGATGTGCATTCTTCCCGGTGCCAAGTGAGAGTTTTACTAATCACTTTGGCGTATTCGGTTGCGTTAAAGTCGACAACAATTTAAATGTTTTTTTTTTATTTGCTGTCAGTGTCGCTTAAGATGTAAGGATTCTAACAATAACCCATTCATCCAAATCTTTTTTTTATTTTTTAACACAGCATCTGACCCCAATTTAAGCAAAGCTTTTTACTATGGAAGTCAAATAACTAATAGAATACATAAATACTTTTTTTTAGTAAATACATACTTATAATACATACAAAATTATCCAGACACAGGACAAACATTTGTTTATACCAAAAAGTGTTTGTCCTGGGTAGGAATTGAACCCACGCCCTACAGCTCTTGAAGCAGATATACCATTGAGCTAACACTAAATCTGTCGGGACATTGAAAAGTTTTGACAAAATAAAGAAACTCACATGTACATATACATTTTTTTTAAATGATTTATCTGTTTGTTCATCAGATACCTCATTGTTATTACAATCTAGCCAAGTTGAGACTAATAAGTAATTTTATTATAACTTAAATTGCTAAGTTGAGTAAATCTAAGAATGTGTCCATCAACACTTTTCTTACTGTCTCTATTAAGGGGAAGACACTTTGTTCATTTGTTCTATAATATGTAGCACTCACTGCACTGACATTAACTAACTCAATACACTAATGTACATATACATGAACCCTAAAACATTACACTCCATTTTCCATTTGGGCAGTCTTGTAAAAAGTGATGTTTAATGGACCAGAACCGGCATGGCAAGTGATCTACGAGACAAAAAACCTCTAATCTAGAATTTATTTAGGATTCACAAAAAATGCTTAAAGTCACTTGAGAAACCATGGCAGAGCTTCGTGTCGGACGCAGCGCAGTGCCTACTAGAATTACGAACGGTTCTGTGGCATGCATTACACATGAGAAGAGGAAATCGACGGACGAACGTCCCATAACGTTAGTAGATGCGTATCAATCAGGTGTCTGTTTGCGGAAACGCGTGTCGACGTCGGTTATAAGAAACAGTAGGAATTACTTGAGCTTTCTCGTTTTACTTTTTTTTAATGGTTGACATGCTAGATGTTCGGCCACGGTTCATCTGATGTTAAGTGACGGTGTGGTTTAAGATGGAACTGGCTCTCAAGTGAGGCTGCCGGAAGATATCATAAAGTGATGGCGGGTGATAGCTAGCCAGCCGAGTATTATATAGTATCATACCACCATGCTATGTTTTCCTTCACCGGCAGCTCAAGCTCATTGTTGGGGGACGATTCGCATGCCGAAAGGCGTGGGTGGCTAAGTATCAACTATAAAAAGCTACTTCCCCAGTTGTCCCACTGCTGGGTAAGAGCCTCTTCTCGTTGTGAATTGGGTAAGGCCCACCACGCAGCCCAAATGCGGGTCGGTAGTCGTCTAAAATCTTGCGTTTTTTTTTTTAACTTAAGCATGTTGGTTCCTCACGATGTTTTCCTTCACCGTTTGAAGTAATCTGTAGTATACACATAACTTAGAAAAGACAGAGGTACATGCCGTGGGTTTTGAATCCGGGACCTTCAGATTGGAAACTAGACGGTTTAAACTAGGCTAACAAAACATCCACCGTCACAAAACATTTGAAGGTAAAAAGTTTCAGTAAAACGTGTGCTTACACGGATTAGTTTACGTTTGGTTACGTCATTATCATCATCATCAGCCCTTCCGAACTGCTCACTGTTGAACGCAGACCTCTTCCAATGCACGCCACTGAGCTCAGTCGATTGCCCTAACAATAGTTTTAGTAATAGTTTGGTCTGACTGTACGTCCGGTAACAATTTTCAAGAAGTCAAAACAAAATACGACACGTCCATATTTTCTCTTATTAAACTTCATTGTCGCTCGTCCGAAAAACTCTCCTGTGCCGTATAGATACTTTTAAACGACTTACATCCCAAAAAATACGACGCAATCAGTTTTTGTATTACATTCTAAACCAAACACGGACACTGCACCCAATTTTGACAGCCGTGAATGATACCTCTCCTTTATTTGAACACTTTGATTTAAGAAATATCTAAAATAAGCGAATAATTCAAAATTTTACAGAAATTGTATTTATGTAAGGCATAGAAAACACCTGCAATGGAATAGGTTATTCTTGTTCTTTGGTGAGATATAAAATTTATGTCTGGAATTGATTGTTTAAACCGCCTCTAACACCCAAACTACATGCGAGTATGCGCCTTAACAACCGTAGAGCACATACCATCTAGAAACCTTATCTCCCATCTGTTATCAAGATATCGCGGGAATGCTACGGGATGAGGGGTTCACTGACCCCATTCTGTCTCATCACACACTCTAATGTCTTAATTCTATGGCTTGTCTTAATTAGGGCTTAGGAAGCTCCGTAAAGATGTTGAGATCTTTATCTATGAGGAATGTGGCGAGGTGCATATGGCGTTCTGTTGGTATGGTTTTCACGGGAATCATTTTGTTATTTCTTTGTATTTATAATAAATAGGCTTGCGTTTGACTGCCATCTCACCCAATGTTAAGCGATGGTGCGGTCTAAGATGGAGCACGCTTGCCTAGAAAATACGGATCCACTCTCTATTTGAAGACACCCGGATTGTATATACTAGAAGACTCAGGTAGTGCATTCCACTGTCTAGCGGTCCGCACAATGAACGTAGAATCATGTTTCGTTCGAGGTTTTGCAACGACGACCATGAAACTATGTCGCTTTTTTGAATCATAAAAGCTTTTTGCGATAAAGTCATTCTACTATATTGGTATCATAATACATTCATAATATAAAACAAATAAATATTGGCACATTGGCACACAGAGCCACCTAGCCCCAAAGTATACAGATAGGCAACTGATAGAATACTTTATACGGTTTTATAAATAGATATTTATTTATATGTACAGATTTATTATACTCATTTTTATGTACAACTTTTACTTTTACTTTTACTATAACACTGTAATCTTAAAGTCAATTTACGGATACATTAGGTCGAGGGTCGACGGGCTTTTTTATATAACAATTTCTTTAATTATTATTTTTTATCGTTACTATCGTCTCCCAAAGCCTTACCTTACGTCATAAGCTTATTTCTTATTATGCTATTGCCTCAATGCTTTTCACTTGGAGGTAGATATTCTTAGCAAGTAGTCCAGGTAGATTCCACCGCAGTACCAGATATTCTGCCACCAAGCAGTAGTGTTAAACATTACTGTGAAGGGTGCTGCAGCTAGCAAAATTACAAGGCCTGTTGAAACTAACTGTCGAAAGTCTAAGTAATAAGCGCCAAAGCAGCGATGCTCTGGACTTTGATTTACTACTTAAAGTTCTGTGTATCGTTGCAATGTTCATGGACAGGCGTTATCTCTTACCATCAGGAGAGCGTCTTGTTCGTCTCATTACTTTTACATAATAATATTTTAAAAATTCTAGAACGAAACACTTATAAAATTTTATTTTTAAATTTCATTCATGATTCGTAGATACATTTGCGCATACTTGCGGTAACGCTTAATTAAACTTTTGATCATTCCATTTTAAACATAACTCCGTGGTAGCTCATAAAGTTCACCCACGATTATTTTCAATTGGTCACGGTTACCGGCGAATGGTAACCAAACGGTAAAGTTACGGTTAAGTTATCGTAAAGTTATGGTTAGCTTGTAGTAACTTTATGGTAATTTGTCAATAAACGTGGATCGAGTGGTACGACGTCATAAACGTATGTTCAGAGTGGATTGCTTTCGCTTTTTTTGGACAATTTAGCCATTCATACGGCCTCGAACCGATTGCCATTTTCGCTTAAATATGTCCTAGAAAAATGTATGGAATCTGTGCTATCCAATAGAGATCGCGAATACCTGCTAATGACATTTTACTACACACATATTAATAAACTAGCTTACGCCCGTGACTTTGTCCGTGTTAACGTTAGAATTAGGTTCAGAGAGAAATGAAATAACAAATAAGCAATAGTCATGAAACTTTTGATATTTTATTATAAGATTAAGATAAAGGATACCCTTTATCCCTGAATAATATTCCATTAGACGCATCTATTACAAATTTCAAGTAGATACATCCAGTTGTTTGTTTTATCCATATATTCATATAATCCTACAAGAATATTATTCTGATATTATAAGTATCCTATAAGTTCAAATGTTAATTCAGGTAATAGTCATATTCATATAATAATTATTAATTAGGTATATGTGTGCTCAATTTCATCCAAATCCGTTCAGCCGTTTGTTTTTGCCTAACTAAGTAACAAAAACATACAAAGATTCACATTTATAATATTAGTAGGATAAATAGAAATAAAATAATACACAACCATAATAAATATATCACATACTTAGTAACCTATGTATTACTTTTATGGATTAAAATTTTGAGAACTTAATAGTGTTATAACATCTCCCATCTGTTGTTAATCAGTGACGTCTTTTTGGTTGCCTGGAATAGATCACTTTAAGCGATAAGGCCGCCACATGTGACACTAGCTCATAAGATAATTTTTTCATTGTTCTATTTCTGACACAATAAAGAATTCCTATTTATCTACTATCTGTATTACACTGGCAGATCTATGTGGAATATCGACAAAATATTCGCATACTTAATCGATATTGGTTGCATTACGATGTATCTTGTGCAAACCTCATTTATATTTATGTGTGCATGGTTTGTGGAAATAATGAACTCTTTGTAAAATTATTACATGGTACCTTAGCAAACGGTAGTCTAGGTAGACACCACCACAGTATCAGATATTCCACCGCCAAGCAGTAGTGTGCAACCTTTACAGGGTTATTGATACAAAATAAGACTTAAAAAATTATGCTTCGCAGTTAGTTTTGTTACTTAAAGTTCTGGGTGCCGCTTTTTTGTCCTGGACAGATATTAATTTTTATCATGAAGAGAGTGTTTAGTTCATCTCATTTTTTGACTTAAAAAACACATTATCATCATCACTCAACATAATTTTTTACATGTTACATCTATTTCTTACTGTAACTAGGTAATACCTACGTAGGAAGATATGACACGATTGTTGAACTTGATTGTTCCTCCTTGCATTGTTTAGAAAATCTTTACGATGAATTACCTGAAACAAAATAAATGATATTAAATATTTAAGCATTAATTGGTTCCGAGTAGTTATTACAGGGTCATAGATTCAGTGGCGTATTAAGGGAATATAGGGCATTAACCCCGGCTGCAGGTAGACTCCAAAAGAAATTGGCTGCACTTATTTTCTTTTAGTAACGCCTTGATCAAAAATTAGGTGCACACTGAACAAAAAGACAAACAATAGTGTAAAAATATTACAATATTCTTCATGGAAATTCAATGTTTAATTTACAATTATCGATATAGATGCTCTATTCTTATTAAAAATGTTGCTGTCCAGTTTAATGCAGTATATAATACTTACTGCAATAAAAAAAGACTGGCGTTTTTAGTAGGCTTAGTGGAAGTTTACGGTTGTATCCAAATAAGTAATAAATATTCTAGAACATTTCATACAGCACTATCTAGCTCCAAACTAAGCAATGCTTGTACAATGGTAATCAGACAACTGATATAATACTTAGTACCTGGATGACCGAGCTATGCTCGATTTTTCATTGCCTGAAAACACGGATAAAATGACGTTGTCTTAAAATGAAACCTAGCTAGATCGATTTATCGCCCCAAAACCTCCTGCATACTAAAATTCATGAAATCGTTGGAGCCGTTTCCGAGAGTTAGAAAATATATATATATGTATATACATATATACAAGAATTGCTCGTTTAAAGGTATAAGATAGATTAAATATACTTTTCTTTTTAAAATACATACCTACTTATAATACATACAGAACACTCAGACACAGAACAAACATTTATACTCGTGAAACAAATGATTGTCCTGAGTAGGGATCGAACCCACGCCCTACAACTCTTGAAGCAGATACACTACCAAATGGGCTAATATACAAAACAAAAATAGGTACATTAAACAAAAATAAAGAAATAAGCACTCACTTCGCTCGTCCATTGATACTGATTAACATTGTGATGGACGCACAATCGATTCTCTTCCCCAATTTTTATTAATAAAAGTTGCATAAGAAAGAGGGTTTGGTTTAAATAGACCACGAGTGACAGGACTGGGTACGCCCCTGCTCAGATGCCGTTAGCACACGTGCTCATTGCGATTCCGATCGCGTCAGCGATGCGTGATCGCTATTGTCTCGATCGCTGACGAGCGAGCTTGTGTCGAATGTTGACTCGTGTACGGATTTTTATGATTAGATGTTTGGTTACAAGTTACCTAATATATGCGCTGCGGTTGAAGGTTTCACACCTAATCACCTTACCCAGAATGGGAAGCTGTCAGAACTTATTGACAGATTCTCTACAATACCGTCAAAATCAAAATCGAAATAAAAAAGTAATTTATTCAGTTTAGGCCCTGGTAAGGCACTTATGAACGTTAAGTTACATTTTTTAATCTAACACCGGCACGTAATTACACTTCAACTGAGAAGACTCCGGCAAGAAACTCAGCAAGGCATTTTTTTTTTTGTGGGTCTTTCTTTTCATATTAGGTTACAGTTTATACAGTTTACAGTTATAAATATTAATACATTATGCTTACTACAATTGTCACTTAGCCAGGGGGATGCAAGTGCAGAGAGAAGCTACTACAACCATACATATTCCTGTCTTCCACGTAATGAGCCACCTTATAGTAGGCTTTGTCATTTAACATCTGCTTTATAAAATCTTTGAATTTATTATAGGACATTTTAGTTACCTCAAGTGGGATTTTATTATAGAATCTATCTCGCAATTCCCGAGAAAAGACTTATTAGCTTTAGATAAACTGAATCTAGGTGTCACAATTTTATCTTTATTTCTTGTGTTTAAGTTATGGCGGCTACTATTAATTTCAAATGAATTTATTTTTTTCCGGACAAACATAATATTTTCGTAAATGTACTGTGACGGTAACGTTAATATCTTAAAATCCTTAAATCGATTTCGTAGTGATTCGCGAGGACCCAAACAATAGATCGTCTTCGTATACTGCCACCGTGCTATGATTTTAGATTTGCGGGATTACTCACGTTTAACTATGTCGGATATTCCGACTATAGTTTCAACCATATCCGGTGCCCTTCTTCGAGGAGACAAAGCTGAGTACAAAGTACGCGCGGCCACGTCTTGCTTTGCAGTACAAGCCGCATGCTTTTTATGTGTCCGGAACAATGGTCGGAGTATCCGATATAATTAAACGTGAATAATCCCACTATTCCACTAATATTATAAATGTGAAGGTATGGATGGATGGATGTTTGTTACTCAATCACGCCAGAACAGCTGAACGGATCTGGATGAAGTTTTCCATATGGATACTTTAGGCCCTGGAATAAAACATAGTCATCATCGTCATCCATCATCACGCGGGTAAAACCGCGGGGCGCAGCTAGTGCTCTATATGTAAAACAAAAGTGTCAGTCAGTTTTCATATTTACTTATTTGTTTCATTTACAATGTCTTCCTTTACCAAAAGCTCTAGTTCATCGTAGGCATATTCTGCAGTTTCTGAAAGTTTCAAAAGCAACAATATAATACCAGCAAGTAAAAAATATCAAATACCTATTTACAACACTATATTTGCTCACTCTTTGCCATCATGAAAGAGAGGAATATGGCAGCACGTCAGGCGAAAATTTTCATTTGTAAGCTTGATTATTTTTCAAGAAACAAAAGTGAGACTAGTTTCAATTTCAAACTACGAGTAAAATGATAAACTAGAATGATAAAATCTACGGTATACTGGAATTGAAATAGAATTTATGACTAAGTTTTTCTTTAATAACAGTCGAAGTAAGTTTTTTTTTTTTAATTGCTGACTGCCTAGTTGTTTGACCACAGCTCACCTGATCTTAAGTGACGGTGTGGTCGAAGATGGTAAAGCACACCTAGCCTGGAATGGAACTGACTCTCAAGTGAGGATGCCGGAACACACCGTTAGATGCCGAAAGAAAAGTTGTAAAATTTAGTAGTTTATGCCGTGTGCCGTTACGTAAAGGTAGATGGGAAAAATGTATCTACTTGAATCTGAATGATACTAGTAGGCAAGATATAGTACGAAAAAATTACGTATTCACATTTTTTCTCACTTCTGAATCATCACGATTACGATATGAGAAAACTTGGAAAACTTTTATTTGGATAAATTTGGCATGTTTATTGAAAAAACCCGGCTAAGTGTGAGTCGGATCGCGCACGAAGGGTTCCGTACAATTATCTATAAAAACGGCAAAATGTCATACATGTCAGGCATGTCTGTTGTATGGGTGTTGTTGTCTGTTATATGTCCCTTAAATAGTTGTTTTATTTTAATTTAATTATTTATTTTATAGTAAATATATAACTAAATATTCTGTGAATATTTCAAGCGTCTACGTGTTGCCGTTATCAATATCGAGCAAAAACGAGCAAAAAAATCATGTTTGTTGTATGGGAGCCCCCTTAAATATTTATTTTATTCTGTTTTTTTTTTATATTTGTTGTTATAGCGGCAACAGAAATACATTATTTGTGAAAATTTCAACTGTCTAACTATCACGGTTCATGAGATACAGTCAGGTGACAGACGAACAGACAAACGGGCTGACAGCGGAGTCTTAATAAAGGGTCCCGTTTAACCCTTTCGATACGGAACCCTAAAAAACGCTAAGCGTATATGGCTTCTTAACTTTTTCTACATTTGATACGAAATAATCATCATAATCAGCTTTGCATAATCTCCGCTTTTTCGCTTGCAGGTACGGAACCCCTAGGACACCTCTAGATGTCAAAAGGTATAAAATGAAGCAGATTCAAGTAGAAAGCTGTTGATTTTTTCAGTTCTGTTATGATAAACACAGAATAGTGTTCAGGGCCTAAACCAACAGAGCGGGAACATTGTCCCGACGTTGTATAGGTGCGCTTATAATTGTCGGTGTACCGTGTAATTACGCACGCGCCGTTCCTTTTAAACGCTACTATACTGAAGGAGTGCAGTACATAAGTTTCATCGCGACGAATAAGTGAAATTAAATATCACTTAATACATTTAAGTACACTTGTAGAATGTGTGTCAAGTTGAAAATCTATCGCCAAGCATCTAACGGAAGAATTCTGGCAGCCTCAATTGAGAGCTAGTTCGATTCTTAGCAAGGTTTGGATACCATCTTCGACCACACCGTTGTTCAGATGAACTGTGATAAAACACTTAACCTGTCAAACATAAAAAAATGAACGACATGCCAATTAGCATGATTTGTGACTATTTACTAGTTAATGTAAATTGTAACTACGTAAGTATATATCATTTCATAGTATGTTAGGTGATAATCAGAATATCATAAATCCAGAGTGTCAAATATTTAAAAAAAAGTGTATATATGACGGTTTTGCAATGTTGTTAATAGTTTAAAAAAAATAACATACTCTATGTCTGTGCTATACTTATGTTTGTTAACCTGATGCTATCAAAAAATAAAATCTTGATAATTTATTTTCATAGTCAGTGTAATTTTTTTAAGTTTCTGTGCTTTACCTTTGGCCACATCATCGCTTACGATCAGGTGACTTGGTGTTCAAACGCGGACTTATACGTGATAAAAATATCCTTACCTTGTTTTTATACTTATTATTGGCACAAGCGTGCAATATGACCACACGCTACGTGATTTTAAGACAACTATATTTACTTGTAACTTGCTTTTCTTAAAATAGCTGTTTGTAAATTTGCTATTTATAACTAACTAGCGACCCGCCCAGCTACGCACGGGTTGACACGGTTAGATATATCTCAAAAGGATTAGGTAGCGTTTTCGATGAAAGCTCCCACTGAAGCTAAAGTCTGGTTTGACTTTTTCCGACACTTGTAACAATTATCATTATATTTCAACCAAATTATATACCTAAACCTTCCTCGTGAATCACTCTACCTATCGGTAAAACTCGCATGATAATCCGTTCAGTAGTTTTTAAGTTTATTGCGAACAGACAGACAGACAGACGCGGCGGACAACTTTGTTTTATTATATGTAGTGATGATGTAAAAATTTGTTACTTATGACACACATTGAGATACAAGATTTCATACTAGATATTTAGCAAGTTAGGTACTCGTATACAATCATTGTATACGAGTTGTATATTGCCTTATCATAAGGACGACAACCGTCCTTATGATAAGTCCAATAACTCGGGTTTTTGGGCTTTCTGACTTAAGTTCATATACGTAATCAGTAAAATGATCCGAATGTAGCCGATTTCAAGTTATTGCACTCTTCATAAGGACGGCGAATGGCCTTTCAGTACAAAGCTAACGTACTGACTACACTCGTATACTGTGTAAGACCAAACAGTAGCAAACAATGGACGGCGTGCTCAGCAGTGTGGACTCAGCTTAACTCTAGTTAATTTTCGAGGGGAAGTTTGTGAGTGGGTTTGGTTATTACTATTTATTTTTGGATTATTTTTTTAAAGTAATAAGACGATCGAGGCGCTCTCCTGATGGTAAGAGATAACGCATGACCATTGCAGCGACACAGAAGTTTGAATAACAAAACAAAGTCCATCGCTGTTTTGAAACTCGTTACTTTGGGACTCGACAGACCTAAAATTTCGCTAGTTGCAGTACTCTTCAAACCGGGACACAGTAACGTTTATAGTAATGTTTTTTTTCCGAAATAAAAAAAATGTAGCAATGATAGTTCAGTGGCTATCGTTATCGATTCACACGCCGAAGAGAGTGGGTTCTCACTAAGTGGGTATTAACGGTATGTTCCAGCAGCCTTGAGTTTGAGAGCCCGTTCAGTCCAGGCTTGCTTCCAATCACACCTTTGCCACACCCTAGATGATCTGCGGCCAAACGCCTAACCAGTCAAAACTTTAAAAAAAGTAACGTATTTCAATAATTCCACAATATTTCAAACTTTTTACTGTTCCGCTAAAACAAATGTTTGATTACCTTATTTGTGGAGAGACCATAATTATTTTAGGTTAAGCAAATACACCAGTGTCTTTAACCTAGTTTGCTCTTATATTTTATTTGACTACTCCAGGGACCAAAATACACAATGGCATGGTGCGTTCAGATACTAATTTGAAATTCTGTTCCAATAATTTTTATATTTGCCCTCAATCGTTTTCGTTGGTAATATTTTTCCACGTGGTTCATACGACATTTCAAATTAAAATTCATAACATGGTGTGGAAATGCGAACGATTTGACGCGAGGAGTGCCTCTGAGATTAGTTCTATTACGAGGTTTGCCTAGAGATTTCTATATTTTTTGATGAATTGAGTTTTCGTTTGGGGTCGTGGAACTCTCTGCTATATTGGGTACATCTCAGTTATCATTATTCCGTTGAAAAAGTTCATTGACGCTTTATCAAATGTATGAAACGTCTGATTTTTTTTTATGGCTTACTGGCTAGGTGTTTGACCGCAGCTCACCTGATGTTAAGTGACGTTGTGGTTGAAGATGGTAAAGCACACCTAGCCTGGAATGGAACTGGCTCTCAAGTGAGGCTGCCGGAATACACCGTTAGATGCTTGGCGGCAGATTTTCAACTTGAGTGGTAGCTAGCCAGCTGAGTAAACCTAGAAAAGTCCTAGAAAGTACCCTACCACCACGCTATGGTTTCCTCACGATGTTTTCCTTCACCGGCAGCTCAAGCTTATTGCTGGGGCTTGAACCCACGCCCTTCGGCGTGCGAACCTACCGCGCTAACGACTGAGCCACCATCGCTACTAAAGTTATGTACTACATAGTAAATTTCAAAGTTATGTACTACATAGTAAATGCTGTTTAAAATAATGAACACAATGACCCCCTTTGGGTTTAATGCGTCCTTTATTATACAACCCTGTATAATAATGATTTCACATTCAAATGTGTTAAGCTTTTTTAACTTGATTCAGACGCACACATTTAACATAGAGAGGGATTCGCTCGGTGTGAAATATAAAAATTCTGACACGGATGGATCCCGGATCAATGTGACAAATTGGAGCACGATATATCTGTGACAAGCCACGTTCTCTAGCGTGTAACTCGTGTAGCTATTTCATAATTTTTGGCTCTGAACAAACATACGTGACCAAAGGAATAACTAATATGACCATTTATTTTTTGTTTAAAATGAGTTTTTTTTGTATGTTTGACAGGCTAGGAGTTTGACCATAGCTCATCTGACGTTAAGTGACGGTGTGATCGAAGACGGTAAACACATTCATGGCGACCGATTTTCAACTTGAAGGTCGTAGCTAGTCAGCTAAGTACTAGGAAGTACCCTACCACCATGATATGGTTTCCCCACAATGATTTCTTCCTTCACCGGCAGATCATTGTTGAGGTTTGAAACCTCACACTTCAGCATGTAAACCGACCGCATTAA
Organism: Biston stratarius; assembly: GCA_950106695.1. Lineage (NCBI taxonomy): Eukaryota > Metazoa > Arthropoda > Insecta > Lepidoptera > Geometridae > Biston > Biston stratarius. Next base: position 12,980,110 of record OX467112.1, read on the forward strand.
CTACTGAGCAATCATCGCTATTAAATCAAAATCTTACGTTGTTCACAAATTTATTGTGAACTGATATCGAAAGCCGAGCTTTTCAGAATTCCGTAATTTATTAATTTAAAGAGAATATTTGTTCTACTTATGTTTTTTTATTTATTTAGCAGACACTAAATACCTACACATTCTAAGAAAAAGCTAAAGTATGCATGATTCAGATTGTTAGCGTTCAATCTATCAGTTTTCGTTAAAACTTCATATACATTTAAAGGAGACCATAATTGTCTTTTATAACTTTTGATGTTAATATTGACCGTTCTATAATTAAAATGGGACAATTCTGCGTCCCGAGGCTTTCCTTGCGAATATCGGACAGTTAAAAAGGGGCAGTCCCGTTCAAAACGGAACGTATGGTATGTAACACATCGGATTGTCAGTTGTGATTGAGTGCAGTTAACAAAATGTTTTACAGAAAAAGGAAATATTGAAAAAAAAATCATTTTTTTCTGCTTGCTGACGTAACTTAAAGCGGAATCACAATGGAGTCAAACATTTTAGCCATTTTGAAACCAACGCTAACCCCTCTGCGTTGAGGTTAAAACTGGAATTAAAATTTTAACAACTAAAGTCACCGACATAGCTCAGCGTATTAGTAAGTTGAAATGGCACTGAGCTGGACATATTTGCCGCAGAACTGACAACCGCTGGCAAACGACTAGGATGGAGACAGCAAATCAGTAAACGTAGCGTAGGACACCCTAAACCTAGATGGAGTGACGATAAACCTAAGACAGCTTACAGTGGCTGGAAGCGAAGATCGGGCTAAGGCGTGTCTTGAGAGAGACCTATGTCCAGCAGTGGACTATGCTAGGTTAATGATGATGATGAATGCCTGCCTAATATTTTCATGTATCTAAAACTATGGATGTATGAATATTCATTGAAGCATATTTCCTCCTTCGCTTTCATTCAATCAACTCATATCACTTCACACGTCTCCTGCCACGTTCCATTGAAACCAATCAATAATATTTAAACACAATGGAGTATCGTCTAATAGATATTTTATCAATGAGTAGGACAGTGGTTCTCAAGCTGTCAAAATCAGGAAACACTAATAAACTATGAAATTTTTGACAATGAAGAATTTGTTTGTTGAGAATAAACAATATACAATACTGTCACACACACATATACACACACACACACTTTGACTCATGAGTCTGACAGTTGTCACAAATTTACTATTAGATATATTATTTATTTTAAATTATATACGCATTTACGAGGAAGTACGACGTACTATAAATTTTGTTACTTTTAGTCAATAAACATTCCGCTTATATGTAAAATTTATTACAATAAACGTTATTATTAATATGTTAGGCTTGGGCTTTCATGTGAGGTTGCCACAGTATAACGATATTTTGTTAATAGTATAACGACATATTCGCAATTAACAGATTATGGAGTCACTCCTCTATTCTTTCCTTGAGGAGCGGAGGTTAACACCGCGTGCGCCACCTCTTGTCAGGCGAAGCCCCCGAATCCGACTTCCAAGGTTGTATTGTAAAATTATACCTTTTTTCCACCAGGGAAATCCTCAGTGGATATCACTGGCTTCGGGGAAGCCCGGTGGTTATGTGGGACTCTCCGCCATAATGGCAGCCTACCTCTTGTTCGCGACCCTGACTGCGCTGCTCCCCTGGGACCCTTTCCTGTTAAGGATGGCGCTGGAGAGCCTCCATGCCTCTTTCCTTGAGGGACGCGCAGAAACAGCGCGCGCGCCTCCTCAGGAGCTTGTAAAAATTATACCTACACAAACTAAAAAACATACTTTGCAAGTTGAATAAAAGCTTGTAATAAAAACAGCGGGTGCACACAAAAAGTTTGAGTGTTACTGGAAAATATTAATAGATATTTTATCAATGACTAGACATAGAAACAAATAGATGCGTTGATTTATCTGTTCTGTAATCTGATTCGAACAGAATTGTTGTAGCGTTATGAGCTCGGTCAATAGTTGTTTCGGAACGAGTATTATTTGTCATATTAGGTGAAATGAGGTTAGTGCTTTCCTATTCAAGTCCAAGAACATTACACACTTAGTGCTATGATTCGTGTTTATCTCGATAGCGATGTTTGGATTCAATATAGAGATGAATCCGTGGGATTTTCCCTGATGCCATCCACTTGGGTCTTAAGGAAAACTACTGAATTTAAAGACGTATTAATGTAAAACACTCATCCACGCAACAAAAGAGATAATTTTAGTAATTAACCATGACTGTATGTAGATACTTATTTTCATGTTTTCGCAGTAAATCTAATATTATGGTTTAAAAATTGAATTATTTTTAAAAATTTTTTTTTCGGTTTTCTAAATAATATGCAAAAAATTAACAACACTTCTTACACATCGGAAAATTCGGTTTTCTAAATAAAAAAGTGCATAATTTAAACAGAATTTCACACTCTTTAATTGAGAAGACCAAATTTTATGTAAATTTCACACATCAAAAACTAAAATGGTTTTGCGTCTATAAATTAATTATATTCATGTTTGACGCAAAGATCACATTTGAATTGTACGCTTGTTTCTATCAACAAAATTAAATCAAAATGTCATACATTTTAAATTAGAAGACCGAATTTTGTTCAAATATCGCAACGTTAAAATCTATAATGAAACAATATATGTAAGACTATGAAGAAAATTGCAAAAAAGTCGGCCGCCAATTGTTTCACTGGTCTTAATGTTGTTATAATTGTTTATAATTGGTGAGAATAATAAAGAGTTATATTATAATTATTAATTATTAATGTACATTAAAACGGGCAAGAATATTGCATAAAAAATCAGCTACTGCATTTGGCAAAGGCCAACAAACTTTTTTAATGGAATCTTTTCTTTTGTAAGATTTCTGAGTTGTTTCGATGGAGTGACGATATACGTAGGAGAGCCGGCGATCAGGCTGAGTAGCGTGTCTTGGGGGAGGCCTATGTCCAGCAGTGGAGTGTGTTGTGTCAATAGTAAAAAAGTTTTACATTGTTCATTGTCAGTTGTACAGTGACTCCCTTTTAGCTTATTTGCTTAGTATATCCTAAGCTTAAACCCTGCATTCATTTTAATACAAACTCACGATCAGTGATTTAATTAATCTTCAATAGTGCGAAAAAGTGCATTCATGACAATTTAAGGACGCCCGAATAGAGATCTAATCAATTTTTTTCAGTCTAGATCAAATTTAGATCTAGACTGGAAAAAAAGGCTTACTTATAAACGTTATTCGAAACTCTTTGGGAAACAAACAGCGTAGTTTAATCATAGATTTACTCAAAGCAAACTTTTAAAGTAAGGCCCAAAGTATTTCCACTAACAATACATTTCAAAGCGAACTATCTTCCGCAAACAATAATCCCACACCCAAATACAATTACAGAATATTTACTGACGAACAGAATAAATAAAAAAGTATGTACAACTTTCTATTATTTGCATCGCAATCACTGATTTCCAAATAGTCATTAATGATCTCATTTAAATGGGCAAAAAACCATTAATGATGTCTGAGTGTCGGCCCACGCGTCTTGTTTTGGTTTGGGTTTCAATTTGCTTTGCATATAAGCGGGTCGATTTGTCGGTCTGTTATAATCAGCTTTATATGTATATAAACAAACTAAAGATTAAAAATTTATTGATTTATTTTGAGTATTCAAAAGATATATTTTAACGACAACGGTGACGAGAATTTAATTTAAATATTAATCTAACTCGACGACAATTTTTATATATCTATCCGAAATATTACTTAACTTGCTGTTACCCGATTTCATCTGTGTGGAATTAAACAAAAAGTGTGTACAGTTTGCATTATAAAAAGTACCCTATATGTTAATCCAAGCCATAAGCTACATATATTATGTGCCAAATTTCATTCAAATCCGTTCAGTAGTTTTTGTGTGAAAGAGTAACAAACATCCATCCATCCTCACCAACTTTCATATGTATAAGACCTATTAGTAGATATCTACAACTAAAATCCGAGATAAACTTAAAATAAAAATAAAACTAACTAACTAAAATTACCACAAGTCTTTTTATTCTCTTCAAGCGCTTGACTGAGCAAGAATCACTAAGTATCCCAAAATCTCAGCCAGTTCCATTCCGCCTTGGGTGTGTTTACCATCATCAACAACACCGTCACTTAACATCAGGTCAAACACCTAGGTACCACAAAAAACACAAAAACCCGTGCGAATAGCTTTTCTTTGATACTTGACGGAGGGCTTCGGGACCTACAGTGGAACCCACCGGTGCTTTCAGAACAACTACGCTTCCACTCCTCTGGAACAGTGGCATACTGTCTCAAACATAACACCCGCCTAAGATAACGTGGCCAAATTTGCAGCTCAAAAATGTATTTCTAAGTTAGACATGTTATTATAAATGTGAAGTGACGAATGGAAATAGAGGGAAATATACTTATCTAACTTAAACATATAAGTAGAAAAACCCGTAGCAAGTAATTGTATAGCCACAGAATACGTAACAGTGGTGGAGTTCAACCAAATTATTAGCATATCTAAACAGATGTCTACAAAACAATAATGATGCATAATGTTAGAGAATGTATGTTTTAATAACAATGGATAGATCGATACGAGAGATTGATTTAATCATAGATATAATACAAGGTTTATTGACATGTTTCTGTTGATGGAATTTTAAACCGACCTAAAGCGTGTTGTAGTTGTACAGTGTTGTCAACAACGTTCCATCATCACGCCCTGCTGGCTCGCAGCCGGGATATTGATTTTTTAATTGTACGGAACTGGAGGTTTGTGATATGGTTGAAATCGCCATGATGGTATGTTTTAATTTTTTAGATTGTATAGCGCTGTAATGTTTTTTTATTATATTGTAGGGTTGTTTTGTAGTGTTATATTGTATTATTGTATTGTTATTGTATTGTAGTGTTATATTGTTATTGTTTTGCGTGGTGGTAGGGTATTTTCTAGTACTCGGCTGGCTAGCTACCACCCTCAAGTTGAAATCAAGTTGAAAATCTGCCGCCAAGCATCTAACGGTGTGTTCCGGCAGCCTCACTTGAGAGCCAGTTCTATTCCAGGCTAGGTGTGCTTTACCATCTTCGACCACACCGTCACTTAACATCAGGTGACTTGTGGCCAACACCTAGCCTGTCAGCCTAAAAAAAAAATGGGGCAACCCGTAATGCTCACCCATAGCTTTGTACTATTGTAATAAATAAATAAAAAAATAATACGTAAAGCTATCTACAGAAAATTTTTGTTCTGAAATTCTCTTCTAGGGACAAATCATTGAAACAAACAAAGTTCAAGACGACGTTGCATTACTTTAAGACTTTCAATGGTGATTCCTATAAATGTTGAAATTATGGAGGCTGAAGCACTAACTTCATATCCTTTGAAAAAGCATCTGTTGTAAAAGTAATAAGACGAACGAAATGTTTTCCTGGTGGTAAGATAAAAACCTGTCCTAAATAAAAACTTCAGGACGTTAACAAAAGCGTTTTATAAAAACAGCGCTGATAAGGATTTCAATTCTTATGAAGTAATTATTTCTTTATCTTCTATCTAGAAGGTTTAAATAGCCGTTTTTTTTTCAAAATTATTTTTCTTAACACAAATCTAAAGTAAGTGAACAGTTTGCGTGAAAGAAAAACAAAACATGAACTAAAATGACCACGAAATAAAACATAAATTAAAGTGTTCTTAGTTTGTCCCGTACACCCGAAAAATAAAAACATTTTTTTTAAATTTAATTTTGGTAAAAGATAACGCATGTCTGCCTATTGAAGGAATATACAGAGGTTTGAGTAGCAAACCAAAGTGCAGGGCAACTGTTTTTTTGCTTTGATACATTATATGGTTAGACTCTACTACTCTAATACCCTTTAAACTGATAAATAGTAATGTTTACACACTACTGTTCGAGTAGAATATCTGGTACTATAGTGATACTTACCAAGACGACCTCCTGCCAAGAGGATCTACCACTAAGTAGAGATAAGCATGAAATCCTTGAAAAGCACAACCTTTTAAATATTAAATAGACAGTCTCAAACCTTACCCTGTAATGAAGGCCTCCCGCAGATGTACATATATCTAAGTATTATCCAAATTACTTGCCACTATCAACCTACAGACCCAGCAAATATCATGTTTGCTCGACCAAGCTATCTGTACACTTGGTCAAATGGCAAAATTAAAATTTCCCTTTCAAAGCTTTTGGTTCGTTAAGAAGTTATGATTGTGGCTCCCTCATAGACATGTACAGATAATCCGGTCGTGGTACATACATAATTATTTCACAGGTTTATCTCGTGTTTTGTTTTATTTATGGAGCCGCGCACGTTCCCACCGCGCGGATCAGGAGTGGTTTCATACCCGTATTGTTGGGTTGAGCTCGATAGAAAAAATATCGATATCGTGTAGATAAGTCGATCAGATTACAAATTCCATCAAAGTATTCATGAAACACGTGATTATTCTTTTTAATTTTACACGTGATCATAAATTAACAGAGAACTTTTTTTAAAGAATTGAGTGACAAGCGACCAGTCGAGGTAACTGATTGTAAGTGGCCAATGCAGCTAACGTCATTTGTTTTTAATTTTTACAAGTTAGTGTCATCAAAACGCGCGCGTTTTGGTTTCTGTAAAAGTAATGAGACGAACTAGACACTCTACTGATGGTAAGTGAATTTAATATTTAGATGCCGAAAGGTAGTGTGTGCTGATCTTTCCTTGTTTTTTTTTTTACATTTGTACTATACCTATAGCGCAAATAAATGGATTATGATTATGAGACAGTACATGTCTCATAATCTCATCAGGCTGGACTTTGTTTTGAGTATCAAAACAAAGTCCAGCCTGTACTCTGAACATCTTATTTCGATATATGTTAGGCGCTCACGAAAACGCTATGCGATTGCAAACCTTATTGCGCAAACATACGATATGTGGTCCCGTATATATTTCCTGAGTACTTAATAGGTATCGCTAAAAGCAGCTCAGAGTATTAAAAAAAAAAAGTAGGGCCAGGTATTACGCCCAGGGCAAAATCTAAAAATTAAAATCAAAAAGTCATTCATTCAGTTTAGGCCCTGGTAATGCACTTATGAACGTTAAGTTACATGTTTGAATCTACCACCGGCTCGTAATTACACTTCAACTGAGAAGACTCCGGCAAGAAACTCAGCAAGGCATTTTTTTGTGGATCTTTCTTTTCATATTAGGTTACAGTTATAAATATTAATACATACATTATGCTTACTACAATTGTCACTTAACCAGGGGGATGCAAGTGCAGAGAGAAGACATGTACTCATTGACTTGTAATCGGTGTTCTAAATCTCAATGTAATGATATTACGGAATTGACTTGTAACATTGGTGTTATCAATAAAATATTTGTATTTGTATTTGTATTTGAAGCTAGTACAACCATATATTCCTGTCTTCCACGTAATGATCATCGCAGATTTCGATGGTTAGTCTCTACAGCCCTGTAATTTCACTAGCTGCAGTACGCTTCAAACTGAAACACAGTAATATTTATACACTACTGGTCTACACTATCACTTTTACATAAACAAAATCTTTTGCGTGTCAATAAGTGTTAGAAAAATACTGCTATAGTTTTATCGATAAATATCGCTGAACGCACTATGCGGGCGCTGTATGTAAGTTCTGATATCATCTATTTTTATCGCCGTTCCCCCACGACTTGCCACAACACAAACTGTTCGTAATAATGGCAAATTCTATATTTGTACTGTTATTACAGATTGAAGTAGGTACCTACTGTGAAATGCTGTGAAATGTGAATGCTAAAGTATTTTTGATTTGACTATTTGATAAACTTAACTGCCCTGTTAGATCATTTGGTACAAATTATGCTTCAGGAGCTGAAAGGAGTGGGTTCGATTCCCAATTAGGATTAACATTATGTGACGAACATAGATGTATGTTCCATATGTATTTACAAAAAAAAAAAAAACTACGTATTCTATCAGCTATCTGGTCCCACATTACAAGCTTTGCTTTGCTTTTATAGTTTAGAAAATTTTGAGACGTAGTTACTCCAATATTTATTTTTATTTTCAGTAAATCTTTTATTAAGGAACTGAACAAATTTAGAATTCGTGGAAATTTGGTTTAGATAAATTACTCCTTAAACACCATTAGAGATCCCTTTTTGTGTTACTAAGGGGATAGATTTAAATTATGATTACATGAATTGAATACAGTAATGTTTACACACTACTGCTTGGCGTCAGAATATCTGGTACTGCGGCGGTATCTAGTTGATCAATAATGTGCAATCTATCTCTAAATCGGACAAGATAACGACATCTCAAAAGCGACTATCTAGTAATCGAGTTTGATCATTAATCGAATAGTTACTGTGAAAACGGAATCGAGAAATGTTGTATAATCGGCGGGAGTTCCGTTGATGGTAGGAAAGTGGTCTCTACATTCCCGCCGCGAAGTCAGCAAAATTATTAGTCTATGAGGAGCGGAATAAAATATACCTCTCTTTTTTAGCACTTTTGTTTGATTGCATCCTGACTACATATCCAACCTCTGATGGACTAATAGATTATTACTAACAAATTAAAATGAGACCATACGGGAAGCACCAGCTTTCAAATAAAAATAGATTCATCAAAATCGGTTTACCCAATCGATAGCTCTGAGGTAATAATTTTTTTTTGAAGTCGGATAAAATTTAGACAGAAGTAAAAAACATTTTTTGGAACAACACTTTCAAAATATAGAAAATTAATAAATATGTGGTTTTAATACGAATGTATAAGAGACAATTTAAGTTACCTGGTATTCCAACATATTTATTCCTCAGTACAATTTACACAAGTTAGTAATTTTACTCCATTCATCAATGACATAGTAATGCACATCCGTTTTATTTCGACTGACACTATAACTGGCTTGTCAGTATGGACTGTCAGCTGGCTTGTCAGTAGAGACTGACATCCAACACCACGAGACTTTGAAATCAGTAATTTATAGTTAAGATTTGCTAATAGGAGTTCTACTTGGTCTTGAACTTCTATGTACTTCTCCCCCCACACATATGACCTCGTGTAACTGAGAAAGTTCAGTGTCCTAGTTCGTGTCGGAACTTTTTGTGCATTCTGGACGCAAGCTGGCATAGAAACAACAGATGTGTGCCGTGGGATTTGAACTCAGGACCTCTTTAATTGAAAGTTTACACATACTTAATTTTGAGGGAGAACGAGTTTTCACCGAATTGGAAATGAATGAGTTCAATGTGGGCGGGATTCAGGGCATTCTGTCCAAGAGACTGGAATGATTTATGGACTAATGGATTCTTTCCTCTAGACTAAAAATCATACCACTTCAACGATTAGGTTACCTAGTTAGCTAATAGTAACATACATACAATTATTGTACTTAAAAACTTAGCTTACGATGGAGTTGTCGTAGACTTGCAGTCTAAAAGCCCCAAAAAAATAATTGCAAAAAAACTAACTAACAGAGAATTCAAGTTAGACGGTCTCTCATCTAATTTGCCATAAATATTTGCTACGCTACACTAAACGGTTCGATTCTACTTTCATTGTACGAACCGCTAGACAATGGAGTTTGCTGCCCGAGTGGGTGTTCCTTGATAGATAAAATCTGGGTGTCTTCAAGTCGCGAGTGAATCGGATTCGTCTAGGCAAGCGTACTCCATCGTAAACCGCATCTTTGATTAACGTGAGGCGAGATGGCAGTCAAACGCAAGCCTATTAATAATTAAAAAAAAATTGCAATGTAACAAAAATCGTAGCGTAGAACGCCCTGAGACTCGATGGAGTGACGATATACGTATGACAGCTGGCGGTGGATGGAAGCGAAAAGCCGAAGATCGGGCTGAATGGCGTGTCTTGGGAGAGGCCTATGTCCAGCAGTGGACTTTGATAGGCTGATGATGATGACGATGAAACAAAAATCACCACGCTACGCACCAGCAATACCCGTCTGGCCGTTCTTTCTTGTCATTATCGCGATAAACTGATAAATGATTAAATTTTATCCACTCCTTTCATCCCGCGAAAATGATGCAGACAACACATATATGTACAAGCTTTGTCATCTTTACGCGCTGGGAAAACACAACTTTTTACCCTGTATGTTTTAACACCCAAGAGAAAAGAAAATTTTAGCATAAACAGGGAAGTTATTATCTTTACTAACAGATACTTTATTGCTCACTTAAAAGGGTAAATATCTAAAATAACCTCGTAGAGGAATTTTCGCTAAAAGCGATAGGCACACTTAGTATGAAGATAATTGGAGAACAAATAGAAGACGGGATGTGCCAATTACAAGTAAAACAAACATTCTTAAAAAAAAAGGTTATATAGGCCTAAATATGTAGGTACGTGTACTATGTTTTTATGATAGCTTCGAATGATCGTCGTTTATTCGAATATTCAGCACTATCCATATAAAGTGTTCACTTGATATCGTCGTAATAAAGTCATAATCCAGTCGGAGAACAATTAGCTAAGTAATAATGCATAACGCTTGACAAAGGCTAATAAAGTGATCAAGAGTGCAATGCTCCTAACTAAACAATGCTACCATCATTTCTATAATTGAAAAGGGAAATGTTTACTGCGCATCAGATATACTAAACGCACATCAAAATGTGTCCGTGTTTGTTTGCGGACTGGAATCTAAAAGCAGAGTAGGAATTCATCAAGTTTAGATTCTTTATTCACATTATAATAAGCACCTCGATGACCGAGCGGCTGAAAACATGGATAAAACGACTTTGGTAGTTTCCTCTGGCCACTTTTACAATTTGATTATTATTTAACTGTGCATCAAAATAATGGCCGGTTTTAACAATAAGGGATTAAATATGGAATTTCCATTTTGCGGTGTCAAATTATAATATGAAACTTTATTTCATATGAAAACTATAACATTCTAAGCTTTACCGCAAAATTTAGTATGCAGGGGATTTCGGGGGCGAAAAAAATTTGAGCAAATCTCGGTCATCCAGGTACTGTACGTAATCTCGCATAAGCTAAACAAAAATGTGTCCAAACCACGTCAGTTTCCACAGTAAAATCAAATATAATTTTTTTAAACTTAAATATTATAGTTTTCTTACGAATAAAGTTTCATATTATAATTTGACACCGCAAAATGGAAATTCCATATGTAAACCCTTATTATTAAAACCAGCCGTTATTTTGATGCACAGTTAAATAATCAAATTGTAAAAGTGGCCAGAGGAAACTACCAAATCAGGAAGCGTCCATTTGTAATGTGGGTTAGTTCGTTAATATTAATTAATTTTTATGACGCTGTTTCGTTTATATAGAGATGCGTTTGTATTGTTGATATGAGTATTTTTCAATTAGCCTCGAGATTATCTAAAGCTTTCGACCCCTATATAAGGTGAAATTTTAAATTAACGTCGCAATGTTGGCTGTTGGTTGGCTATTTAAGTGATGCTAATTTATATTGCTCATTTCATTATGGTTAATGTAAAGTTTTGTATCAAACAGCACTCTATAATTAAGTCTGTCCGTCTGTTTGTCTGGAACTCTTTCTGCATCTTTAGTACAGCAATAAGTAGTCAACTTTAGATATTTCCGCATAGCAGCAACAGGAAAGCTGTTTTTTTTTTTAAATGTAAAAGTAATGAGGCGAACGGGACACTCTCCTGATGTTAAGCGATAACGCCTGTCCATTACCATTGCAGCGATACACAGAACTATGAGTAGTAAAACAAAGTCTAGGACATCGCTGCCTTGGCGCTCATTACTTTGAGACTAGATGGTTAGTCTCAACAGCCCTGTAATTTCGCTAGCTGCAGTAACCTTCAAACCGGAACACAGTAATGTTTACACACTACTGCTTGGTGGCAGAATATCTGGTCTATCAGAGATCGCCCAAATAAAGTAGCTAGCTTTTTACCGTTATTATGTGGTTTCTGGTAAGAATTGTTTTAATCTCAATAGTGAAGTAATTTTTGAACTTTCGTAAGTCAGATAGCGTGACTTCACATAATAAGGTAGTGGAACAAATTGACTCATGACGTTTTAAGGTTCCGTCTTAAAAAGTGTCCGACAAAATATTAATAAATCGTGAAATTGTTTCTGTTCCATCCAATCAAATAATAACATAGTAATAAAACACGTAACCTCATCATTCACTAGTATTTTAACATATTTAAAAAGGTAAAAATTGTCTAGTAAAAGATAATTTAATTATGATTTAACTTTTGCTTGTGCAAATGTTAAAATTGTAATTGTTAATCGCAAATTAATACAAGGAATGGAAACCAACACAAAATAAGAGAAAGTAAAGAAATGTATTGACAAACAGCCCTGTTGGGGCATTGGTTATCTGCTTTAAGAGCTGTAGGGCGTGGGTTCGATCACCACCCAGGACAAACATTTTGTGCTATAAACAAATGTTTGTTCTGTGTCTGGGTGTTTTGTATCCTACTATATTATACATGTGTGAAAGTTTCTATGTTTAGATGTTTGATACTCAATTACTTGAAAACGGCTAAATGGATTTGGATGAAACACATATGCTTTATTATCTGGATTAATATATAGGATAGTTTTTACTCCGGTAAAATGTTAGATCCTCGTGGGATTATTAATTAAAACTTAAAACTAACTACAGGATGTATCCAGTTGAAATTTGGTATAGAAGTGTCTTAAGCAACTTTATTAAAAGGCATCCTTTATATTAATCTAGGTAATTAAGTAAAGCAAGTTTTATAATCAATTGCTCTTTTGTTACTTACTCATTTCTCTCTAACCCAATTTTTAATTCAACGTGGACAAAGTCGCAGGCACAAGCTAGTATATTATAAGTATAAGTAACAATTTACGAAACAAAGTATTTAAGTATTCTATCAGTTATTTGACTTCTATTGTACAAGCTTTGCTCAGTTTGATGGCACTGTGTGTAAAGACCTACGATATTTATTTATTTAAACAATAAAAATAGAAATATCTTACGAAAATAAATAAAATATACCAAATATAAATATTTTATATAAATAAATAAAAGAGATATTTGCAAATAGGTACAACATTAGCTGGTTTACATTTTGTCTCTAGAATTTTGTGTTCGTTGAGCGTGTAGGGTTGGAGATACAAAAAACGTATTTATCGTGTAATGGCAGCGGAACCCTCTGCACTTAAGCTCGACATGCACTTATCTGGTATTTTATTTGTCTTATGAATGACAAAATTAGAGACGATTTAGATAATAACTCAACGCAATTTGGCTAACAGTAGTTCAAGCTGAAATAAATTGCTTATGACATGAAAACCATTAGAGTTGTCTGTTTTATTCCAAATTATTAAAATGAAAAATATGATATGATGCTTATTATTCTAAATCATAGATAAACACTGGAAATTATAACTAGTGTGTCTTTTTAATATAATTCCTTAAAAAGAATTTACATATATACAAACCGGTATATTTACATATTTATTTATATATTATGATGATAAGAAAACAAGTATACATTTACAATAAAAATAATAATTACTCCATGCCTCTAATCTCGATCACGGCTAGGTTTTAGATAAATTAGTTTAAAAATTAAACTACTCAACCGATTTTTTTACGTACTTTCTATGCGACTAATCTGAAAGTATATCCTTTAAAATAAAAATATATAAAACATTAATTATTTATTAAGCGTCACAATTAAATCAATCAGTGAAGGCAAAATATCGTGAGGAAACCATAGCATGGTGGCCCTACCACTTTCTAGTACTCGACTATCTAGTTACTACCCTCAAGTTGAAATTTTGTTGTCAAGTACCTAGCGGTGTTCCAGCAGCCTCATTTGAGAACCAGTTCCATTCTAGGCTATGTGTGTTTACTATTTTCGACCGCAACATCACGTAACATTAGGTAGGTTGTGGTCAAACACTTAGCCTGTCACCATAATAAAAACATATATTTTGGTTTTCACGCGATCGATGCGCAAAGTCACTTAACATCTGGTGAGCTACTGACAAACACCCAGCATGTCATAAAAAATAGTTAAAAAGATGTTCGTTCGGAATCCCATCGTTTGTTCCTGCGAGTGATGGACGATTAGAACTTTGTGATGCTTAGCAAACAACATTGACATGTTCGCACGAGCGAATCGTTTGCGATCGATTCAGAAGCCGATGATATCTCTTTTCAAATAGTTCCGACTGTCACATCGATAGTTATCGATACTCGCCATTGTTGCCAGTTCGCGGCGCGATACGATCGCCGAGTGACTGGTTAGTGTTGGACACACGTTATCGATATAAATCGAGATTCTCTTTATGAAAGCAAAAATGCCTAGAGTTAGTGTAACAGGTTCAGAAAATATGTTTTTGTTCTTTGTTTTTATAATTGCATATTAAGAAGACAAACTAAAATAAGATGGTTTCTAATAATTGTTTATGATTTTTAGGCTAGGTTATACTAGTCTATTACACGTCACGAAGTCGTGAGTATCCGAAATAATTAAACGTGATCCGAAATAATCTCTTATAAGTAAAACAAAAAGTCCAAAGTAAAGAAGGCATTGAACAAAGTACCATATAACCTCAAACTAAGCACAGCTTGTATCATGATGGGAACCAGATCAGATACTCCAACTATGGTACTTGCCACGGTGGCCTTCTTCAAGGAGACAAAGTCGAGTACGACACGCGTTGTTCTCAGCTGTTTTCATTTTTGTTTTATCTTTGCGATATTACTCGCGTATACTATAGTAATAGTCAGTTTTATTCTTTTTAACCGACTTCAAAAAGGAGGAGGTTCTCATCTTGATTGTTTTTTTTAATGTATGGACACCTCTGAGATTTATGATCCGATTTACGTGATTCTTCTTTAGTTTGATGCGGAATAGTTGCCATTTAGTCCCATAAAAATTTAACATAGTTTAGCCCAGTTGTTTTCATTTTATGAACATTTTTGTTTACGTGGACGATGTAATTGTCTTTGGCAAGACGTTTTTGAGTCTTAGCGAGTCTAGCTAGATTCATACTGTTCAAGTGTTTTATGGCGTGAACATTAATTAACTAAAAAATTAAAAATAAACAAACTTAAAAAAAAAGTATAACCGACTTCAAGAAAAAAAAAACATCAGCAATAAACAGCGAAAAATAAACTTACTTTACTTTCTGTTTGAAGTCGGTGCCAAGCACCGGTGCACCTAGGCTAAGCACCAACTTCAGACAGATCAGTAGGTACCTAGCAGGTATAATAATACTTTGTAATGTAAGTTTATTTTTCGCTTTTTAGTGCTGATGTTTTTTCCTTAAAAGTTGGTTATACTTTTATTTTTTTTAAGTTTGTTTATTCAAGTAAAGTTTTTAAATCTTACCATATATTTGTATCAGCATATCATAAAATAACAAACCTCCAGCATTAAGTCGGTTCCGGCATTTCTCCAATCTTGATCTTGGATTATCTCAGGGCCGCGCATCGTTAGGTGGCAATGGCGACTGATAACCATCTATGGGTCGGTTTGAAGAATTCAGTACGGCAGCTTAGAACATTTTGTTTTGCACTGAGAACTATACGCTCTTCCGTCTGAGACTGTGACTGGCTTATATTTAAACTGTGTTTTATACTCACAAGTATTAGAGAAAACTATAAGTAATTAAACAATCTGAAAGAAAAAAAAAACGAAGCAGGAGATCAACACTTGGCGTAAATTAGTTTATGGTCTAGAAAGATGACGCTCCTATTAGTGAGTCTTGGAAATCCATTCCACAACATCACTTTACATCATGTGAGCTATGGTCAAACACCTAACCTGTAAAACATAAAAAAAGATTATAGAGATAAATTGAGTGTGGCAGCGTTGTTGAGACCGACTGACTGACAATCTTCTTTAGACTAGGTGTTTGACCACAGCTCCCCTGACATTGTTTATAGCTTACTTAGCCTGGAACGTGATCTTAATGTCAGATCTGGTTTCTGGCACGCACAGTCCCACACCTGTTTTTTTCAAACATCTATTTAACTTGTAATGTTTGTATGCTTAGATCGAATCTTGCAAGCTGAATTAGAACCACTTCCTCTCATCCTACAAGTTGAAAGTCCATTTTAATTTACACCATTACTTGGCTACAGCTTATAATAACTTATTACAGCTAATAAATAAATTTCTTAGTTACGTGCATATCGTCCCAATGTTTTCGAAGATGTGCCCCTGCACTTGGCACACCTAGCCTGGAATGAACCTGGTTCTCAAGTGAGGCTGCCGGAATACACTGTTAGGTGCTTGACGTATGTTCAACTTGAAGGTGGTAGCTAGCCAGCCTAGTACTCGTACTAGAGAGTACTGCTATGTTGTTTCCTCTAACTTGCCCGGGCCCTAGACTAGGTTGTACTGAGAGTGTGTGATGAATCTAGGCTAGACTAATCGAATCAATCGATCTGGATCTAGGAGGGCCGCGACCTCGCCGGCGAGGCCGTTGTGTAGTAGTGTGCCTCTGGTAACCGACGCCTATACCAAAAACGGAATACTTACTGCTACTAGGAGTGATCGGGTCGGCGATGGGGTCGTCCGGGTCTTTCAGAACGTGTTTAGGACGTCGTCTGAACGGGAGGTATATTTTTGATCGAGTTTAGGCAGCTTAAATACTGACTTCCATTGCAGCTAAAGCGAGCGCAGATGATTTGTGAGAGCTTGACATTGTCGCCTTTATTGCTTATACGCTACAAAGGTCCAACGGGTTGGGTTTATCAGATGTAGCGGTGCAGAAACGTTGGTGAAAATTGCTGATATACCTATATTACCTGCCTTAGAATGTGTGCTAAGTCGTTTGTGAAGGAAGAAAGTGAAGTTCAACGTAGTTTCATTTCTTACTGGTATTTATTGTAGACGGTTCCAAGCTTGATCTGCCCTGTTAGCTCATTTGGTAGTGTATCTATTCAAGAGCTATAGAGCGTGGGTTCGATTCCCATTCAGCACAAAAATTTGTGTGAAGAACATATAAATATTTGTTTGAATATTTATTCTATATGTATCTCCACAAAGTATAAAACAAAGTCGCTTCCCGCCGTCTGTACGTTTAGATCTTTTAATCTACGCAACGGATTTGAATGCGGTTTCCATCAATAGCAACGAAATAACCATCGCTACGAAATTGTCTGTCTGTATATTAGTCGACAATAAGTTACTTTTATTCAAATTATTTGAATGTGTTATTGTCATATACTTAGGTATAAGTTGCACTGATTCAAAGTTCACTTTAGTGCTAAAATAAATAAATCAAAGGACTATCGACTTAAAGCGACGGTATGTGTCGATAAACCAATCTCAGTTATTTCGTAAAGTGAACAACAACTGACAGTCGACTTTGTTGAGATCTGTCAGTAAGTTTATCGATACTTTCGCGAATGTATCGACACTATTGACATCACTACAGTCTAATATCGCGGAGAAAATTGATTCCACAATAGCGAATAAAGTTAAATCGAATGCTGGGTTTAATTTCCAACAACAACAGTCGACTTTTGATTTCATCGATAAAAAAAAAAAAAAAAAAACTTTTAAACTACGCAACGGATTTTAATGCGGTTTCCATCAATAGATAGAGAGACTCAAGGGAAAGGTTTATATGTGTAATACTATAATGCATATGCACAATATCTACATTGCACCCGTGCGAAGCCGGGGCGGGTCCCTAGTTATATTACTACATAATTATGTAGCCTACTGAACTTGTCCTTTAAGTGCCTTAGAAAATAAAATTGTATTTATTTTATGGTCTATAAGTCTAGTTTTGGGTTGGGTTACCTTACTGACTACCTAGACTGCCCTGTTAGCTCATTGGTAGAATGTCTGCTTCAAGAGCCATAGGCCATGGATTCGATTCCCACTCAGAGCAAGAATTTTGTGGTATAATCAAAAATGTTTGTTCTGTGTCTGGCTGTTCTGTATATATTATAAGTATGTATTTACAAAAAAAAAAGTATTTAAGTATTCTATCAGCTATCTGAGTTCCATAGCACAAGCTTTGCTTAGTTTGGGGTCAGATGGCGCTGTGTGTAATGTCCTACGATATAAAAAAAAACCTTATATTGATTCAGCGAGAAAAAAATATCGAAAGCAACCTTTAATCTCTAATCTTATTTTAATTTAAGATGTACAACAGTAATTTTGTCAACAAAGTATATCGATACCAACCTTTTACAACCTTTTAAACTACAACTTAAAATTACATCACTTGCACACTAGAGATCACTACACAGACAGATAGCAGATAAAATTCTGGCACAGAATCCCGGCCGCGACGTGGCCGTGTTTATTTATTTGCTTGGCTGGTATGACAATAGAGGAAAAGTGTAGCGTGTATCGCAATGTGTTCCACACGCAAACATTCCTTCAAGGGGCAGAGTACTGTTTGCTTTGTTAGTTCGTTGAATTAGAAATAAACCACCCTTCCAGTGGTACCAGTCAATATACACACGTTGGATTTGTAAATAAATCAGCAATATTATATGGCACCTTTTCGTATCTGTAACAAACATCTTGAATTTCTTAAAAATTTGTCTGTTTTTATGTATGCATGTAGGCAGATACACAACACGGACATAGTGAGAAGACTAAAAAGCACAAAACCTTTTGAGTTAGTGTATTAAGTTAGTTAATGTCAGTGCAGTGAGTACTACATATTATAGAACACATGAACAAAGTGTCTTCCCCTTAATAGAGACAGTAAGAAAAGTGTTGATGGACACATTCTTAGATTTACTCAACTTAGCAATTCAAGTTATGTTAAAATTACTCATTAGTCTTAATTAGGCTAGATTGTAATAACAATGAAGTATCTAACAACAAATAGATACATCATTAGAAAAAAAACTATGTTACTTCTTCCTGATGCGAAGATTTATGCGAACTTGCTGTGCTTGGTCCTTGAGAAGCCAAGCTTGCAATTTCGATGTGCGGCCGAATAAATACATTATCGTAGATGTTAGGGTAAAGTAAAAAATAACAAAAAAAATAAATTATCACCGGGCAACTTGCGCCAGACAGAAAACAAATGTACAGAAATTGGCAAAATTGTGGCAACACCGCAGAAGCCAGCAATGAAAAGTTGAAGTTAAATACATTATTTTGACCCATATCGACAACAAAAGTTGTATATTCCACCAAAGAAAAAGTAAAATGATATTACTTACTCTGTGGCAAAATGTCGAACAGAATCTATTTCAAAGTTTTTACAACCAATACGAAACGTGACTGTATCGAGTCAATGTTACTTTTTATGATTATTTCGTTACCAAGCACGGTACGCAAAGATAATTTCATTGTGAAATTCTATAGTACGGAAATGGTATTTTATTTTTTTGTGAATTTAAGCGTTCGCGGAAACGTATTTTTTTAAATGCGGCCATAATGGGAAACGCTGTCGCTGTTTTGGGTAAATAATGGATTTTATAGCTGTAGAGAGTAGAACTGACGATTTTCTCGATATGGTTAGGTACAGCTATATTATTTATTTAATGTTGTGAAACACGACTTTTTGTGTTGCTTTCAAAACTCATTTGAAGCTTGTTGTAAAGTCACCATTATTTTACTAGGGCATGACTAGACGTGACCTTGACTTACTCTATGTGATTTAGACGTATTTTACTAGATTAATCTTAAATTACCTGACATAAAAAATACAAAAAGTGCGGTGCCAAAAACAAAAAAAAAATATTTTGAAATTAATTGCCACTGACATAGGTGGGTAATTCTACGATAAGAGGTAACTTGTGCGGCAATCAGTTTAAAATAGATTTTTTATTCTATATGTTGTTATTTTTTGCAATTAATCACATCATCTTAATGTACTTTATAAAATAACATCACGATTAAACGCCCAATTAAAGCACATTTTTCTGCAATTCCTTATAAAGTCTAAAAAAGTCTCTACCCTGGCCTGTCCCCTTGCCGGTTTCAGTTCAACTTGTAGACAATACATACCTTCTTTGTATCAATTGCTAAACTAAAGTGTGTTTAGCACGAATTTAAATAAATATACTTAAGTGTTATTAAGGAAAAATACAACAATATTTATTTATTTTCAATTATTTTTACACTTAACTTTTGTCCCGCTTTTTTTGTGTATCTACCCTGGCAAATTTCGTTGCGCTACTAAAACATAAATATAAGACGGCCATATTCCAAATAGCGCTCAATGACATCTACCGACGTGATATTAGCCATACAAAACACACGAGCCGTTAGATTGCCGCCATTTTGTTAGTTGTTGTGACGAGACAGTGCGGTGTAGTGGTTTCGCAAGGTGATTGTGTCTCTCCACTGGTAAGTTATAAAAGTTTTAATATTCATTTAAATTATTTGCATTTACTGCCCTAATTTAATAATACCGTAATAGTTAAAGTGTGATATATAATTAACCGAAATATTTCTTATTTCAATTAAAACAATTGAATCTGTCATGAAAACGTCTTTCCCCTGTCGTATTTCCCCTGGCTGTTGTCTTTTCAGGGGAGAGACTCGCTGACCAGGGGAGATAATATGCTTCATAATATGTTTGTGCAAACTAACTCAGAATAGCTAACTTTTATTAACTTCAGTTTTAAAATACTTTAAAAATTATGGCAAATGAAAGTTTTTCATCATCATCATCAACATTCAACTGTTTCACCCACTTCTGAGTATAAGACTCCTCTGCTGCGCGCCATGAAAAAATTCTTATGATAAAAATATAAAAGAGGTTCTCAGTTTATATTGTTATTGTCTAATATTATTACAGATTATGGCACCATGGAAGAAGTTACCATGTGAAGTAAGATTACAGAAGAAAGGTGAAGCAGAGAGACTGAGATATCAAAAGATTAAAAACAATCCAGAAAAATAAGAATTGCAAAAGCAAAGAAGAGGAAAAATATTTAAATAAGGAGAAAGGAATTTAAAAAACTGTCGTTCAAACGACTCCCTAGAGAGCAACGTAAGTCACGAAAAATATGGAAAAAAAAATCTAGAAAGCGTAGGCAACGACTTGCTCTTCAAAATGTAACCCCGTACTCAGTGTACACTAGAAGAGTAGTAGAACTACTAGAACTGTAGAAATGTAGACTACTAGAAGTCACATTGTACACTCAATGTACTCAATACTCCGGTAACGCTATCTATTTCAGATGTTGATGATCAAACGCAACAAAGAAATTTTCATAGAACAGTTATAGCTGCCAAGCTTAAATCAGACCGAGTCAGAAGACAAAGATATTTAATCAATTTAAAAAAAAGATGAGACTATAAATAAACTAAAAAACTAAATTAGCACGTTACAAAACAAGGTTACAAAGATTACGAAAGCCTGAAAACTTAAAACCTAATAGCAAAGTAAAACAAGTGATGAATACTCCAAGTGCCAGTGCACAGTGAAAAAAAAATCGCTGTTTGCAGAAGTGCTCAGTCAGCGATTAAAAGAAAATTATTTAGCTCTCCCAAACGAAAAAAAAAAAGAATTTTTAAAAGAATGTTAAGCGGGAAACTTATGTTAAATTAAAACTTGAAATTTTAACGAAGAGCATATGTATAGGTAATATAAAAATTATCCTAACTATCACAAGCCTGATTATCACTTAAAAGGCGCTAGTCTACTTAATTAGTATAAATAGAATAATATTTTGTTATTTGTTGAAGGTACGATGGCATGTTAATTTACATATAATATGTTTGTAAGTGACACTAAAGACGCTTTTGTTTTAGATTTTAAAAAGCTGTAATATGATTGTTGTGATTAATTATTTATTATTGATATGATAGTCTGGTTATAATTCAAGTACAATGTTTAATAAAAGTTCATTTTATTAATTTTATTCGTTATTTTATTGCGTCAAATTATCTTCCCTGGTCAAATACGTATCTACCCTGATCTTGATGTCTCTACCCTGCCTGATGTATTTACCCTGGCCTTCTAAAAAGTAACAAAATATGTATTAAATGACTTGCCCTTACGCGAATAGGTACATAAACGGGACAAAAATCATGATATATTTGTTTAATTACAAAACTCCAACTTTTCTTCTTGGCCGCATCCTCTAAGGACTTGAAACCTCTTATCGTAGAACTGCCCAGGTACATAAAAGTTTTTTTTTCTTTATTATGGCGCAGGACTTTGTGCATTTGCCAGTGTCAAGTATTTCGATATTTTAAATTATTTTATTAAATAAGTCTAAGTCAAAGTCCCCAAAAGTAAGTCATAGATAAGTCCGGTTATACACTAATAAAATACTGGTGTCTTAACTACAAGCTTCGATAGAGTTTTTTGTAGCAACACGAAAAAGACACGTATCAGCACATTATATCAATTTCGCACACTAACATAAGTAAAAGTACTTTATGAATAAAACACGTTAACATTCGAAAAGACATAAGTTGTAGAGTTGATAGTGCAGTGGTTAGCGCGGTCGGTTCACACGCCAAAGGGCGTGGGTTCAAACCCCAACAATGAGCTCATGCTGCCAGTGAAGGAAAAACATCGTGAGGAAGTCATAGCGTGGTTTCAAATTACCCTTACCATTACCACCCTTAAGTTGAAAATCTGCCAAGCAGCTAACGGTGTGTTCCCGCTAAAGCTTCACTTGAGTTCCAGTTCCATTCCAGCTTGGGTGTGTTTAACATTTTCAGTATTAACACCAGATGAGCTGTGGTCAAACATCTAGCCTGTGATATAAAAAAAAAAATGCGGCAACACGATTTTTCCACTTTACCGTCAAAACTCCAGTGAAGCGTTTCGTATATTGCCTGTGGCCGTCGTACTGGACGACCCAATGTCAGCAAGTGCTAACTCATGAGCTAGCAATTATTTAAAGTCTTCATTAATTTGCGTAGCTTTCTAATTGAACTCTAGTGGCAGGTAATTGAAACAAATTGTTAGTACGCGAGTAGACAGCAACCTTAGGGGCTTAGCGATGAAATTTATGTTCTGTTGTATAATAAATAAATTAAATTTTTGTAATAGTACTTGGCGGTAGATCTTCTTAGCAGGATGTCGTCTAGGTAGGTACCACCGCTGTACCAGATATTCTGCCGCCAAGCAGTGTGTGTAAACATTACTGTGTTCCGGTTTGAAGGGTACTTACTGCAGCTTGCGAAATTACAGAGCTGTTGAGGCTACCCATCGAATGTCTCAAAGTAATGAGCGCCAAAGCAGCGATACCCTACACTTTGTTATACTACTCAAAATTCTGTGAATCGCTGCAATGATCAGGCGCTATCTCTTACCATCAGGTGAGCGTCTCGTTCGTCACACTAATTAGATAATAAAAAGTACACCTAGACTCAGGACAAGTATCAATGTTCGTCACACAAATGTTAATCCTGAGTGGAAGTCGAACCTGCTAACCTACTATGTAGTTCTGCTTTGAGAGCAAACATCAGAACTAAGCTAAGAGCTAACAAATCACTCTTAAAAACAACAAAGGATAAATGCTTCAAATTCAAACCGTCTTTATAATAAAATATAATATAACTATTTAAAGGTAATCGCAGGTTTAATTTTTTTAATTTGTAGCGATGATAGCTCTGTGGATAGCGCGGTCTATTCGCATGCCGAAGGGCGTGGGTTCAAACCCTAACAATAGCTTGAGCTGCCGGTGAAGGAAAACATCGTGAGGCAACCATAGCATGGTGGTAGGGTACTTTCTAGTACTCGGCTGGCTAGCTACCACCCTCAAGTTGAAAATCTGCCGCCAAGCATCTAACGGTGTGTTCTGGCAGCCTCAATTGAGAGCCAGTTCTATTCCAGGCTAGGTGTGCTTTACCATCTTCGACCACACCGTCACTTGACATCAAGTGAGTTGTGGTCAAACACGTAGCCTGTCAGTCATAAATTCTTTGAGCAATATTTCAACTGCAGATCAGATGTAAGTTTGATTCATATAATCAGGCGATATCACGATCAAACGCAAGTTAGTAAAAAGAATTTAATGAAATAAATCGTTAAAAGCATTTCGACTTTAAAATTTGAAACGTCTTCATACTTGTGTGCCATACGGGACACAGGTGGCTCGTTTTATACAACTTTGATACGTCAATATTTTTCATATCAACAGAACAGCCTTATTCACAACCAGCGACCCGTCGCCGCTTCGCACGGGTGCAATATAGATATAGGAGTTTTGGCGGGAACGCGGTGAGCGTCGTGTCGCCCCATTGTATTCTTTTCTATAACTAGTGTTTTTTCGAGTTTTTATGCATAAAAATAGTGGTGTTTTATTTATAAAGTGCCGAATTACAAGCGCGAGTGCGGGAGAATGATATAATGTGGTTAAACATGACTTTTCGTGTTGCTTCCAAAACTCCATCCAGAAGCTTATAGTAAAGTCGCCACTACTTTACTAAGGCATGACTTGATTTGACTGGGACCGACTGGACTTGATCTAGACTAGACTTTGACTGTAACTATAGATAATAAAGAAGCTGAAAACTAAGTACTCACAAACTATAGAAACATTGAAACTGGCAGAATGCGATGCCAAGAAGAAAGAGAAAAAAAAATATATATATATATATAATGTGTTGTGGAAATTCATGTATTGTACAATGTACATAATATAAACCTTCTTCTTGAATCACTCTGTCTATTGATGAAAACCGTATTAAAATCCGTTGCGTAGTTTAAAAGATCTCAGCATACAGACGACGGTTATATACTATGTAGAAATAATTATCAACCTGGTGACAATTTTATGCTTATTCTTTATATACGATCACTTTATGTTACATAATACTTCTGCCAATTTTTGAACATGTCAAATTAGCTAATTCATATATTTTTAATTCCAAATTAGTGTCACAACAAATTTGAATTAGCATATCAAGTAATTCGTATATCTATAGAGTCATGTAATTCTCTTGTACCGAAGAGATCGTGTTTAGATGTGACATCAGTGTACTGTTATGTTTAGGATATATATGTATATTGTGTGAGAGTTTAGTAATAAGGATTGTGTGATGCCTCTAGCATTCATGTTCACCATCGAAGGCTCCTTCTTACTAAGAAGGTGGTCTGAAAACATTAATAGATACTTTATTGTACATCAACTGACGACAACCATTGTCAATCGACGCTTAGCGCGTTTATTGATCTCTGTCCAGCAGTGTAGAATGTTATAAAAGAATACAGTTAGATATTTGTAGTGTAGGTAACCGAATTAATTATATTAGAGAAAATCGTTTAATGAGATATTTGAGAGAAAATTCAGCCTTAATTACATTAAATTCTTCTAAAATCCTACTAATTTAATGTTCCAGACATCATTCAAAAGCAAAAAAGCTTGGATAAGTAATTGTGGCACCCTTCGTTATATTTTTTGCTTTTTAATTAATATCAAAAGCAGTCTTATTCTTTTTGCAATAAGACCGAGATTAATTAGTGGTCTCTTGATAATCTTGCAGCTAGGCCAGATTAAATCCTTGGAATTGACGTCTGCATCTATCTTGGATGGGTGAATCATGGCTTTATTTTAAATATTAAACCTTCAATAGATGGCTTTATTATGAGCTTGGCTGATTAATTCTAAAATCGAGAACGCTGTAGTGAACGTGGGATGAAAATTAATTTACTAAAATGTTCTGGCATTTTATAACAAGCAATGTCATAGATCTTTAGGTAGCCTACTGTCTCTTATGGTCGACCACTTCACATGTAAGACGTTATTTACTTTGTATTTGTTTTTTTTTTTAATTTACTTTTTCGTTTTCCTCCTAGACTTAATTCTATTTACTTGAGGTCTGTTTTACTTATCATTCTATTTTCAAGTAATAAGTTTCTTTCGGGTAATTCTGATGTCAACTTTAGGTACGTTCTCTTATATTACATTTATCGTTGTCAAATACAAAGTAATGTTCAACGTGAAAGTCGTTTTTTTTAAATGTGGCTAGCCACTAGTGGCAGCTTGTCAAGCCAATGAAAATCTGGTCATTGTTGGCAGAACACGAGGCCGGTTGCCAACACTATGGTCTGACAGAGTGAAAGATTCCACCTCCTCTTTTCTAGATTCTACCAGATGGTGAGGGCTACTTCGGACCGGAGTCGATGAAGGCGGATTGTCCGTTTAAAGGGTTCCAGTGACCAGGATCCCCAGAAATGAGGGGCCGATTGAAGAAATCAAGCAGAATATCGATATCGATGTAATTAGTTTCTCTGATTCAATCCCATCACTACATATCAAGCACTTACTAAGAAGGCCAGACGCTTGCAAAAACCACAAGAACTCCGCGTCATGCAGTCTGCGGACCATGTCGGTGCCACTGCAGTTCTAATAAAAAACAACCAAGATCTACCAATCGACTACGCCAAAACCAACCTTATCGCAACCAATTAAGATACAGACAACTAGCAAGAACATTTAATTAGCAATTCATACAAGTATGACTACGTACAACCAGTGTTACCAAAAAAGAAAAAAGTGATAGTAAAAGTTTATGCTAATATAACATTTGCAGGTAACAATATAGGAGTGGTAATTGTATGTCAGAATGAGTTAGTGATAGCTGAGACAAATGGCATGTCTTTATTTGTAGATGGACGTGTTTTAACATTTGTCTGGGTTACACAACGCGAAGAGGAAACGAAATTTATTATAACAGACACAATGTCTGATCTGACTGATGTCAGTTTATTCGATAACTATAATTTTGACACCATCTCACGTTAAATATTTATTCACAACAAATTACGACTACATATAAGAAAAGTTCTCAAGTATACACACAAATTATATAATTACGTAAGTATTTATTATGTAGCGTCATTCTACTCCGTAAGAATCTAAAAGTGCTGTCATAGTAGCCTAGCTACTGGTTTTAATAATTATATAATCCGTATTTTCTTTCTCAAGATAAAAGTCATCGTAGAAATATAGCAAATATATGTTTAAAGTAATGAGACAAAATGTAAACCTCTAAAACATTAATTCAATGTTATATGTATGTACCTCGTTCACAAAACTTTTTTCATATAATAAACACAATTAAAAACAAGTAACTATTATTTAACTATTGGAAACAAAAAAAAAACAACGTACATAGTTAATAACAAATATTAAATGAATGAAGGTCCTCACATCTAAAAATTCTACAACTTTTCGTTGTTGTAAAATGTGTGATAATGAGACAGGCTACTCTGAGCACATATTAATTTTAAGCAGTTTTTGTAAGCAAAGCTTTCTCATCAAAAAGTATTCTCATCAAGTTAGTAAAGTAAGTTAGGAAAAACATGAAAGTAAACTGGCACAAGGAATTTAATCTCACATCTCACGCTGACGCGATGTAATACCGCATAGGAAATTAAAACCTTCAAGGTACGACAAAGCGGTGGAAGATAGATTACCAATTATGAAAAAATAATGCAAACATTAAGAGAGTGACTTGTATATTATAGTGTAGTTTTCACAAATTATATTATGTAATTAAATCCTTGTTTTTATTTTTGGTTGGGAAAAGATTTTTTTGAAGTTTTATTACCGCCACCCATTTGATATGCAAAATCTATTTTCAATGAGTAATGGAGTTGCACTTGGCAAGAAACGCAAGAAAAGAATCATTTTGGCGCCTTAAGCGATCAATCTTAACTGTGAGATATCATTCGTACATTATAATTATGACGTTGCGGTTATGTTGTAGGGAGATGGCTTCCAATCTAAAAACGTGGATTTGAATTAAACTAAGCGCACCTTTGTTTTTTCAAAATTATGGACGTATTGTTATTTGCCGTGGTGGTGCCGGCGTAAGAATAGTACCCCATCCTCTCTACCCGTGGTTGCCGTAAGAGTCGGCTAAGGGATGTAATCCGGAAGATGGGCAGCAGCGTCTTCCTTGAACAATCACACCTAACTGCGCTCACCTGCCTGCCAAGCGTGGCGAGTATTGGCAAAAACCCCCCAGGAGGAGGCCTATGTCCAGCAGTGGGCATCTTAAACGATAGCAGATGATGATAATGATGATTGTTATTTGCCCAAACTATAAAGAAAAACATCGTGAGAAAGCCTGAATGTCTTAGAGTTGATAATGTGCTCAAAGATGCGTGACTACCAATCCACACTTAGCCAGCTAAGTGGAAAACAACTCTAACATTCTCACAATAAGAAGAGGCGTCTAACAACGGGACAACTTATAAGAAACAGTTCTTGGAAACTTAATAATTTTATTAAAATATATAAGAGTAGTTATAGTGACCAGCAAAAAATATCAATTAACTCCTTTCCACATGCTATTGAGATCGTATCTTTTTAATTTTACGTTATTAAGTTTGAGTTACGCGCTTCGTATGATGTAATAAATTAAGCTTTTTGCATATAACGTAACGTATAATTGAGTTCAGATTTATCCATCTGTAAAAAAAATATTGAGCTTTTTTGCTCATATCGATTTATTATCGTCGATAGGCTTAGTCGGTTATTATTTTATCTCACACAAGAATTATAATAACATGATTGATAATAAAGACGAATCAGCACATAAAATTACATTTTATATAATGCCATTTAACAGTTCATATTTAAGAACTGGTCGACCAAGTCAATGACTTATGTAAAAAAATGCTTTTCATGACATTGAAAAACATTTTTTTTTCAAATTGTTGTCAAACAATTTTTCCGTAATTGCTGCAAAGATAACTTTGTATACAAAGTAACCGGCATAAGATATACATATTTTTAATGCAGATATGGATTCTTGCTATGAGACTATTATGACACATGCTTAAAATAGAACCATAGATGAAGGATAAAAACTACACATCCGATTATTACGAGAAATATCAATCAATTAGTCAGTCAATTAGTTAGGTTTAATACAAATATAAAGAGGTCCCATAAACCTACACCTGAGTCGTAAGTCTTAGGCACTTTACAAATTCTCATTCCAGCAACGCAATGACTACAGCACCCGCATGGTGATATCATTGAAAGCCAAGAAGTTTCGTCGTCGTCTTAAACGCTAAACGTCCTATTCGCTTCCCTTACTCAACTATTATTACGATTTAACGCTGAATCTCGTATAATGTAAATATTAGAAATAAATTGAAAACCAGTTTATTAAAACACCACAATTGAATATGAAATTGAGATGATCTTATTAGTTAAAGAGATATGATCCGGCTAAGGCTTTCGATATCGTATCGGTGTTTGCATAGATGATTGGTTTGCGCGGAAATAGTATTTGAATAAATTGTACCAGTGATATAATTTGAGTTGATATTTTGATGAAATTTTTAACCAACAACATAAAAGAGGCTATTGTACAGTATATAAATTCATATTAGAAACACTGTTTAAAAACACAATCACTGCAACTGTGAATAACCCGTAAATCATATGAGTAATTGTAATTAAAAAACAGTCACAGATTAGGTACTTCTGGGTTTATCATCATAAATAATTGACATTTATCATATACGCTAGACTAGCTATCGCCAAATAACGTAATTAAGATAATTTCGCTGTTTTGGACCTAGTTTCAGAGACGCACGTGTCAAATCTGCACATACCGTTAGCACAGCCTGTCCACTGTCCAGTGTACTAATACTACTAACGTCATTGTTATAAATATAATACGGGCGAGCTTACTTTGTATAAAGATTAACATAGCGTGACATATTTTTTTTACAATAAGCGAGTATATTCATGAGAAACAATAAAATTAAATAAAAAAGTTGAAAATCATTTACTTTTGTCAAAAAACCGACCTTAATTACGAATAGTGTGAAACAAAGCGGCTCTGGTCTTTTAATATTAAACTAGGGTTTAGCAGTGTGAATCACCCTGGGATCCAATTCATCATTCTTTAATCAAGTATTACCGATTACTTTTGTCAACTGCTGGACATAGGCCCCTACTAACGCACACCACTTAGCAAGATATGTATTCAATTTTATTTTAGTCTCTGTGTTCCTTACCTTATATCACGTCATTCTACCGAGTCTCAGGTCGTTCAGCTAGTTTGTAAATTCGTGGCCTCCACTAGAATAGTTTAATTAAAGTTTTTGACTTTTCTAACTAACTAACATTTTTTTGGGCAATACACAAGTATTTCACAGGGAAGCTTAATAGAGCCATCACTTTTTTTATTGTGTACGTAGGATTCTGCATCACGAGGCCACTGTTACGTCTAGTGACATTTTTTTAAAAGTACCTGAAACAAAAGAAGACGCTAAATTAGATTGTAGCAATATTTTAGATTATAAAGAGCTTAAAATAAAAATTGCAAGGCACGAGCATAAATTTGAAAAAAGTATGCCGATATGAATGAGTTAAGACTACTTGGTTCTACAATTTTTGCACGTGAAGGTAACGCAAGCACATCAAGTTATTAGTGTGCGTGTTCCCGTATTTCAAATGAAATTGTAACCAAAGAGTCTTCACCTCTTTTCTACACAATGTTATATACGTACATATATGTGCTACTATTTAAAATCTATCTAAATATATATAACTCAACTGTGACTGACTGACATAGTGATCTATCAACGCACAGCCTAAACCACTGGACGGATCAGGCTGAAATTTGGCATGCAGGTAGATGTTATGACGTAGGCATCCGCTAAGAAACGATTTTGGAAAAAGACAAGGGGACAAAATAGGGGATGAAAGTTTGTATGAAACTTCTGTCAATTTAAACCGATCGGGCTGAGACTTTGCATGCATAAAGCTACTATGACGACGGCATCAAGCGCGGGTGAAACCGCGGGGCACAGCTAGTTTGTAGATATGGCATAAAGTATTGTGACTAGCAATTTTAGTATTGACCTGCTTCAGTTGACGTATTTACAAATACAAGTCTAAAACGAAACATTGCAATAGCATGGCCTTAGCATCATTATCGAAAGTTTATCTAAACGAGTTTTACTATCAGTGACCGCAAAATGATTAATGTGGTGCCGATGTGCTGTTATTGATGCTTAATTACAATAATCTTTATCGCTATTACTCATTCAAATTATCTCAAGCTTATGTATAAATAGACGACCCGACCTTACATAGAAACATTGCTTAAAGATGATCAAAGTTTTAAATGCTCTGACAGCTTCTCACTAATGTAAAATGTCACACGTGAAACTGAGGCAAGTATTTTTAAGCATAAATTAAGTTTCAGCAATATTTATAAGTAAATTTCGCAATTCCATCTCAAAAGTCAGTGAACCAAATAGTTTTTTGATAGCAGTGAAGTAATTTTTTAACCGAATTTATGGAGCTTTTTAAGTACAATGATTACATGATCCCAAAAGATCGCGTATCACAACAGACGATTTGGTCTTTGGATGAGTAACAGTAAGTAGTATTTGCAACTGGGCTTTGCTGTATGGGTTCGATACCCATAGCAGCGCTCACCTTACCTTACCTTAAAACACCTTAAATTTTGTCCTGGTTGTTTACTTTAGATTTCTATAGCTAGCCAGCCGAGACCTAGAAAACCCTACCACCATGCTATGGTTTCCTCACGATGTTTTAGAACACCAGCAGCTCAAGTTCATTAAAAAAATCTCCTCACTTGTACTGACGTTCTTGAAATACAAAAAGTTACTGAAAACGTTCATTCGTAACAACATGTAATTGATACAAACATACACAGCTTCTGCAATTACATGGTTTTAATAACAAACTCGATTGTTAGCTGAAGCAGTATTTTCTTTGGGAATTAGGTTTTGATTGGCTTACATACCGCCTTCAGATATCCCAGTAAAGGTCAGGTAAACTAGGCTAACTTTATTAAGTGCTTCTCTCAATCATACTCTTTGCCCTGGATCTACTACATTTGTGTATTCTACAACACACATTCTCTGATATTCCGCCGCCAAGCAGTAGTGTGTAAACATTACTGTGTTTATTTTTTTTATTGACAATCTAGGTGTTTGACCACAGCTCACCTGATGTTAAGTGACACTGTGGTCGAAGATAGTAAAGCACACTTAGCCTGAAATGTAACTCGGTCTTCCTGTTTGAATGGTAGCAGCTAGCGAAATTGCAGGGTTATTGAGACTAGCCCTCGTATGTCTCAAAGTAATTAGCGCCAAAGCAGCGATGCCCTGGACATTGTTTTATTACTTAAAGTTCTGCAATGGTGCAGCTGTACCCAGAATTTGTACAGGAATAATGGATAGTCGTTATGTCTTACCAACAAAAGAGAGAGTTACGTTCGTCTCATTACTTTTACATATCATTAAAATCATACGCTACAAAGACACTTGGCATCAGGTGAGCTTTGGTCAAATACCAAGCTAGTCAACCAAAAAAAAAAAATTGTTTCAACAGTGTAGACATTTCAAAATATAACTTGTGTTCATACTATACGTATAACTATATATTATAAGGTATACATATATTATACCGTATATTTACATATTCTATACATATGTATGTATTATAAAACTGGTAGAGCTCAAATTCAGTACATTGAAGATAGATCAGTACATATCTATTGGCGATACTCAATCAGAAAGTATAATTAATTATTTATTTTGTCTGTCTGTTTATATCTTGAAAGAACATCACGCTGAAACTACTAAATGGGTCTGAATGAAACTTGGTATGATTATATGAAAGTAACTACGAGATACGTTCTTAGAATTTTTTCATCCTGAAATCCCGAAAAAATAAAGATTTTTCGTCTATTCCTAGTCTGTAATGTTTTTATTCCAAAAAAATAAAATTAAAAAAACAGTGATTGAATATTAACCACGTTTGACCGGTTTACTCTAAAAAAAGAATATATCATTTGTTAAGCGTAAAGTTAATGCATATAGGAGAAATTTAAAACATCGATATCGATAACCCAGATCTTATCGACAAACGTCGATCACACAAACATTTTCCTTAAGGCGTACATTATAAAGGGTAGTTACTACTTGATTAAACACAAAAACTGATATATCGAGAACAAAGCACGATCGAATCGAGAGCTCGAGGCAGCACTATTTAGATTAATGATTAGAGATAAGATAATTACGATTTGGCAACACAATAGTTTGAAAGTGAAAGGTGTGACAATAGTCATGTTGTCATTTCGTATCCAAGGTTATTAATGATAGTAATATGAATTAATTAATGTATCGTGGGAGTCGGCCAGCGGTTAATTGATGGAGAGAATGGACGCTTGCATCAAGTGGCGTGCTCTATGATCTGGTCTAGGCTATAACAGTCCTGGACAACGACGTCAAACGCTATAGACATCGCATAGCCTTTAATCTAAGTAATAGAAGAAACACTTTAATCTTGCGCTTTTATTACTATCGGACTGTTGTCTGCACCAAAAGTTACATTGTATAGAAGAAAAGATAAACTGAGTTGATAGGTGTAATAACTGGCGACCTTATCGCTGAAAGTGATCTCGTTTTGGCAACCATAGGATGGAAAGGATTTAAGGAAGAAAAAGACGGGATGTGTGAATAACGAGAATATACATATAGGGGAATACATAACTATAACAAGAACATTCCAATAATAACATATCCTTATACTTAGATTTGATAAAATGACTAAAAATTCACTAATTATAATGCAACCTAAGCGCTATCTGTACGTGTTGAATATTTCGATATTTTTCTCTAGTACTGCAAATTATTGGTATTTGTTTGAATATTCTTAATTTGTAATGTGTGCTTAAATGTATTTAAGTATTCCATCAGTTATCTAGTTACCATTGTTAAAGTTTTATATAGTTTCAGGTTGATTATTTGAGGATAGCTTTGTGTAAAATGTCATTAAATGTTTATTTCATTAATAATTTTTTAGTACGCGCAAAGTACTTCAATCCCAAACCATTGCACGGAAAACTGATTGGTGAACTCAGAGTTTCAATATCGATGTTCGCATAAAAATTGTGAATGGCAAAACTTTAGGCACAATTTTAACCAATGTAGTGACTGAAAATGCTCGACTTCCATACGTCAAGATAGTGAGGTCATTGGACGTAGACTATAATAGTCTTAGGGCATTTGCAACAAATAAATGGCGTGTGAATGTGAGCTGATGAGAACCGACTGAGTAATTACACGATGACAAGACTTCGTTCCCTGCGTAATATAGACTGAGAATGGTGTATTGTATTTAGTTCCTGCAGCTAGCGAAATTACAGCGCTGTTGAGTATCGTAGAATGTCTCAAAGTAATGAACGCCAAAGCAACGATGTCCTGGACTTTTTTTTACTGCTCAGAGTTCTGTGTATTACTGCAATAGTTATGAACATATATGGTTATCTCTTACAGCGTCTCATTCCTCTAATTATTGCCAAATAATAAAAAAAATTGCACTTAAAATTTCTTCAGTAATCCTTACACACTACTGCTTGGCGGCAGAATATCTGGTACTGTGGTGGTACCTATCTAGACCATCTTCTATTAATGAGATCAACCACCAAGTAATTAAGCTTATGAATAACATATAGGCTACTTTTTATCCCAGAAAACACGGGTAAAACCACGGGCGTAGCTAAGTTCAAAATA
Organism: Biston stratarius; assembly: GCA_950106695.1. Taxonomy (NCBI): domain Eukaryota; kingdom Metazoa; phylum Arthropoda; class Insecta; order Lepidoptera; family Geometridae; genus Biston; species Biston stratarius. Next base: position 13,014,631 of record OX467112.1, read on the forward strand.
AATATAGATTTTTATTATTTTAAGCAGCGCAACCCTTTCTTGTCATTGAGTCCTGATTGAGAATTCAGTCACGTCGAATAGTAGATAAAACTAATTTATTAATTTATTTTATCTACCATTCTATTTTGAAATGTCAAGATATTTTAATCTACTAATCTAACAACCAACCCAATTTTGTTCACTGTCAAGCAAGTTCTATTTTGAATAAAAAATACAAATTTTATCACAAACGCGAAAATGTCAAACATATTAACCGCAGAATCAACTCTATAAAATGTACCTGTCAAGTCAAAAACTATACAATGTTTGTGTCCAGCTAGTTGTTTTCTTTCCGCTAATAATGTCATCAATCGATATAACCGTTAAATTGAGTTAAACTGTCAACCCGTTGACATGCTTGATGTCCCAAAAAACGTGTGAACCATTGATTTTCCCGCTCCCATAAAATCCACATATATGAAGCTCGGGACCTGTCAACATGGTCAAAAACCTAAATGATTGACAGGTGACCGGTCTACCATCGTATCTTTAATTCATTTCGTCATTAAAACGTAACTTGATCATTAATTCGAATCATTATAACGTGTCGAAATCAGTGATATAGTACCATGTTGGAATCTTAGCTTGTTAGCCCAGATAAAGTTCCGAGCATACCTGAGCAAGAAACTCAACTGTCGCTTTATATTATAATATACCTTGAGAAAAATACTATATATACTTTTAGTGCGAACGTTTCTTTACATATTTTCCAGAAGGCCTAGACAAAGTAACATTCGATTAGCGACAACGCTAATGAAAAAAAAATGTACGGTAAAAAAAATATGTAAATATGTAGTTTATGATTATTTGATTTTGTAGCGATGATAACTCGGTAGTTAGTGTGTCGGTTCACACGCCGAAGGGCGTGGGTTCAATCTCCAACAATGAGCTTGAGCTGCCGGCGAAAGAAAATATCTCGAGGAAACCATAGCATGGTGGTAGGGTTTTTTTCTAGTAGTCGGCTGGTTAGCTACCACTCTAAGTTGAAATTCTGCTACACCAAACGGTGTGTTTACCGTGGTGGTGCCGGCGTAAGAATTGTACCCCACCCTCTCTACCCGTTGGCGTGAGAGTCGGCTAAGGGATGTAATCCGGAAGATGGGCAGCAGCATCTTCCTTGAACAATTACACTTAACTACGCTTGCCAACCCGCCTACCAAGCGTGGCGAGTATTGGCAAAACCCCCCCAGGAGGAGGCCTATGTCCAGCAGTGGACGTCCTATGGCTGATGGCGTGACGTGACGAAACGGTGTTCCGGCAATTTTCACTTCTATCGCCCATGTCGTATTTCTGACCATGTTTTTGTTATATGGTATATGGCCGATGGATTTGCTCGTGACTTTCTGGCCGCTTAGGTGTGTCCAAAGATTAAGTTCGACGTTATATGTTCTTAAGTTATTTTCCCGTATAAGGTAGCAAGTAAGGTTGTAATTGACAGATTATTTAGTTGCTACTTACTTGGTTTTCGGGACAGCCAGTTGTTGCGAATAGATTATTCCCATAAGAAATATTAATGTACAATAAAATGAATAACTGTATTACCGAATTAAAACATACGGATTTTAAATAAAGACACTTTAAAAAAAAAGTAAAACCGACTTCAAGAAAAAAACACCAGCACTAAAAAGCGAAAAATAAACTTACTTTACAAAGTATTATTATACCCGCTAGGTACCTACTGATCTGTCTGAAGTCGGTGCCAAGCCAAATAGGCTTGATAGGCTCTGCGTACCGTAGGCCTACCGTCTTCGACCACACCGTCACTTAACATCGGTTCTGTGGTCAAAAAACTTAACATGTCAACGGTAAAACAAGTAATTTTTTAGTTATTTTAACTTATGGCCAAAATCTAGTCGATCTGTGCCATTTACAACTTCTAAAACATTTCTAGGCTAAACTATTATAACTAAAATTTAAAATATCTTTTAAAAATATGTATTTGCAAGCTATACGAACTATTTCACGTTATTTTTAGCATGTATTCACTAAATTGACAGACTGCTAAAAATAGCTCTTATTTCAATCAATTCAAATTGCTTTCTAAGCAAATAACGACAGCATACATATATATAAAATGAAAAACTAGATTTTCAAACTGCTTCTTCAGCTTAAACAATGTTCCAGTACGTTAAATTTAACGAAACTTCTCTTCATTGTATATTAGGATTTTTTCGCTGCATTTATATTTTTAGATATAGATAACTTCAAAAACACTATAAATGATTTATCTTAAAAATAGCATATACGTAAGAATTTTGATCGGCTAGAGTAAGTGAATAATTATTTTTGTATAAAATTTTCAATGGCATAGAACTTTAATGTAAATTTTTCAGTACATAAACAAGACAGAGCTAGTCGATTAAAAAATCGCGTTCGCTAGTAAAGAGCGATCGATTATTCTGATCAAAAGCGCCGAGTCGATTAGAACCGATTTATGTTCATCGATTTATTTCTGGATCAAAGCTCGATTCTCGTAATCGATATGGTATTCTAATTTTACATTCGGAGCAATGTGTATCGGGAAAATTTTATTGATTCGTTTTGGTGTCAAGTGGTTTTTATGAAGCCGGTTTGTGCAAGAGCATAATGACTTTAAAGTATATCTATTTGTTCATGGTAAAATGGTATTTTAATAGTACTTGGCGAAGATATAGCATATCGCTAACATACTATAGATACGCGTTGATAAATACAAATACAAAAACAAATCTTTTATTGATAACGCCAAAGTTACAGATCATTATTCCATTCATATTTAAAAATATCATATGTCAATATAATGAAAAAGTCAATATTCTAATATGTCAATATGATTAAATATCAATGATATGTGCCTTCTTGGTAAGCTCAAAGTCGCACAACGAGCTATGGATAGGGATATGGATATGCTCGGAGTTTCCCTACGAGATCGAATCAGAAATGAGGAGATCCGTAGACGAACTAAAGTAACCGAAATATTCCAGCGGATTAGCAAGTTGAAGTGGCAGTGGGCAGGGCACATAGCACGCAGAACTGATGGCCGATGGGATAGGATGAGTGGAGACCACGGACCGACAAGCGCAGCGTAGGACGTCCACCTACAAGGAGATTCCCTAGAATTTGATTTCCTACTCAAAGATTTGTGTAACGCTGCAACAATCATGGACGCTTGGACAGGCGTTATCTCTTACCATCAGGTGAGCGTCTCGTTCTTTTCAATACTATTACATTTAAAAACAGCTAGGTGTTTGACCACAGCTCACCTGATGTTAAATGACGGGGTAGTCGAAGATGGTAAACACACCTAGCCTGCAATGGAACTGGCTCTCAAGTAAGGATACACCGCTAGATGCTTGGCGGCAGATTTTCAACTCGATGGTGGTAGCTAGCCAGCCGCGTACTAGAAAATACCCTACCACCATGCTATGGTTTCCTCACGATGTTTTCCTTCACCGACAGCTCAAGCTCTTTGTTGGGGTTTGAACCCACGCTCTTCGACGTGTGAACCAACAGCGCTAACTACAGAGCTATCATCGCTACAATTTTTTTTATTACCTTGTTAAATATATCTTGAGTTGAGGTCAATTTCAAAGAAAAAGTCATAAAATTTCAACATACTTTTTATTACATATTAAGAGAAACAAATCATATTTATTTTCCGTATCATTTGAAGTGTGAAAAATTAAAAATTTTAGATAAATTTATTTATTCACGTTCTTTTAGTCATTCTCTAATGCTTTGAAATGTAATCTTGCTCATTAAGTTAAAAGTTAAGAAAATCTTTGACTTATCGCTCTTCTAATTTTTATTAGCGGCAATTAAAAAGATATTTTAACTACAGCTTTGCCCCTCGGCTTTATTAATAAGGTAAATTTCTCTTGTGTGTTTTCGCTGATAAATCGTTACGGTAACAACAAAGAAAATAATTTAATTAAACCTGAAAACAATTATAATTATTACTTACCTAAACCAAACAAGCTTTGAAATTATTTTACAATAAATTACTAGTCAATTATTATGTTCTTAATTAATGTAAACATAATAATTATCTGAAATAGTTTTTAGTAAAAGGAATGAGATGAACGAGTCGCTCTCCTGATGGTAAGCGCATACAAGATAACTCATGTCTATGACCATTTCAGCGATACACAGAACTTTGTGTAACAAAACAAACTCCAGGGCATCGCTGCTTTGGCGCTCAATACTTTAAGACTTTTGAAGACGCAGGGCTGTTGTGACTAACCGTCAAAAGTCTCAAAGTAATGAGCGCCAAGGCAGCGATGCCCTGGACTTTGTTTTACTACTCAAAGTTCTGTGTATAGCTGCAATGGTCATGTATATGCGTTATCTCTTACCATCAAGAGAGCATCTTCTTCTCATTACATTTAAATTACAAAAAAAGAAAATATATATCTCCTTTTTTTAATTTTATATATGGCAATAATGAGACGAACGAGACGCTCTCCTGATGTTAAGAGATAACGCCTGTCCATGACCATTGCAGCGATACACAGAACTTTGAGTAATGTTTACACTTTACACACCACTGCTTAGCGGCAGAATATCTGGTACTGCGGTGGTACTTACCTAGACGACCTCCTGGTAAGGAAATCTACCACCAAGTGAAATACCATGAGATGAATTTTCGCAAAGTACCGACTGAATGAATCAATAATTACAGAATAAGGGCATATCTTGACCAAAAGATCACGCGTGGAACATTGTGACGTGCGGCCAAACACCGCCCGCATAAGCCGTGTCTGCCAGAAAAGCACAAGTGGTTGCATTCCCAGAACAATTTACAAACATTGGTCCAGTCGTGTTTCATTAGCAAATGTCAATGGTTACGCGGCGTCACAATCCCACTGTCGGTTGGTGCCTATTTTTACCCGATCACGTAAAAAAGGATTACAATTTTAGCAGTGTATATTGTTTATTTACGACAGGAACGAATTCCTACTCAGAGACGAACGAAACGCTCTCCTGATGGTAAGAGATAACGTATACAACAAAAGATGGTATATAATTTGTCAAGGTTTTGTGCCATCATCATCATCATCATCAGCCATAGATCGTACACTGCTGGACATAGGCCTCCTCCTGGGGGGGTTTTGCCAATACTCGCCACGCTTGGCAGGCGGGTTGGCGAGCGCAGTTAGGTGTGGTTGTTCAAGACGCTGCTGCCCATCTTCCGGATTACATCCCTTAACCGAACCTTACGGCAACCATGAATAGAGAGGGTGGAGTACTATTTTTACGCCGGCACCATCACGGCAAAGGTTTTGTGTAAATTGGTTGAAATATGGTGATAATTGTTGGAAGTTTCGGAAAAAGTCATCACCTGGGAGCTTTAATCAAAACCGCTGCCTAATCCCTTTGAGATATAACAAAATAACGCATGGTGGGATATTCCTCTTTTATCTTATATTGAACAGATCAGCCCTACGTTACACAAAACATGTAGGCATAATATGCTCTACTACCCGCGCGAAGTCGGGGCGGGTCGCTAGTATATGTATAAATAGAAGATAATTATTACTGCTGAGAAAATATCTGACAAGCGTAAGTGTAATATGAACTACAACTATAAGTACTAAGTTCCAAAAGTGTAAATTCTAATAAGTTTTTCGGTCATATTCAAAGCTGTCATAAAGCGCAGATTGTCTATTATTCATTCTATTCCAGCCCGAGGTAATATACATGATATAATAAAACTTCATCGGAGCTTAAACTTACGCCTGTCACAAACCTCAAGTAACGCACGAGGTGCCTTTAGGCACTAGAGTTACCACAAGTCACTCAAGATTCAGGATTAACTAGGTAGTAGACCCCCTTAGCTAGAGTTTTTTTGTTTTTATGTAATTAATTAATTTTAATTTACGGCTGACAGGCTAGCTGTTTGACCACAGCACACCAGATGTTAAGTGACGGTGTGGTCGAAGATGGTAAAGCACACCTAGCCTGAAATGGAACTGGCTCTCAAGTGAGGCTGCCGGAACACACCGTTAGATGCTTGGCGGCAGATTTTCAACTTGAGGGTGGTAGCTAGCCAGCTGTTCCACCACGCTATGGTTTCCTCACGATGTTTTTCCTTCACCGTCAGCTCAAGCTCATTGTTGGGTTTGAACCCACGCTCTTCGGCATGCGAACCAACCGCGCTAACCACTGAGCTATCATTGCTACAAAAAGTAATGTAAAAGTAATAAGACGAACAAGACGTTCTCCTGATGGTAAGGGATAACGCATGTCCATGATCATTGAAGCAATACATAGATCTTTGAGTACAACAAAGTCCATGGTATCGCTGCTTTGACGCTCCTTACTTTGAAACATTTGATGGTTAGTCTCGACAGCCCTGTAACACGGAACACAGTAATGTTTACACACTACTACTAGGCGGCAGAATATCTGATACTGCGGTGATACCTACCTAGACGAAGTATGGTAGTTGTGTTCGAAATTATGTACTTAATTAGTAAATTGAAAAGAAAAAAGATGGCGTTAATGAATCTAAGCTACATTAGATTTAACAATACCAGTTTTATGCCAAGTAATATCATGAGCCTGTTGAAAATGTCCAGAAATGTGAAATATTATAGACACCCTAGCAGTAAAATAATTACCTGACTGCAAACACCTAACTTATTACGAAACATGTTTCTCATATTGTCTCAGTACGACTTAGTCGCTATGAACTAGATTTAAATCTAAAGTTGGCTTAAGTTTTGGCACCAAAAATATTTGTAATGGTACTTTGTCTTGCTTGTTCCGAATTACATAATACTTGGTAATAGATATCCTTAGCGGGAGGTTGTCTATGTAGGTACCACCGCAGCACAAGATATTCTGTTGCTGAATATTACTGTGTTTCAGTTTGAAGGGTACTGCAGCTAGCGAAATTAATGGGCTGTTGAGACTAACCATCGAAAATGTCAAAGTAATAAGTATATACTTTGTTTTATTGCTCAAAGTTCTATGTATCGCTGCAATGGTCATGAACAGGCGTTATTTCTTATCATCAGGAGAGCGTCTCGAACGTCTCATTAATTTTACACAAAAAAAAACTTTTTTCATAATAACGTGTATAAGTATGTAAACTTACTATTTTGAGCATTATTTGCAATAATAATATAATTGACATATTAATAGTAATTTTACATTGTTAATAACATTTTGATAAAGAAAAACAAGGCGTTTTCTGTGTAAATTTCATATTAAGACATATTATTAAAACTATTAAATAAATTAGTGTATCATGAAAAATAAATAAAATCTCAAATAAATATTTAGGTTTGGTATGGCCCAAAAATGTGTACAAATACACATATTTTATTGATAACACCAAAGTCACAAGTCAAATTCCTTAATATCATTGAAAATGTTAAACACTGATTACATGTCAACATAAAATATGTATATTGTCAAATTAATATATTAAAAGTCATGGAATCAAAGTTGTTACGTATGACGTCATACAGCGTCAAAAATGACCCTATATAATCAAAAAAAAAAGTTGTTAAATCTGTACTACAAACATAACAGCTCTAACGTAATCTCAGATATACAAGCATCAATTTCACACTCAAGAAATACCGGATTCTAATCAGTCCCTACCGTAAACGGATGCCGCGAATGCAATTAAAAAAAACATAAATTTTATGCAGCCATTGCTCCAAAAACACCACAACACGTATTGAAACGTAAAAATACTAAACTAAAATTATTTTCTCGCTATAAACGTCCCAGAAACTTCATTAACGGAAATGGATGTCGTAAAAAATAATATATTGGTATTAGAATGTAATCAAAATTCGTGAAATGAAAGTGAAACTTGGAAATTCGGCTTCTTTAATGCCACCGTTACACGTACCCCTGTAAGTTGGTACTGTTCGCCGGAAAATTTTAGCCGACTGCCTAAGATTAAGGACAATCTTTTTCTGTTTAAGATTAAGGATAAACTTTTTGTATTTCAGCAAAAAAAGCGTTTTAAACCCTGTCAGTATAATATCTGCAGCTGCAACAGCGAAATATCTAAGCTGACAGATTTTTATCGCGATAGAAATAGGGCTAAAGTGTGGCGCCGGCATTAAATTCTTTGTGATAATAAAATTTGTCATCACAGAGCGCCGCTTCTGGCTATTTTCGGGTTAACGAATGTCGGTGTTTTGGATGTCATGTAACTATTAGACTGCCCTGCTATTTCTGTACTTAATCATTTCTTTGAAAGCAATATAATAAAAAAATACGCATAGATGGACTCTGAGCTGTAAATATAAGTATGTTCGTTGTTGTTAACTTAATAATTAATTATATACCTAGCTACATTTATTCAAAGTGTAATTGTAAGTTTTTTTTTTGTAACAAGTGACTTGCCTGTAATTTTATTGTTATTTATGGCCAATAAATATTACTGATAATAATAATTTTTATATCATGAGCTGTGGGGAGTGGGTTCGATTCACACTCAAGACTATTGTTGTGTCTGATTGTTTTGTATTAAATGTCTTCCCTTAGGTTCTCATGACTCTACTTGTATCAATATTCTCCGCCCGACGCAGTTGTGAAATAGGAAGTACCGCTGACAGTAGTGCGACATCGATACCCGTGAGTCAGTGTTACCACAAGTCAAGAGAATGAAGATATTTTTTTAATCTTAAGAATAAAACTTTGTTTTAGCTATTAGATCGCTTCTGAAAGTTTTGCAGATTTAGTTTACTAGCATACTTTGGGGTGTTCTCCTTAGCAGGTCTTGTGGGTAGGTACCACCACAGTCCGAGATATTTTGCCGCCAAGTTGTGTGATTACTGTGTTCCAGTTTGAAGAGTACTGCAGCTAGCGAAATTACAGGGCTGTTGAGACTAACAATCAAAAGCCTAAAAGTAATGAGCGCCATGGCAGCGATTCTCTGGACTTTGTTTTGCTACTCAAAATTATGAGTACAGTCAATTTTGGACAGGTGTGGTGACTTTTTTTTAATGTACAAGTAATGAGATGAACGATACGCTCTCCTGATGGCAAGAGATATCGCATATCCATTGCAGCGAGACATAACTTTGAGTACCAAAACAAAGTCCAGTGCATCGCTGCGTTGGCGCTCATCACTTTCAGACATCCGATGTTTAGTCTTAACAGCCCTGTAATTTTGCTAGCTGCAGTAGTAGCCCTTTAAGTGGAAATACAGTTATGCTCACATATTACTGCAACAGAATATCTGGTACTTCAGTGGTAGGTACCTACCTAGTCGATCTCCTGCAAAGGAGATTAATTACCAAGTACCATCTCTGCATCAGTCATCAGTCCTTTTAACCATTAGAGCGTTTCGTATATGACAAAACTTTTGTTCAAATTAAAAAAAATCTTACTGTAAGTAAAGGTTCCTTCTGTTAGCATCAACAGTTTAGCTAGTTTACTTCTGTATCAACGACTACATATTTTGAGAACTTTCATAAACATGATTTGTGGCAATGTTTGACAACAACACAAACGATTTTCAAATACGCCTATCATTAATTTAATAATTGGTTCTCAAACAAAACACAAACGTATTGAAAAGTACCTATAAAACAGTTTGATGCCGTAATAAAATGTGAACGTTTTATCTTTAACCGTTCACGGCCATTACCAAATTGAAATTTTACTGTATGGCTCGAAGGACCAATTCGGCACATCAATCTATACCAACGAGTTGATACTCTAAAGACGTTACATAAAAATTATTTAGTATCAATTATTTGGAGTCAGCATTGAAAATCCTAACAATACTCAACTTGAAAATGTTACTAGTTATTTTTAAAGTTAATACATTTTTTAAAGTTAAAGTTACTGGTTAATTTGGATAACTAATTGAAAAGTTAAGATATTAAATATTAAATTCCGCTCAAGGTCACAATTCCAAAATTCTGTGCTATTAGATCATTTATGCTAATGTGTCGCCAAACTATTCGTATTACCGAGGTGTCTATTAAGTTCAGTCGTTGGAAATCCAATAAATAGAGGATGAAGTCTTCAGCGAATAAAGGGAGAAAAGTTTTAATTAAACGTAAGTTATAATTTGTTCATTGTTTTCTTGCCTTTGCTGTTCTTGAATTTTATGAGAATGTAAATGAGTTGACTTACAGATAGCGACTGGCCTGTTACCTCATTTGGTAATACATCTGCTTCCTAAGCTGTGAGGCCTGGGTTCGATTCCCATCCAGGACTAGCATTTGTGTGACAAGCAATGTTTGTTCTGTCTGGGTGTTCCGTATGTATTACAAGCATGTATTTACAAAGAAAGTATGTAAGTATTCTATCAGTTATATGGATCTTTTGATCCCATTATACTAGCTATGTTTAGGTTGGAGATAGATGTAGCTGTTTGAAATTTCCTCCAATATTTATTAAAAGGAAAGCGCTTTTGTTTACAATAACCATTTTATGCTCATTTAGGATATTTTGAGTGCAAAATATTTTTTTTGGTTTACGCAGTATTTTGATCACGACCAGTGGCCTTTTTCAAGGAATCAAAGCAAATATAAGTCAAAACTATGTCAATATCAAAAAGTAATTTCAGAAATTCATTAGTAAAGGTAAACTTCCACAAAACACATTATTTCTCATCAATATTTTTATAACCACGGAACACTTCAGTGTCTCACATATAACTTTTTTGTTTGTTAAGCAACACATAAAATACCAGCTTTCTCGTCTCTTGTGACTTAAGCATCAAATATCAACGATATCAAACTCTCTATTCCATCACTTCAGCCACTTTGATATTAATACCAAATACAACAAAGTGACTGAATATTTCGTTCCTACAACAATCGTATACAACTTTATATAAAGACAAAATACATGTTCCGTTTTACCATTAAACAATACTAACCAGGAATGTGTTGATTTTTCATAATCTGATCATAAAACATCGATTCGTAAAGCAGTTCTTTTTAACCGACTTCAAAAAAAAAGATAAAGCTATCAATACTGTTGTATTTTTAAATTTTGAAATTGTTAATGTTTGCTACTTCAGAACTCCGTTATTTATAAACTGAATCGATTTTATTTTATTTGAATGTAGATATTTTCAGATATAGAAATTCTATAGGCATTAAATTAAATATTAATTTGTACTTGTTAATCAGTTACGAAATATTTATAATTATTCAGTTACGAAAACTTAAAAAGTATTTATTCGTCTTTATCTCTACAGTATAAAACAAAGTCGCTTCCCGCCGTCTGTACGCTTTGATCTTTTAAACTGCGCAACGGAGGTTAATGTGGTTTCCAACAATAGAAAGAGTGATCCAAGAGGAAGGTTTATATTATGTATTATACATGCATATGTACCACAATAATATCTGCATTCCACCCGTGCGAAGCAAGAGCGGGTCGCTAGTCTCCACAACCTCTACAACCAGATACGTACTTACATAGGGGCACAACCATTTCCAACATAAGCATTAAATGGTACATAACATTTGAAACAAATTTTAGAACCAAAAGTTATGATAGAATGCCTTCAGTTCCATTGAAAAATAACAATGGCCCATCTATTCAACTCTAAATACGTAAGCCGGTCTTCTTATTGTGATTTCAAACAAATTATGCAACTCCATAAATCTCTGGATATTCTGCTTATTACGAAATAGAAATTGGTAGATTCAGATAGCACCTAGTGCGGTGAGAAAATAGGTGATGGATAACTGTTTCTTTGGTGGTATTACGTGTGTAAATGGTAATTGGATGGCGATATAAAATAAATCAAAGGTAAAAAATTAAAGTATTTTTAAACATTTTGTGTGAATCTTCCACCGACTGAACAAAGTTAAAGTCTGCTGAACATTTTCGTGAGATTTTTTCAAACGAATTTTTACGAACGCTTTCATGTTTTTTTTTATTTTATTTATAGCTGACAGTCTTGGTGTCACAACTCACCTGATGTTAAGTGACGGTGTGGTCGAAGATGGTAAATCACACCTAGCCTGGAATGGGACTGGATCTCAAGTGAGGCTGCCGGAACACATCGTTAGATGCTTGGCGGCAGATTTTCAACTTGAGGGTGGTAGCTAGCCAGCCGAGTACTAGAAAGTACTCTGCCACCACGCAAATTAAAAAAAATATATTAATTATTTACAAAAAACATTGTTACAGATAACTAAGAAATTTTAAAGCTGCTAAACAATGGAATTTGCTGCTCGAGTGTTTCTTCCCTGATGGATACAATCTGAGATCTGGGTTCTGGGTACCTAAAAGACGCGAGTGAATCGGTTTCTTCTAGGCGAGCGTGTTAGGCGAGTTGGCGGTCAATGGTAAGCCTATACGTAAAAAAAATCGCCCCACACATGACTAAAGACATCACATCAGCTATAGGACGAGCACTGCTGGACATACTAATAGGCCTCCTCCTTGGGGTTTGCCAATACTCGCCACTCGCCAGGCGAGTTGGCGAGCGCAGTTAAGTGTGATTGTTCAAGGAAGACGCTGCTGCCCATCTTCCGGATTACATCCCTTAGCCGACTCTTACGGCAACCACGGGTAGAGAGGGTGGGGTACTATTCTTACGCCGGCACCATCACGGCACCAAAGACAGAGATACTCAATTCCATTCTTAACAACATTCTCTATCGCTATTTTATATTTGTGTTCACAACACGTAATAAGACCGATGTTTGTATACCAGCTTATCAGTCGATCGGGTTTCAAAGTGAAAATGATTCTGTAACGATCTCTCAGACAGATTATATTGCTTTGTGCTGAGGTTCAAGTTCAAATAAAAAGGTCAAGTTTACAAAGCAAATGCAATATAAGGTGAGATATTATGTTACAGATAGATGTAGTTATTGTTGGTTTTGATATCAAGCAGTCGAGACGAATCGAATGGCGATAGCGAGATATTTTGAGTGCGATGACTTTGTTTTGATCTGAGATAGCAGCCGTCTCGTGAATAACGTTGCGAACGATTTGCATTTTCCTCGTACTGGTTAGATGATTGTATATGTTAGAAGGTTTTATATTAAACTATTTTGTATGTTACTTGCTTTTATATGTTAGATGTTTTTTGTTATTTTTTTTTGTTAGATGTTTTTTATGATTGGTGATTATTATGTTAGATGATTCTTTGTGCGAGATGATTTTTTATATTAGATGATTAATTTTATTTCTTCTATTTTCTTTTCACAGAACATTGATTGTAATAAGTTTTGAAATGGTAATAAACAAATTTCCACTGTTTTCAAATAGTAGTATACAATGAAAAACTTCCGACTTTTGTTTTCTTTTTCTCTTTTTTTTTATGGCTGACTGGCTTGGTGTTGACCACAACTCACCTAATGTTAAGTGACGGTGTGGTCGAAGATGGTAAAGCACACCTAGCCTGGAATGGAACTGGCTCTCAAGTGAGGCTGCCGGAACACACCGTTAGATGCTTGGCGGTAGATTTTCAACTTGAGGGTGGTAGCTAGCCAGCCGAGTACTAGAAAGTACCCTACCACCACGCAAAATTCTCTCCTTTGCTCTTAGTCCAGTCACTGGATAGGTTCTGACTTAAAAAAAATAAGCATCGACGTAGGGTCTCCTGTCTATCGGCTTTCTACCGGATACATTTCGGGGATTGTGCCTTGGAGTTGAACGACTTGGTTCCCCCCGCCCCTTTTTACTACCGGACGGCCAGACAAACGCGACCAAAACGTCACCAGTATATGGTGGACGGTCCCCATGTGCGCACTGTTCTGTCTTAGACCACATCGTTGGTTAACATCAGGCATGATGTGGTCAAACGCAAACCGATACAGTATGAAAAAAAATTGGTCAAGGATCAAATTTGGCAGAGTGTTACAGCTTACTGTTCTAATTAATATTCCGAACTTGCAAGCGAGCGACCGCCGGTCGTTCACCGTTTTGTAAATATTATACCAAAAATCAGTTTTTCGAGAATATATTCTCTCCAGTGTCATTTAAGGTATAAATGCACTATGCAAAAATTATATGCATAAAATTTCCTTTGTAGCGAAAACCTCATTTCAACCCTTAAAAGACTGGACTACCTATTCTTTGAGTTTTTCTCCGTGTAGTCTCACGAAGAATTATAATAATACTTATGCTAATGATAATGCTAAATTATTTTCTACAAACACTCATGCAATTCTGTGCGGCGTAATTTACTAAACAAACTCACGTAATATGTGCCTCAGTTTCGTTTCGATCGGCATTTACGTTTTCCAGTCGCGAAATCTTTACAAATGCCGAACATCATATCTTTACCTGAAACAAACAACAAATATTATACTTTGGAAACTAACGTGATTTTAACACATTTTTGTTTTAAATATGAGGGATTACCGACAGTCATAGAAACTATAGGGCGTGGGTTCGGTTCCCACCCTGTACAAACATTTAGTGGTATAAACAAATGTTTGTTCTGTGTCTGAGTGTCCTGTATGTATTAACAAACTAAAAGGTATTTTATCAGTTATCTGACTTTCATAGTACAAACTTTGCTTAGTTTGGGGTCAGATTGCGCTGTGAGTAATGGTCTACGATATTTATTATTATATTAACTGACCGAATTAATTAACGTCTTAACCTTAAAGGGCAAAATATTATTACATATTTGTTCAATGATAAGTAATATAGTATAGAATAATTAGTAAATTATAACTTTAAAAGTAGGTAGGGTAAACTTGATGACGCTGATAAACGTTTGAGCCAACTTTCCTTCCAGTTCAATATTTACATTAAGGCCGGCTTTCCCTTCATCCACTGTTGGATAACCCCATGATAAATAAGTAATAAATAATGCCACACCGTGCCAAATATGGGGCCCGACTCGGAATAATCAACCAGAGTCGGATCGAAGAACAACACGAAGATTAAGGCCCAGAATACCTCGCGGCGCCATTTCTCCTTCCAAACAAGTCTGACAGTGTCCCCTGTCAGACTTGTTTCCCTGTCTTGGTCTGATCGACTGAACTGTAAAAGTACTACAGTAAGAAAAATAATTTTAAAAAAATTACTGAAGTAATTTTGCTTACTGTGATTAATCATAACTATACACAAGCTTTGCCGTGGTGGTGCCGGCGTAAGAATAGTACCCCACCCTCTCTGCCCGTGGTTGCCGTAAGAGTCGGCTAAGGGATGTAATTCGGAAGGCAGCAGCGTCTTCCTTGAACAATCACACCTAACTGCGCTCGCCAACTCGCCTGCCAAGCGTGGCGAGTATTGGCAAAACCCCCCCCCCCCCCCCCCCCAGGAGGAGGCCTATTAGTATGTCCAGCAGTGCTCGTCCTATAGCTGATGATGTGATGTGATGTGATGTCTTTAGTCATGTGTGGGGCGATTTTTTTATGTATAGGCTTACCATTGACGTGGTGAGTATTGGCAAAGCCCCAAGGAAGGAGGCCTATGTCCAGCAGTGAACGTCTTATGGCTGATGATGTGATGAGTGCACTTTTTTTTTAAAGTTCGTTTATTTTTTAATTTTTAGTTAATTTATGTTCACGCCAAGAAACACTTGGACAGTATGAGTCTACTAAAACTCGCTAAGATTAAAAAAAGTCTTGCCAAAGACAATTACATCGTCCACGTAAACAAAATAATAAAAATATGTTCATAAAATGAAAACAACTGATCCAAACTATGTTAATTTTTTTTGGGACCAAATGGCAACTATTCCGCATCAAACTAAAGAAGAATCACGTAAATCCGATCATAAATCTCGGAGTTATCGGTATACATACATTAAAAAAACAATCAAGCTGAGAACCTCCTCCTTTTTGAAGTCGGTTAATAAAGTGTCGAGTATTGAGCTATTGAAGTAATCATCAAGATAATCATCAAGAATACATTTCGGAAATACTAGTCCAGCCTAAGGACGCAAGTCCATTATGATTTGAATGAAATAAATGTTGTCTTGTAAAAAGGAACTGGCATAATCGCATTGCGACTAAAGCCACAAATAAAAATAAATATTTAATAAAATATTGATATAGGGGCGTGCGCTGTTCTGGGCCTTAAATATCGTCCTTATACGACGCGCGTGTGGCCAAAGTTTGAGCAACATCGTATTAAGTTATTACAATGCAAATCTATAACGGAAAAAATAATAAGCTGATGTTTGGTTGTGTGGTATGTGTGGCGGTTTCACCTGGGTGGCACTCAAATGTTTTTGGTAGTTATTTTGTTGTTGTTTTACTTGGTATCTTTAGGCAGGTACCAACGTAGACGACAGAAATTTCTTAACATTCAATGGTATCGCCATGCGATGCTGGGTCCATCCCGTTGCAGGAACCCGTACAGTGCGACTTGCGACCCAGGTGTAAGCTTAAAGACCTCTTTAAATACCTATTAACACTCACCTTCCCTGCTCGTGTTCCCATCCCAGCTCAACCCAATTGGATATTATTCTACCAATGCCGCTTCGGATACTCTTTGCAACAATTTATAGATGTTCTTGGCAGGCCGATGTCTTTTAGTTATAGCATAATTATAAATTATTATCTTTTTTTATAGCATATAGATATACCCCCAAAACAATAGTGTGTAAACATTACTATGTCTGGTTGGAAGGGTAGCAACTAGCGATATTATAGGTTTTTTGTAACTAACCATGAAATATTTTGCGATGCCTAGGACTCGTTATTTTTATTTACTTGTTTTGCGACTCAAAGTCCTGACTACCGTTGCTATGGTCATGGACAAGCGTTACCTAATGTCTTAGGAGCCTTGTCTTTCAAATATTACGTGAGCACCAAAGTGGGGTAGAGTTTTAAGTTTGCTTTATGATGACAGCTTTATTTATGGCGGACAGGGTATTTATATGGACTATATTGATTGCCTTTTCTTGTTTTTATACCAATAATTACGTAAGCATTGCAGGGGAAGGGGGGCGAAAGCTTTGCTTGCCAGAACAGGGAGAGAAGGGGTTTAAAAATTACTAAAATTCTGTAATTGTTAAACGTGCCTTTACTTTTATTATGTTTCGCTGTATCAATATATATACATTTATAAAACATGCGGCGTATCCTAGAAAGAGATAATGCTCATGGCCATTGTAGTGGCACCCGGAACTTTAGAGTTACAAAGCAAATTCCAAGGCATCGCTGCCTGCGCTCATTACTATACGGGTATAATATTTGATAGTGTCTCATTAGTCCTGACATTCAGCGAAGGATATAATAAAGCGAGGTGAGGTGCGAGGTAATTTCTGCGGAGGAATGTATCCTATAAATCTTATAGGCCTATAGGCCTGAATGATTATATTATTAGTAAATAATATTTATTTAAAAATATCATGTAAATGAAGAGTAATTTAATAAGGGGTAATTTTATACATCGATTTATTTTTACCATGGTAAAATCATCTCACCATTCAGTACACTTGCAGGCAAGTTAATGGGCCCCCATTCCGCACCTCGACGTACAGTTGCGAGCAAATTAACTGGCCATACTTAGTAATTACCCACTTATAAAGATTAATATAAATAAATCGGTTCGTGTCAAGCGTTAAATCAGTACCTAAAGTTGCTCAAATTTGTTACACGTTTTTTAAGGAAATTAAACTGAATATTTTTTGTCTCCGAATTGAAACCAATTTTGATATAATTGATAAAGTAAAGATTTACTCAAACAATGATAGAGGACGGAATCTCCCACCAACTTGGCGAACTTGTCTTCATGAAGCTGGTGAGGTGGTGGCGCATTTGAAAACGTCGCTACGAGCTGTGCTGGAATACTCCTGATACCATAAGCTTTAGAAGAGGCCTTTACCTACCAGAGAGAGTTATTTAAATAAACTATAATTGCAATACTATGACTACAATAATTGACATAAATAGATTAAACTATAATAATAATAACAATATTTTATTGACACGCCAAAAAATTAACTGAAAAGTCATGAATGAAATTTAAATCTATCCTCAAGTTACCAAGCATCTAGCAGTGTTCCGGCAGCCTCACTTAAGAACCAGTTCCATTCCAAGCTAGGTCACACTGTCAGTCAACATCTGGTAAGCTGTGGTCAAAAACCTAGCTTGTCAACCACAAAAATCAAAATAGCTCCTTAATTAAATTAAATACCTTATTAAGCATATTCAAATAATGCATGACGAGAAATAAAGGGCTATTTTTTTTTTCTTTCTAAGTACTATACATATGTTTTAAATATAAGAGGACGCCACCGATGTAATGCCAAAGGTGCCATGGTGACTCTGAACGTCACATTAGGGGAGTCCTATATCGTTCAGTCGCTTCATTATAATTTTTTTTTTATTTAGTTTCATCGTCACTGTTTTATATCAGCCGTAACAACACCTAACTAGAATACGCTCGAGATTGATCACTGTCCGTGATAGTTTACGTACAACACCGGCACCACAAAAAGGGTTGCCAGTAATCGGTACCATTAGACGGATTAGTGCGTTGTAAAATATCGATGCTAAATACTAAATCTGCGGATACATTTAATCTTTTCAGATATGCGATGGGAAAGGAAGATGCTGTCACACTTTCGCATGTGATGTGGCTTAATTAATATGTAGAAAATTGTTTTATTTATTGACGCAGTTTACAAGTTCTTTCTTCGATTGTTTTTTTTTCTAATAGTTTGTGTGAGACCTACATACACACACACATACACATAGAAATAAATAATAGATAGTACACATTTGATTATAGAATTTGACGTGATTTTGACACGTTATTGTTTTACTTCACATCACATCACATCAGCCACAGGTCGTCCACTGCTGGACACAGGCCTCCTCCTGGGGAGAGGTTTTGCCAATACTCGCCACGCTTGGCAGGCAGGTTGGCGAGCGCAGTTAGGTGTGATTGTTCAAGAAAGAAGCTGCTGCCCATCTTCCGTATTACATTCCTTAACCGACTCTTACGGCAACCACGGGTAGAGAGGGTGGGGTACTATTCTTAAGCTGGCTCCACCACGTCAGTTGTTTTACTTACTCATGTTTAATGACATCGAATCTCCGACTATAGGTTCGGCCGCATCCGGTGGAGCTAAAGAACAAGACATGGCCGCGCGTGCGTTGTACTCTGCTTTAAAACCTTGAAGAAGGCCACCGGATGCAGCCATAACTATATCAGGAGTACCAGGCGTAATCAATATATTTCAAGATACATTTGTTTCCATTCAAAATTTTATTTTTGTTGATATACAAGCTGTTACCTGCTTGGAATTTAACAAAAAAATTAGTTCGCACAATTTACGAAAAGTTAATTTTTCTGTACCTATTCCTCGCATAATACCTTAATCTTTGGTAACCTAACATTTTCCAGTATGAAAAGTATCCTGTATGTCAATCCAGGTAATAATACAAATTATGTTATTTTAATAATTTAAAGATTTTCACACTGCGTGTGTTTAAAACATAATCGTTCATAAAATGCATGAAATCTTATCGACATCTTGAAATGCATTTTTAATACAACTTGTTCCGAAAACAAATTGCGATCGATTAATTCAGGGCTGCCGCTCTGTCTTGTATGTTAATGAAGTGAATTAAAAATTGGCATCCGACGAAACCATCGACTCAAATTAATCGATTTGTTAACGTTGGAATTGGATTTGCGGATCGGCCAGTGGCAACCCTGGAGTGTCTTCATTTTGTTTGAAGTTTGGATAATTCCAATGAATAATTTTAGCCATCACTATTAACATGAATAAAGAGGATTATAAGTTTAGGGTATATACCGAATGGGGTCATTGAACTCATCATTATGAATTACTATTATATTATTATGGGTTCAACTCTGAAACACGTAATAACGACCGTTTATTACCGGGACTTAATGATATACCGGGTAATATGTTAGGGATATACTAAGACGAAAGAGGTTGCTGTACTCATTATTACGAACAACTTTCACTATGGACACAACTCTGAAATCTTGAAACTTAAATCAGCTGTTTAGTTCGTTGACCCCGGACCTAATGGAGCAGGTGTTTTTTTTTTCACGATTGCTGTATTTGACCTCTCTGTAGATATACATATATCTATTTGTCTACAGATTTTTATCTAATTTTTTCTTGCATGGTTCCAATTTATTTTGGAGACTTGATTACAAAACATTGAATTTCTCTACATAAACAACAATTTTAATAAAATTAATTTTACATACAAACCTTCCGGAAAAATATCAAATAATCCCCATTAGAACTCGAATCCCTAACAAATACATGAAAAACACATCTGCAGAACACTCTTTAAACATATCTCTTCTTCTCTAGTTTCTAAATGGTATAAAACAAAATCGCTGTCCGCGCCTGTCTACTAAGCCACGCAACGAATTTTGATACGGTTTTGACTACGATTTTACCGAAATTACAGGGCTATTGAGACTAATCATCGAAAGCCTCAAAGTAGTTAACGCTAAAGCAGCGATGCCCTGGACTTTGTTTTGTTACTCAAAGTTCTGTGTATCGCTGCAAACGTCAAGGACATGCGTCATCTCTTACCGCCAGGGGCGCGTCTCGTTCGTCTCATTACTTTTACATTTTAAAAAACTTGTTCAACTTTTTAGACCAAAAAACAAAATATTTTTTTCGATTCAGATATAGTTGCGCAGTTTCATTTACCTTGAAATTTGAAGGCCACGAAACCTGTTACGCAAAAATGGGGTCAAAAACCTGTTTCCAACCTGTAACCCCGAAATTGGGTCAAAATGTCCTGTTAAATTTTCGCCAAAATAACATCGGATTCCTGCACGTGAAAGCGGGTCACCTTATGATAAATGTTAGCCAAAATGATTGTGTCAAACTGGAAAGATGAAAGAGATATTTCCGGAAATACCTTAAATACTGAGAAGATGATCAAGATTATGTCTTTAAAATTAATGACAGAATCGCGCATAATTTAAAAAATATTACTGCAATTAATTAGTTTCTGATTAATGAGTGTCTATATCTTCTAAGCTGGAGTAAAATAGATTCTATTAATTCGAGAGAGCAATTGGTTAGTTGGAGACCACACATTGTTGAGTATGTTTTAATTAAAATTAATTTAAATTTGTTTATTGGCGAATAAACAGACACACACACATTTACATCTCAATTATTTTAAAATATACGTTAAATTTCAACAATACGATAGCATGTCAGATTTAATCAAAATGCCAAAATTAAATATAACTATTAAATTAAATCTATCATATACTTATACGAGTATGTCGTAAAATAAATGTAATAAATAATAAATAAATAACATAACAAAACATATAGTATAAAAAGCTTTAAAGCGTCAAACATCGACTTTTTTTTTTTTTTTATTGTTGACAGAAGTCGCTCGCGCTTGCCCATAAAACCCGAACCTTAACGCTACAGCACCTCATTATTTTTTGCATGTAATACCCCAATTTTCGCGTACTTTACAACAATGCGGTATAAAACCTGCGCTTATCGGAACCGTATACATTTCGATAATTACGGAAAGGTATGATGCTCGCCAGTGCTTTCAGCGTCTTAGCTACTTTCTCTCGGTACGTGATTCAGGGCTCCGACGTTTTTTGAAACAAGATGCGATACATCGATGGGATTTTTTAAAATACGGAATAGGTTCGCGGTTGACCACATCCTGCCTGATGTTAAGCAACTATATGGTCTAGGGTGGAACACGCTTACCTAGAAAGAACCTGAGAATAAATTAATCCACTCGAAATGGGAACAAATTGACACTTCACACTAATATTATAAAGGCGAGAGTGTGTTTGTACGTTTGTTACTTCTTTACGCTTAAACGGTTTTAACGGACTAATTTTGATGAAATTTGGTATGTAGTTAACTGACCACCCGGATTAACACTAAGGCTACTTTTTAACCCGAAAAAATGTACTGTTCACGTGGGAACAGCGGGTAACACCGCGAGGCGCAGCTAGGACAAAATATATTAATGTGTTCATTTGTTGCACATATGTTTTGTTTAACTTTAACGATACTTTTTATTTGTTACACTGATGACACGGGGCTATAAGTTTAGGATGTACAACCTGGACACTCTGGACAGGGGTCATTGTAATCGTCATTATTCTCTTTAGAAACAATTATACTAACCAAAATCGCAAAATATAATTGCTGTTAGAATACATAGCAAACGAATATTGTAAATATTTGTAATGTTTCTCGCTGTAACAGCTCAATAGATTAATGTGAAATTTTGAGTGGATGTAGCTTGTACTCTGTATTGAAACATCTAGCTATTTATCTCAAAAACAATCGCCGTTTAAAAAAAAAACAGTGAGTAAAACCGCATGGAGCAGCTAGTCATATAAATTCGATTACATTACTCTCGTAAAATTGTTATAACTTAGCCAGTTTCTCTTATATCTCGATTTTAACTTGTCATAGAGAAATAAAGAAGATCGTGGCTTACAACTACTCACATAATGTCATTAAAACCTTCCAAAAAAAGTTAAAAACAAATACAACACAAGTCACAATTACAGCCAGCATATTATTTAAGCAAAACTCAACAGCCCCTTTAAAGCGTACAAAAGATGGGGTAACTCAGCTGAAGGGTTATTTAAAACCCCGGAAAAATATCCCCCGGCTAAAAGAAATAAAATGAGGCTAAAAGGCAGAAAAACACCACATCCGTAAGGGACAGATGGAAAGTACACACGTAAAAAAGACAACGTAAAATGTAAAGGCCTAGAAACATGATGCGTCGATGAGATTTGCGACCGCATTGAAAACTGTGCTTTGGCGGCTAATTACTTTCGATTGTATTTGAATGTAGACGCAGAAAACGGAACGTAATATTTTTTTAGTCTATGGTAATTTTATAACTCGCACGCCTCTCGTGGACAATATTGTAACTAATCTCTTGCTTAAAAAATTGTGCCACAAACGTTCATTAAAACTAGATAATTACTACAAATAGCTTTTATTTACATTACATTGCAATACAAACTAAAGTTATAGTTTGTAGATTATGGTATCAAAATAGCATGATTTAGCGCTTTGTTTTTTGTGATATCGGTATACGGGTAGGTAAGACGCGGGCATGAACGGAAGGAGTGGCGAAATAAGCGTTATTTACTGCATAGAATATCGTCAACTGGTGATGCTTAGCCGTTAGTCTGCCCAGACCCTAATACGACAGCAGAAAAAACCACGACCCTAAAGTTTCTTAAGCCATGTCACTGAAGGTTGTTTCTTAATGAAAAATCCTGTGATGTATTTTTATTTGGAATTTTATGCGACCAGCTTTCTTTAAAGGTTCTTTATTCCAATATCTTCGGGGCATTTGGCTGGCTACAGAGACGTTTTTAATTTTCAGATACTCAATTATGATCCATAAATATGTCAGGAAATGGAATAAAAACTGAAGATGAAAGAAAAAAAAGGTAGTACGAAAAGTGGGGTAACGAAACAATTCACGCAGATGACGATATAAGATAATGGCAAGCTACTTGATGCGAAAATTGAATTAAGTGGTGAGCAATTGGTTGATGATGAGATATCCTTGAACAGTCATATTTTTTGTAAGTAAATCTACTACTGACCACGAACTCCTTGTCATTGTTGAAAAGGTAAGGTCATAATCCACCATGTAGGTCAAGTGCAGGATTGCAGACTTCTCAAGATAAGAACTCGAGCGGTAATTACTTTAAACTCGTTTGTATGGACAAAAACAGCAATGAGTGGAACTCAAACCCAGAAGCTAAGATCTTAGCTTGGTTCTGAAGCACGTGGTGGAAGGTGCATCCCGGATGGAAGAGCCTCACTTGAGAGCCAGTACCATTCCAGGCTAGGTGTGTTTTACCATCTTCAACCACACCGTCACTTAACAGAGGCGAGCTGTGGTTGTCCTACCTTGTCAAACATTAAAAAAAAACTCTTCGTCTTGACAACCCGATGTGACGGCGTTACTAGTTGGTCTATCTTTTTATTCCTGCGAAGATCTAACGTGCTGTGGATGCCCCTGCATTGAATTTTTTATCTTTCAAGTAAGTTCAGTAACTTCTGAATTACTAATTTCCCAAGTAAAGCAATAATGCTTCAGAAAACTCCTTTCTCGTTCTAAGATCCGAGTCTTCTCGACACTTGAGATATGCAAGCTTCTTCAACAAATTATAAGGTAATTTTCCGTGAATCAGCCTTAGCAATTTGAGTAAAATTAACTTGTAATGTACTGTATGAAGTTACGGCTACCTGCATTAAGATGAGGTTTTAATGCTCAAATGACATAATGGTTTCACGAAAGTCGATTGACTCCTTTCTGGGATAGTGTTGCTTAAGTAGTTTTTATTTTACCCGACTGCGGTGAAACCAAAAAAGGAGAGTTATTTGTTTGAACTATATGTATGTATGTGTAGTGTCTGACACTATATTCCCTCAACTACTACTACAACAGCTAATGTGACTTGAACATATAATTATTTTTTAAATCCGTCTTTATTGCGCGTGTGTCACTGGGTTTATTAAAATGAATAAATAAATCAAAGTGGCGTATTTTTATTTTTGTTTTTTCCCAAGTCGGGTTATAGTTATTTGAACTTTTTAACTTGTTTTCTTTTTGGAATGAATGTGTTTATTAATGGTAGATTAGCAGGAGTTAGTCTGTTTCTACCAGCAAGCAGTACTTAGTGTTATAACACTGTATTCTGGTTTTACTTTACAGGACTGTTGAGACTAACCATAGTAAATTTCAAAGTAAAGAGCGTCAAAGCAGCGATGTCCTGGACTTTTTTATTAAGTAATAGATCTAAGGTACATGCAAAAACGTTATAGATATGTGTGTGTGTGTATGTATTGTTGTGTGTGTTTGTGTGAGTGTGTGAGTGTGTGTGTGCGTGTGTGCGTGTGAGTGTGTGTGTGTGTGTCGAAGTTCATTTCCTAGGAAATTATCGAACTTAAGTTGACAACATTGTGGGAAATTATCTAAAAAGACAATATAAATGTATATCCTTAAAATTTTAATTAATGTTGTTAGGGCAGCAGGCGAAACAATGAGGCGAAGCTAGTCGCTATATACATACATTTCTAGCGATCCGCCCCGGGTTTGCATCGGTGCAATGTAGATACTAATGTGGTGCATGTGCATGTATTATACATATAAACCTTCTTCTTGAATCACTCTGTAAATCGCCTACAAATCCGTCGCGTAGTTTAAAAAATCTAAGCGTACAGATGGCGGGAAGCGACTTTGTTTTTTACTATGTAGAGATACATCGTTGTCATCATCATCATCAGCCGTATGACGTCCACTGCTGGACATAGGCATCTCCCATTGATTTCCATAAAGACCGGTTGGAAGCGGCTCGCATCCAGCGCGTTCCTGCGGTCTTTATTAGGTCGTCTGTCCACCATGTGGGTGGACGTCCTACGCTGTGCTTGCCGGTCTGTGGTCTCCACTCCAGAACTTTGCAGCCCCATCGGCCATCAGTTCTGCGTGCTATGTGCCCTGCCCACTGCCACTTCAACTTGCTAATCCGCTGGGCTATGTCGGCTACTTTAGTTCGTCTATGGATCTGTGTAGAGATACATGTATCACCCTTTATTTTACAAGTGGCTTGTGAAATAATTCCACAATCTCTGACGAAAACATGGTCCCAGATTGAGTGATCAACTCTACAAATACGTAATTTACCTACACGAGCGATTGAAGCGCTCTGTAAACATGACAACTTAATTCGACAATTTACAGAGTAATTTAACGTTTATAGACGACAAAATCAACTTTTTACGTGCGCATAATTGGAAGTATTTTGTACTTCATTTGCAATTAGGCATACGTATTTCGGAATTGTCATTATTCGCAATAATATTTTAATGTTATTATTGTACTAACTGTACCCGCTTCTTCGTTCGCGACACCTAAAAACTTTGCCGGACACCTTTTTTTTCAATATTATAGTAAAGTCACCGTTACTTTAAGGCATGACTGGACTCGACCGTGTGACTTTATGTGTCTTTGACTGTGACTTAAACTTATTTAACTTTATGTGTCTTTGACTGTGACTTAAACTTTTTCATGATATCCAAATACGGCAAATGCATAAATTGTGACGCCAAAAACGATGAAGAACTACGGCAGTCCAGTTAGAATACCGTCTGACTGCCAACCTGGAGGTGACGAGTTCAAATCCCACCACACTGACCTCATACTTTTTTTTGTACGTAGGTATGCTAGATTTTAACGGTGGAGGAAAATTTCATGAGGAAGCATGAGGTTTCTTAATGTTCTCGAAGATATGTAAAGTTGACCAACATGCACTTGACCAGCGTGGTCGATTATGGCATTAACGCTCTCACAATGAAATACCGCATTCAGCAGCGGCAGTTTATAAAAACTATTTTTTTTATTTTTTTTGTATATACATATTTATAATACACACAGAACAAACATTTATCACAGTACACTAAAAACTTTATAGAAATTGGCCGCTGCCGGTTTCAATGTGTATGTACGTACCGTACTCTGCCACGCACACATTAGGATAATCTCGGGGAGACTCGGGTGCCGGCAATCTGGGCCTTGCCGTGAGTTTGATCGCACGCCTTGCAATACGCTTCACGCCCGCTCACATTCGCCTGCTCTCACCGGCCACTCTATAATTTACACTTTACCGGCCATTTTATTTACCGCAGTTTTATAGTGCTGCTGATAAATACGCAAAAAATATTTAACTAAAAATAAAAATGACAACCCTAAGCGTCAACGCAAGAGTAGGCTATTAACTCGCCGACCGGCCTACTTGTCTCAGTGTACTTTGCATAATTTATCGTCACATAAATGTTAGTCCTGGTGAGAATCGAACCCACGCCCTACACCTCTTGAAGCAAATAATTTTGTCATTTGAGCTAACGATTTTTTTTATTAAAAATAGGTATGTTTAAAGTTCAAAAATGTTTAATAATTTTGGTAAATGTGTACTATATTTGACGTTTATAAGTGTACATTATTGTACATAAGGATATATTTGAAGAATAAAAATAATTGAATTGAATCTACCACCATATAAAAATTACTAGTAGAAATACTTAGAAGCGCAAAGGGCGTGTCGTTCACTATACGATAAGAGGAATGACATACTAATCATATTCATCTGTAACGCTACTCTTGTGAAAGATCGATAAAAATATTTGTCTAGTACACGATATCGATATTTACTAAATTAATAAGCCAGCATGAAGATGTACAATTTAGATAAATGTTGCATAAGTTCAGTAGTTCGATTTAGTTGCGCTTTACTAGTGTTGTGCCTGTTTAATAGATTTGTATCGATAACTTATGAAGTAGTAGAAAGTACCCTACCACCATGCTATGGTTTCCTCACGATATTTTCCTTCACCGGCAGCTCAAGCTCATTGTTGGGGATTGCCGTCGATTTTTCTGGGATCCCATCATTAGATCCTGACTTGGTTCCAATGAGACAACCTGGGAAGAACAACGGGGAACATACATAAAAAAAGGTTCCGACGAATTGAGAACCTCCTTTTTTGAAGTCAGTTAAAAATAACAGCTGTTTACCATGATGTAAACAAAACCTTGATTCATCATGCATGAGGATTGGTCTAGCATATGCTTCAACTAATTGTGATTCATCAATTAGCAGTGCAGTCATTCCAGCTATCATGGTTATTTATAAATAGGATATGTACTTCAATTATTTCTGTTGTATTTTTAGAACATCATGTCTGAGAATTAATATGTGTTGAGTTTACAAAGTTACAATAAAAAATATACTGTTAGCCCCATTTCAAACTTACAATGACGTTCCAAGTTCTGGTTGAATCGAATTACCATCAAGCGAGTGACTTGTTCATCTCGTTACTCAGAAAAACTTACTAACACTCGCGTATTTCTCTAGTATAAAACAAAGTCGTCTACCGCCGTCTATACGCTTAGATCTTTTAAATTACGCAACGGAATTAAATACAATTTCCATCAATAGACAGAGTGATTCAAGAGGAAGGTTTATATGTATAATATATGCATATGCACCACATTAGTATCTGCATTGCACCCGTGCGAAGCCGGGGCTGGTCGCTCGTTATCCAATAAACCAATAAAATAAGAAACCATAGCTTGGTGGTAGGGTATTTTCTAGTTCACGGCTGGCTGGTTATCATCCGTTAAAATCTGCCACCAAACACCTAACGGTGTGTTCCGCCAGCCTCTGTTAAGAGCTATGTAATTCCATGCTAGGCTAGTTGTGCATTACCAAATTTGACCACACCGTCACTTAACATCGTGGTCAAATACCTAGCCTGTCAACAGCAAAAAACACTTAGTAAGTTTTAAGAATTTCCACACTGTGTTCTACGTTGTACGGTATACCGCTACCGCGGCTAACCGCAGGATAATAATTGATATTTTTTATTTATATATGATGAGTTTGAATTTAGAAGTTTGCTTTTGATCGCCATCTCACCTTATGATAGTAATGTACCTCGCCAGCTTAAGATATCGAGGCAATGCAAGATAACGAAGTATTTATTCATGTATTGATATTTTATAATACAGGAATGTGTGTCTCACTTATATTATGGTTAGAATGTATTTTTAGGGTTCCGTACCCAAAGGGTAAAACGGGACCCTATTACTAAAACTCCGCTGTCCGTCCGTCTGTCACCAGGCTGTATCTCATGAACCGTGATAGTTAGACAGTTGAAATTTTCGCAGATGATGTATTTCTGTTGCCGTTATAACAACAAATACTAAAAAACAAAATAAAATAAATATTTAAAGGAGCTCCCATACAACAAATGTGATTTTTGCCGTTTTTATAGATAATGGTACGGATTCCTTCGTGCATGACTCCTACTCGCACTTGGAAGGTTTTTATTTTCTGACAGGGGTGTGCTGTCAGCACATCCCCGTTCTTAGCTCATTAAAATCCTTTCCATATTAAGGTTGCCTGGGATAGATCGCTCTTAGCGATAAGGCCTCCAATTATTCCACTGGTGTTAAGTATTTGAATTGTTTGTAATTGGTGTGAACAATAGAGTTATACATATATAATACAATAGATAGAAGCACACCGCGATTGATAATAAAAGTTATTCTACAACGGTAGCTGGTATTACGAAATGCGGGGCAATAAACTGGCAACCTTTGGCACGGCGCGCGCCATTGATTGACCAATAGCAGGGCTAGTTGGCAACGTCTCACTAGCCTTGACATGCACATGATCTGTTTACTTACTCGCGCGAGTGGGCGGTCGAGTGTGAACGGGGCATGGCGGTAATGTGACAACATGGTTTTAACTGTGCGAAAGTAATCGAGCGAGTTTACTAAAGAAACCTGTGTTCGTATGTCTGTATGTTTAAGTGACAATAACTTGAGAACTGTTAATCCAATCATTACAAAAGTTTACAGGTAGTTAAAGTTTATACAAATATAATTTTTACTGTAAGCAAAATTGGTCAAGTGCTTGTCAGAGTATATGTGTTTTAAAAGTGAAAAATATACGGGATTAACATAAGCTGTCGACGAGTCACGTGTGCAGCTAATGTCAATTACGTAAATTTTTGACTTTTCTATTAGCGTTATCGAATGGCGAATATTTATAATGTTACTTAGTCTAGGCTCTCACATTAGCACGGGACCGAAGCAGGTGATTTTGTAGCAATGATAGCTCAGTGGTTAGCGCGGTCGGTTTGGACGCCGAAGGGTATGGATTCAAAACCCAACAATGAGCTTGAGCTGCCGATGAAGGAAAACGTCGTGAGGAAACCATAGCATGATGGTAGGGTACTTTCTAGCACTCAGCTGGCTAGCTACCACCCTTAAGTTGAAAATCTGCCGCCAAGCATCTAACGGTGTGTTCCGGCAACCTCAAAAAAGGTGGCATCGCAAGATAGAACTCTATTTTATGATTTGCTAAGTTTTACTGCTATTCTATGCTGATAGCCCGTTGGTAGAAGACACATTTTATAATCTTAAGGTCGTCTGTTCCCAACCATGTACGCATAAATTAAAATTAAATATTACTACAATATATTTTTTAAAAAAAAGCTTGTGCTCAAGAACTCAGTCAAAAAGTACCTACTTCATTTCGTTACATACTTTTTATCCGAGCATTTTCAAATCTTGAATTTCAGACAGACCTATGTGAGAAGATTTGGTTAGCCAGTATTGAATTACGGAACCCATTTTCCATAATACTGAATCTGGATATTCTATATCTTTGAATAAACGATAGATTTTCGGCAGTACAAAATCTTATTTCTCTTTTAGCTTCACTCCGCGGTTTCATCTTGTGTATTTCAGGATAAAAAATATCTCGCGTATACATAATATTATGTGCTTATAAGTTAAGCACCTAAGGGGGGTCTTTGCTTTGCTTATTTTTTTTTATTGACATGGGGAATGAATTGTAATAACATCAGTAATTTCATTGAAGCCTAGATCTTAGCTTGCTTATGAAGCACGCGCTGGAAGATGCATCCCAAAAGAAAGCGTAAGCATAGGAGGGAGTAAGAACTTTGCTTAATTTTACTAACAAGAGGGAGTGAGGAGTTTAATTAATAAATAATTATTATTAACGTCCTCACGTGATACTTGAATAGACACTTTATAAAAATAGTGATCAAGTGAGATTTCCAAAATTTGGTATATAAATATATTTAATACAGAATTGTAACAGAAGTGTATTATTGTAACTGCTAAGCACGTACAAATATCAATGTTTATGGTTGACAAGCTGTTTTTTTTTTTTTGGTGGGTGCGGTCTGTTCGCTCTCTGAAAGGCGTGGGTTCAAACCCCAACAATGATCTCGAGCTGCCGGTGAAGGGAAACATTGTAAGAAACTATAGCGTGGTGGTAGGGTACTTAAGGTACTTTCTAGTAATCGGCCGGCTAGCTACCACCCTCAAGTTGAAAATGTCTTCTCAACTTAATGACCGCTCATGAAGACGTACTCTAAGGTCTTCATACTTGCCGGAGTCACGTCTCGCACCTTGTAATGGAATGAAGCGCGTTCAATATTTATGGCAGACACGAGTGGGCACTGTATATATTCGTTCAATTTCCCCTTGAGACGTTTCTTAAGAATTTTAAATAGCTCCAACTCGTAGGAAACTGATGAACTAAAAATAAAATTTAAAAAGTATATAAGTATTTTTTTTATTTTATTTAAAGCATATGTACGAATTAGATTGCTAACCTATTTTTTCTAATAAGATAAGGTGTAATGTCGCCTGGATCGATTTTAATAAGGCCGCCCATTGTTAAACTATAGCGTTACGTTTATAACGATGATGGCTCAGTGGTTAGCGTGGTCGGTTCGTATGCCGAAGGGCGTGGGTTCAAACCCCAACAATGAGCTTGAGCTGCTGAAGGAAAACATCGTGAGAAAACCGGTGTGTAACGGTGAACTCCGCCTCACTTGAGAACCAGTTCCATTCCAGGCTAGATGTGCTTTACCATCTTCGACCACCGTCACTTAATATCAGGTGAGTTGTGGTCAAACACCAAGTCTATCAGCTATAAAAACAATAAAAAAAACTTTGCTTACTTTGGGGCTAATGGCGCTGTGTGAAAAGTCCTTCAATATTTATTTATTTTTTACAATATTAGTCATGTCAATGGAGTTTAAACTTGATACCACAATCAAGTCACATAGCCTTTATTACTTTAATTATGTCAAAGTATATAATATACCATTAAACTTTTAATAGTGGTAGTCTATCCAGAGATCAACGCAGCACAAAATGAGATCAAGGGTCAAAAAGTAGCTTCAAAGCGAACTGAAAGAACTCGAAAATATTTAGCGGAGTAGTTTCTCTCGTTTCTCCCGAAGCCTGACAAAGTTTCCCTGACATTTGGGGAGGAAACTTCACTCGTTATTTGTTTTTTAATTAGACAGATCCTTAGAAGTGTCTGGACTATATTCTTTGGGGTGATTATATCTATCCATAGTTTTCTATAGAAGACTAGCAGACAGTTTTGGCGGGAACTCGGAAAAATCTTGTTGCTTGTTAACCCAATTGTATTTTCTCGCGTGTTTAAATATAGTGGTATTTTATTCATAAAGTTTTTGTAGCGATGATAGATCAGTCGTTAGCGCGATCGGATTACACGCCGAAGGGAGTGGGTTCAAACCCCAACAATGGGGTTGACTTGCCGGTGAGCGTACCGGGAGGGGACAAAATTCAAGATATTTATTGCTCCCATACAAAAACCGCGAAAAACCCACAGCTTGGTTCTTTTTAGTACTCCACTGGCTACTACCCTCAAGTTGAAAATCTGTCGCAAAGCATCTAAAATCCAGGGCATCGCTGCTTTGGCACGCATTACTTTGAGACATTTGATGGTTATTCTCAACAGTCCTGTAATTTTGCTAGCTTTTGATTTTGTTGCTCAAAGTTCTGAGTACCGCTCCATTGATAATTGGCAAGTATTATCTCTTACCATCAGCAGAGAGCATTTTGTTCGCCTTATTAATTTAACATTATTAAACAAATTACATTCAAAAGAACACTCTTCTCTTAGAACACGTCCGTTCAACCCACACGTTATGATTGTACGGGTGAGTCTTTTCCCACTGAAAGCTTTAATCCACGCAATGCGTTTTTGCCGAGGGAGTAATTATTTAGCCAGACATCGATTGTGAGCGGCATTTCAATTGATAGGAACAATGGGTCGTTTGAAACTTCCGGCAGAGCCTGGGCCGTGCTGCGATTAAGGTTTTGTGGTTTAGCTAGAACACAAGCTGAAGAGTTTAAACAATCTATAGACCGACTGCGATTAAAATACCTATAATTAAGGGATAAAGCTTTTTAAAACAATTTATTATTCTTAATTAAATTTAAACATTTAACTTAAAATATATTTAGATTTGTAATCCTCTTTTAATTTCCTTTATTTTGATACCCTACTCGATAGGTTTTTTTAATATACTTATTATGTTTCGCGCTAAAATCCGCCTTTTTTTTTCATTTCAAACTCTTACCTAAGAACACTTGGGTTTATAAAACGAATATAACGATACCTTAACTGTCGAATATCATCCAGCCGTTTGGAAGATACGAGGTAATAAAGAAATTTACATACATACATACATACAAGATACGAGCGAAAAACATAACCTTTCCTAGCAGTCGGGTAAAAATTATGTTAAAAAAATTACCCGTGCAGTACATTTTTTATGATTAACGAGCTTGGTGTTTGTCCAGCTCTTTTTTATGGCTGACAGTCTATGTTTTGACCACAACTCACCTGTTATTAAGTGACGGTGTGCTCGAAAGTACACCTAGCCTGGAATGGAACTGGCTCTCAAGTGAGGCTGCCGGAACATACCGTTAGATGTTTGGCGGCAGATTTTTAACTTGAGGCTGGTAGCTAAACTTTTTTTTTTTAAATTAAAAGACTCATTCACTTCACGCAGCTTCCGCTCACGTCTTAAATAATATAGAAAACGTATATAATATTCCAATATGCATGCTATTAGACTTAGGAATATGGTAGACGTAGTAAGCCAATAGTTAATGACGCATTAGTTGACGCCATCCCCTCCTGACTTAATGCGGCCCTGGGCACGGGTCGTGGTCGCGTGGCTGTTCAAACCTGTGTAATTACTTCCTGGTGACGACCCCCGCATGTGAATTGAGTCGTGGAATACAGCTGCATCGATATGTACAACTAGCTGTTACCAGCGACCTCGTCCCTATGAAATTTAAAACCAAATGTTTGTTCAATTCGCAGAATATACGAAAAGTTTATAATTCTGTATTTCTTGCAACGAAATGTCCAAACTAAACTTAACCTCATTCTTCTTCATTATTTTAAACATGCATATTTATTTTGTTGTTAGTTTTTTTAGTATTTGTTATTATAATTTCTTTTTCAAAATCAAAATAGATAGATTTTAGTGTGCACAATAAAGAGTGAGTTTCTACTCTTTATTGTGCCTTTTTTACTATTTATTTATTGATTTTTCTACTATTTATCTATATATACTGTCCGTATATACATATATATACACTTACAAAGAAAATATGCCAGCTATGCTCAACGTTTGTTCTTATGAACCATAGAGAAGGAAATGATGATGGTAGATCACCTGACCTGGACAAGTATACTACCGCAATATCACATATTCTGCAGACAGACAGTAGTGTGTATGTTTTTATACTATCTGTGTTCCGGTTTGAAGGGCACTGCAGCTAGCGAAACCATTGAGTCTCAAAGAAATTAGCGCCAAAGAAGCGACGCACTGGACTTTGTTTTGTTACTCAAAGTTCTGTGTATCGCTGCAATAGTCATAGACATAAACGTATATACGATATATAGAGACCCGATGGAGTTCCGAACACGGAACTCTAAAAACCAGCCAACTCTAGCAAGCTAGTAGTTGTCTGATGTCCTCCGTTGGTGGTAAAAGCTTACTAACGACAGGATATCACGTTGAGGCGGCACGTAGCACTAAAGCTGCGTGAAACGAGCTTTATTATGCATAAACTACCTCGTGTGTTGACGCCCTTAGCTATAATAACTATTTTATAGTCGGAGGTATATTAACCTCCTACGCAAAAAGAGGGATGTTATAAGTTTGAGGTGCCTGTTTATTTGTGTTTGTCTGTGGCATCGTAGCTCCTAAACGAATGGACCGATATTTTTATAATTGACCTGCTTGATGTTTAACCACAGCGTACATGATGTTAAGTGACGGTGTGATCGGAGTCACACACCTAGCCTTGAATAGAACTGACCTTCAAATGGACCTGCTAGAACTTTGCGGCAGATTTTCAACTTGAAGATGGTGGACTAAACAACCGAGTACTCTACCACAACGCTATAGTTTCTTCACTATATTTTCTTCCAACTTATTGTTGATGTGAGCTATCAGCACTACTATTTAAGTTTCAATGTTTATTGAAATATTTAATAATTAAAAAAAAAAAATGTCAATAATGTCTAAAAATTACGCCCTAGGACAACGAGCGTTAGTTGATATTTTTACAAACTGGTTAGGACGTAACACTCAACTTACTGCATTTAATTACAAATGTACTCTAAACCTATGTCTATTTTTAAAAGGTACCTACTGCAGCTAGCGAAATTACAGAGCTGTTAAGACTAACCATCTAATGGCTGGAAGTAATGAGCGCCAAAGCAGCGATGCCCTGGACTTTGTTTTGCTATTCAAAATTCTGTATATCGTCACAATGGTCATGGACAAGCGTTATCTCTTACCATCAGGAAAACGTCTCGTTCGTAACATTACATTTAAAAAAATATCTTTCACAAACTTAACGGAAGTAAACAGCTCTTTACAGCAAGGTAACAAAACTTTGGGATATGTTAAAATAACTGAACTTACTTCCAGTTGCTTTCACCTTTCCATAAGCAGATGTAGGAGCAGCTGTACCAATCAGCTGTCTCTCCTACTACTGTTATAATATCGACTTTTGCCAATTGTATATACCTACCTATATAAAAAGTGACATCTGCGAACATTCTGGTAACGTAGTCAATAAAGATTTCTTATCAATGAATGGAGATATTGAACGTATCTCGAAACTTGAGGTCGAAACACTAATAATGTAGTATTTAGTAGGGATGGAATTTTCTTTGAATTCATCGACAATCGTTTTTCTTTTACGTCATGAACAATTTTTTTTTAGGTGTTTGTAATGAGACGAACGTTACGCTCTCGTGATAGTTAGAGATAACGTATGTCCATGACCATTGCAACAATACACATAACGTTGAGTAGCAAAACAATGCCCGGGGCATAAAAACCAACAAAATATGCGTATATTATATAACACTAGCGGCCCGCTCCGGCTTCGCACGGGTATAAACCTCAAAAATAACAGTATTTCTCCACTATTTAATGGATGTTATTATACATATAAACATTCCTCTTCAATCACTCTATCTATTTAAAAAACCGCATCAAAATCCGTTGCGTAGTTTTAAAGAGTTAAGCATACATAGGGATATAGGGACAAATAGGGACTTTGTTTTATATTATGTAGTGAGTAGTGATAGTGATTTAGGTGATTACTGTTTTTATGGTTGACTGGTTAGGTGTTGACCACAGCTCACCTGGAGCTAAGTGACGATGTCGAAAATGATGAACACACCTGGGCAGGAATAGATTTGACTTCCAAGAAAGGCTGCCGGAACAAAACGTAAGGTGCTTGGCGGTAGATTTTAAAAAACTTTGGCCGGCCTAGTACTAGAAAACAGTCTACTACCATTCTATGGTATATATGTGTATGGTAAAAATATCGTTAAGCTTAATAGGAAGGTCCGGTTCAGGTCAGGACGGAGCGGGTACCCCAAGCAGTCGATCCCGAGTTCACCCTCCGACATGATGCCGATGGAGTGACCAACTCGGGAACGGTAAAAAAAATGATGGTTCTGACACAGGAAAGCCCAGAAGGGAAAAAATGCTGGTTACAGTTACAGGCTGGGTGTGTTTAGCGTCTTCGACCATACCGTCACTTAACACCAGGTGAGTGAACTGTGCCCAAACGCCAATCCTGTCAACCATAAAAAAATATCGACATCGATAAATCCTCAAGAAATACATCCCTATCGATACAGATACCCGAAACAAAAAAGTTCGCCGCTCTATATTACAAAGAACACCCTAATTAGGCAGCAGATGGTTACCACGTGCCACGGCGTTTTCATTTCAAGACACGTGTATTCTAATGTCAACCTTAACAAACACAAATAAGAACATAATTAACTTTGCAAAAAATATAAGAAGAGTCCTTTGGACCTTTAAAGCTGCTCGTTTGAATTTGAGATTTGATTTGGGAAGATAAAATTGAAATTTGCGTGGCGATGTAAGGATATCCCAGGAGGTTCGAATTCCAGATTGGGTATAAAAGCGTGGTTTCTTAAAACTTTTTTTTTACACAAGGTCGGGTGTTTACCTTTAGAGATTAAGTTATGTGGGTCAGTTGCCTTGCTCGTTTCAAATTTGGCGCGAATGAAAACCGACTTGCGTAAAAAGTTAGGAGAAGGCGCGGCTATTTAATCCAGGATTGATTCAGTATCCCTGTCATCCATGTCATTTATCCATGTGATTTTTGTTATTCAACATTTCACTTTATTTATTAATTACCCTATTTAACAACCTCGTTTAATTAACTAACTCTAACCATCGAAAGTCTCATAGCGCCAAAGCAGCGATGCCCTGGACTTTGTTTTGCTATTCAAAGTTCTGTGTCGCTGCAATAGTCATGGACATGCGATATCTTTTACCATCAGGAGACCGTATCGTTCGTCTTATTACTTTTACATACAAAAAAGTTACTTTTGTTAACTTGAGTTTGTATGCATGATTTATCCAATTATTAGTTATACTTATTCAATTATATTAATTGCCATTGACATATTTAAATGTTATGATTGTTTAATTGTCATTTTTCTGTTTTGAATTCATTATGTAAACTGTTAAATAAGTAAAATGTAAGTATGAACTTGGTATTAATTTTTTGCATGTTGAATGGTCATGGATGTTTGTACCTATCCTTTCTATCCATGTAACATATACCATGCAATAAATAAACGATGAATTAATTTATTTTACATTGGTTCTGTCATTTGCAATACTTTTCACTGTTGTTTTTAGTTGGACAAGGATTTTTTTTAGATGCTTTTGTTTAAAGTTTTTTTAATGACTATTGTAATTGGCATATTGTGCCGTTTTAGTCAAAAAATAAATTGTATTGATGAGGATGTAAGGATGGATGATGGTAGAGAACTTTCTAGTACTCGACTGGCACTTTCTAGTACTTGTAAGGTAAGTTAAAATCTAACGGCAGCCCTATTCCATTCCACGCTAGGCATGTTCACCATCATCGATTACACCGTCGCTTAACAATAGATGAGCTGTGGTCAAACACGTAGCCTGTCATCCATGGTAGTGCTGTCGAATTTAGTGAAGCGTTAAAATTAGTGGACATTTTTCTCACAATTTTTTTCTTTACTAAAAAACAACTACTTTCTTTTCTTTAAAAACACGTTCAAATAAAAAACTATATATCTCTTACTGAAGTGTTCAGCTGCGCCGATTTCGTTTTGCGCCAAAGTATCAAAAACAGATTATTCAGTGGGATCGGAAGTTTCCTTACCTGTAACAAAAGGGAGTAATATTTATGTATGAAATTCAAAGTTTCAAGACCTTAGTACTTCAGCTGTTAGTGGGACAGTAAGAGCGATTTAAAAACTTGAAATATATTAAAAGTAACAAAACAAAATGATGCAAATACATTATGTAATCAAACAGGCAGGCTACCGGAATTTCTGTCATTTGTGGCGATGATAGCTCAGTGGTTAATGCGGTCGGATCGCAGGTCAAAAGGCATGGATTCAATTCCAACAATGAGCTTGAGCTGCCGGTGAAAAAACAATTGTGCAAAAACCATACCAATTACTAGTACTTTTTATTACTGGGTTTATTAACCATAGCACCAAACATTGTGTTCCTGCAATCGCAGATTCTCAACCAGTTTCCATTCCAGGCTAACTGTTACCATCTTCGACCACATCGGCAACATCAGGTGAGCTAGGGTTAAATACCCTATCAAGCACAAAAAATATTTCGCATGGATGCTTAGAACGCCTAGAAGAAAACTTATCATAACAGCAGGTACTAATAAAAACATTAACATATTATGTATGTTTGTATCTTAGGAATTCCTTCATAATCAAAAGATTTTTATCTTTGTAATGTCACGTCAAATGTGGTTAACACTACATATAAAACCGCGTCCGTCTGTATGTCTGCCTGTTCGCGATAAACTTAAAAACTACTGAAAGGATTATCATGCAAGTTTCACCAATAGGTAGATAGAGTAATTCGTGAGGAAGGCTAAGGTATATAATTTGTCAAAGTTTTGTGCAAATTGGTTGAAATATGATGATAATTGTTGAAAGTGTTGGAAAAAGTCTGGGAGCTTTCATCGAAAACGCGGCCTAATCCATTTGAGATATAACAAAACAATGCATGGCGGGATATTGTCCTTTTATAGATCTACAGAAAAGTCCGCGGTGGCATATATATATATATATATATATCTCTTTTCAGTATAGCTTACCATATCCATTACTATTAAACGTGCTAAGCCGAAGCAAGTCGCTAGTAGTAACATAATTAAAAGAATTATGACAATTTAGTCAACAGTACAATTTCAATGCAAAATACAAATTTTCTTATTTGACATTTAGCGACCATTTATCATTATGAGACTAAACCAATAGTAAATCGCATAGCGGTTTTAGATTAACAAAATTTATCCGTAAATAAAGTACTTCCATAGCAATTGGTTCTTAGCAATAAATATTTTTATCGAGATTAAGCCTTCATAAGTTTATAAGATTAGTTAAAAATGAAGATAGAAGATTAAACTGTCACTTAATGAAGTTCCAAAGTAGGTATTGGTGGTGAAACCGGCCATTCGTCGAATTAAAAAGTTAAGCTCGGCGTCAGGGTGTCATCTGATTGCGGCGACTTCACTGATGTCGGTTACTTAATCAGAGATCAGAGGTTAACTTGAAGCTGGTACCTTATTCATTATAATTAATGTTTTAATAGCAAAATATAGGCCAAAATTCATTAAATTAATACAAATTGGCTGCGTGTCCATGCTAATCATTCTTATATTTATTAACTAATCAATTTGAAAGTTTTAGCTCAAGAGCTACGGGAAGAAAAATTCAATTCTCACCGCCGAAGCTTATTGTGCCGATGATTTATTCTGTTTCCAATACGAGCCATAGTTATATCGTTTTGAAATATTGAAACTGAAGTCGTCGATTCTATATTAACTATAAATGATAATTAATGTATTATATAAATATATTATTTAATTATTGTTTTATTTTTCAGATGAGAAGCTTTCGTGATTTAGGCACGATATCTCAGTGTTTTAAAGAAATTATAAATAGAAATTTAGTAAATAATTAGACATTACTAATATTTTAATAAAACGAATTTTGCAAATCTCCAAACATTGAAATACGCGCTTGATAGATACCTCACCCTAGATATTTTCTGGTTGCCAGTGAATAGATTTTTAAGACAAACGTGCTCCATCCTAGATCGCATCGTCGCTTAAAACTAAGTTAGCTTCTAAATGAAACCATTTAAAAAAAAAATATTTTTAAAATGTATGTTTCAAAGATCATAATTTTAATATGATTTATTTTGGGTAAGTGTAACGACAACTTATTTTTGTCTTTCATTTTTGCCCGTTTTTTATTATGTATAACTGGTAACATTGGGTACTTAAGTTACCAAGATAAAGGCTACGACTGGTTTGGGGCAGGATGTATTACGCTCCCCCCCGTGGGTTCCCGCCTTGTCGTGGCGGGGGGGCTGAGTAACCGTGCCTGGTCACCACGGTCAAACCAAGCGGAACCCGAGGAGGGGCTGCTTCAACGGGCAATGGCTCGGGCCATGTTGAAGCGGCCACTGTGTAGGTTGCAGTGCTGTATGGGCGGTGCCGCAACTGAGGCGGGCCGCAGTGTCGTATGGGAGGCACTGCGGCTGAGGTCTGGAGGCCGCGGCGGAAGAGGACTGTCGGTGTTTTATCGTTGCCGCTTTCCCTATCTTCCGCGGCCTCGACGGGGCTGCCACCGTCTGATGGCAGACGCGGTGGGGCTGCAGGGGAAGAGGAGTGCCGGTGTTGCGTTGTGCCGCTCTCCCTGTCCTCTGCAGCCGTGGTGGTAGGCGGCGGGGCCACTTACCTGACCCGTCGCATGGGGGCCACTGGCGTCCAGACATGGGTCGTCTGGCGCCAGCACGGTCTGGTCCCCGAGGTGGGTCGCGACTTGACATTATTAATGACTTGTCGCGACGGATGTTTGGGGTGCTTGGCACCAGGAGGTGGTCCGGCAACGGGCGGTAGAGGGTTTCTCCCTGCGCTCTTCCAATTTTTGGGGGAGCGCACGCGGAAACAGAGGGCTCCTCACGTGTCCCTCTGATTAGCTGAGGGCACTGTGAAGGAGCGGAGCGGTGGGCTCGAGATTTCGAGCTGTTGTGGGGCAGTCGGGTGGTAGTCTCATCAAGAGCTTTTCTTGAGGGGGCCTGTCGCACCTGTCGCAGATGGGTGTGTTGGTGGTCGGGTCGTTTCTGGTGGGCAATCCGCGGGGTCTTGCGGGGAGGTTGTGCCGGGGTGGTCTCGGGTTGTTGCTGCCACGGGTTTTGCCATTCGGGATCGTCGTATCTGGAGCGAAGAGGACGCTAGCTGTGCGGCGGTCTACATGGGCTCGTGGTGGTGGCCCGGGGCTACTCATGGCGTAGTTTACCCTGTGGGGCCGTGCTGAGAGCCATCTCAGAGCGACTCTGACGAGAAGGGGCTGCGGGATGGGAGGAGTGCCGGTGTTGCGGGCGATGCCCATTCCCAGCGGCCAAAGTGGCAGGCGGCGGGGCCACTCATCTGACCCGTCGTATGGAGACCAAGGGCGTGCGGACGTGGGGCCGTCCGTCGCTCATTTTGCTGATTTGGTCTCCGAGGTGGATCGCGATGTGTCCGGTGTTCCGACACATCGTCTTCGTGGCAAGGGAGCCTGAGCTCCGAGGTGGTGTCCGAGAGGACAAGCGCAGTCGAGGCCGCGGAAGAGTGCGAAAGCGTGCCCGCAGCCTCGACACAAAGCGCCGAGGTGGAACACTCCAGGGTTTTTAGTGGGTAGGCCGTCATTAGGACGGAGAGTCCCACATAACCACCGTGCCCGCCCCAGGGCCGGTGGTATACATTAAGTATTTTCCCTGGACAAAAAAAAAAAAAAAAAAAAAGGATGTATTACGCTATATAAATTGTAATAACCGAACCTATATGCCCTTTACAATTTCTACAACTTTTTGTATTATAGATTTAAGTGTGTCTATCAAATAAATATTATCTTATCTTAAACTTTTTCCATGTGCAAAATTTTGAGACAATGATAATAATTTAGTCATAGTCTGTCTATATTTGTGATGAGTAATTACATGTAAAAATGTCTCCCATCCTATGAACGTAAGACCATCGGTCACGGTGTTATTAGATATAAAATGTGCATTAATCACGGGAAAGTTTAATTTGTATTAATATTAATGTTATATAATTTATTGCAATGAATAAAATGGTCATCTTATTAGGGGAATAATCTTATACATAATTATATTTTTAATTACATTCTTATACGCTTTAACCTTGCAATGTAAAACGTAAAATGCATTTTAATAGTTTGGTGATAGCCTTTTAATTATCTCTATTTTACTTTTGGTGGGAATCTGTTGGCTCTTTGGTAGTATATCTGCTTTGAAAGCTATAGGGCGTGGGTTCGATTCCCATCCAGGACAAACATTTAGTGGTATAAACAAATGTTTGTTCTCTGTCTGGGTGTCCTGTATGTATTTACAAAAAATATATATTTTAGTATTCTATCAGCTATCTGAGTTCCATAGCACAAGCTTTGCTTAGTTTGGGGTCAGATGAGTAATTTCCTACATTTAAAAAATATATATATATTTAGATTTGGAAACTAAAGTAAAAGTTTATATTACAAATACATAGAATGCTATAAATTACGAACTACAATCTTACTAATTTTGTTTAGTATTAATTAATTGAGAAACAAGTTTAATTAAGAAAATTAAAACATAGGAATGCCCATCAACGATATTTAAAAAAAAAGTATAGACGTTGTCACTCGGAATGATGTTAGGATTCTAACGATACCTTGATCGGGCAGTCGTGACAAAACGAAGTACGCCGACTCATTTGATTCGAACATATATTACCGTTTAGTCTAAAAATAATGTTTCATTGAAAACTACCTGCGCCGCGCGGTGGTGCCCTCAAAATTTTTTCGGGATAAACAGTAGCCTATGTGTTAATCCAGTGACCTACATACCAAATTTTATCAAAATTGGTCCAGCCGTTTGAACGTGAAGAAGCAATAAACATACAAACACGCTCACAAACTTTCGTCTTTATAATATTAATGTGATTCACATTGCGTTCTCAGAACTAAGTCGAGTCCATAATTTAAAAAACAACAATAAAATTGAGAATCACCTCCTTTTTGAAGTTGGTTAAAATTTAAACAGAGGCGACACAAACCTTCCCTGGTACAGCATTAACTTACCTTTATAGACATGTCTTATGTAAAGCGGCATAATCTTAAACCTCTGCTTAAATAATTAATTTGATTACATCGGCCCTCTGTAATGGGAGGCGTAAACTAAAATACACGCTTTATCAAGCCCAGCGGGGCTTCTGAGTAATTCTATTATTTCCACACTTTATTCTCTATTAAACGCAATTCTTCGACATTTATTTACTGTCTCGTTGATAATTATTATTGTAAGTCTTTCTGTTGAATTTTATGTTTATTTTCTATTCTAAATGTTTACGGCACATAATATACGGAGAAATCGATCAATATACCTATGTATATTGATAGATTCTAGGTAGCACTAACTCTTGTATCGAATACTAGAATTTATAGACATTCATTGTAAAATTTGCCAAATCTTCATAAGATTTGCATAATTGCCTAAATCTTCATAAGATTTGCATAATTGCCTAATTCATAACATTAGCAAAATTTCCCAAAATTTCATAATGTTAGCAAAATTGCACAAATCTTCATAATATTATCATAGTTGCCCGAATCTTCATAATATTAGCAAAATTGCCTAAATCTTTGCAAGATCAGCAAAACTGCCCAAATCTTTATAGTTTTAGCAAATTCCCCAAATCTTTATAAGACTAGCTTAATTGCCTAAGTCTTCATAAGATCAGCATAATTGCCCAAACCTTCACAAGGTTAGCAAAATCGCAAATGTCTTCATAAGATTTGCAATTTCAATGATGGTTAAATTGAACATGATTTCCTCATCAAACTATAACGAAGAAAACTAAGGTGTCACGTTACACCTTCTAATAATAATAATTATATAGCGATTATATTACGAGTATTTTATAGCGATGATAGTTCAGTGGTTAGCGTGGTCGGTTCGCATGCCGAAGGGCGTGGGTTCAAACCCCAACAATGAGCTTGAGCTGTCGGTGAAGGAAAACATCGTGAGGAAACCATAGCGTGGTGGTAGAGTACTTTCTAGTACTCGGCTGGCTAGCTACCACTCTCAAGTTGAAAATCTGCCGCCAAGCATCTAACGGTGTGTTCCGGCAGCCTCACTTAGGAGCCAGTTCCATTCCAGGCTAGGTGTGCTTTACCATCTTCGACCACACCGTCATTTAACATCAGGTGAGTTGTGGTCAAATACCAAGCATGTCAGCTATAAAAAAAAATAAAAAAAATAGTATCTAGTTTTTTTTATAAGCAACGTTTGCTTTGTTTGCTTTTAAAACACTTGAATCTTAGACTTATGTATGCAGGTCAAATATTTGACACTAATTTGAAATTATGCGTATTAAATATTATTCTTTTATGCTTGCATTCTTTGACAGCTAAAATAGAGAATCTTCATACCTACAAATTACTCTGTTAACCTATTTTGTAAGTAAAAATGGATTATGA
Organism: Biston stratarius; assembly: GCA_950106695.1. Lineage (NCBI taxonomy): Eukaryota > Metazoa > Arthropoda > Insecta > Lepidoptera > Geometridae > Biston > Biston stratarius. Next base: position 13,059,091 of record OX467112.1, read on the forward strand.
ATCATGCTTTCTTGTTAACTTTTAAGCAATAAAATTTGAAGCGGCTAAAAGTTTAAACGCCATAAAAATAAACTTTTGGACAGCCACCGAACCCTTTTAAGTACTTTGTAAATACGTACAAATTTAGCCGACTCGACAAAGAGCGTTAGTGTTTCTAAAACGGAAGAGCAACGACCACACGCGTTGGTGACTGATACGGCACATTGCGCTGACAAAATCTTACTAAAAATTCTTAAAAGCTTGTTTAAAAAGATTTAAAACCGGCATGTAAGTTTAATTGCTTAAATTATTTGAGATAAAACATCTGTGCTGTGTTAAGCAAAAGATTGATGTTTATTTTCGTTTGAACACAAAACAATCCCATTTCCATTAAGTTGGTATTTGGGGTATGCTTGCAGCTCAAAAATTATATACGCGCCAGATTTATTAAATAAATAAATATTGACGTATGTATGTATGTCTGAGCCGTACGAAGTCCACTGCTGGACATGGGCCTCCCCCATATTGGGTTTGCCAATACTCACCACGCTTGGCAAACGGGTTGGCGAGCGCAGTTGGCTGTAGTAAAAGAAGCGCGGAAGATGCTGCTGCCCATCTACCGGATGACATCCCTTAGCCGACTCTTACTCTTACTATTCTTACGCCGACACCACAACGGCAAAACTAAATTCATCATCATCAGCCGTAGGATGTCCACTACTGGACATAGGCCTCCTCCTGAGGGGGTTTGCCAATACTCGCCACACTTGGCAGGCGGGTTGGCGAGCGCAGTTAAGTGTGATTGTTCAAGGAAGACGCTGCTGCCCATCTTCCGGATGACATTCCTTAGCCGACTCTTACGGCAACCACGGGTAGAGAGGGTGGGGTACTATTCTTACGCCGGCACCACCACGGCACATGCCGATCTACGAGTATCTATATCTATATCTTTAAACGAGCAATTCTTGTATATATATATATATATATATTCTGGATCTCGGAAACGGCTCCAACGATTTTCATGAAATTTTGTATCCAGGGGGTTTCGGGGGCGAAAAATCGATCTAGCTAGGTTTCATTTTCAGGAAACGTCGTTTTATCCATGTTTTCATCCGAGCAATGCTCGGTCAACCAGGTACTATTTATAAAAGAAGAAACTGACAGACTGATTCACTGACTGATCGATCAACGCACAGCCAACACCGCTGGCTTTAGAAGCATGAAATGTTGCACAAATGCTCCTTAGGAAAAGTAAGTGTGCACTAAAAAAGGGTTTTTTTTAAATTCCTCCCCTAAGGGTGCAAAATAGGGGTTGGAAATTTATATGAAACTTATTTAATTTTAGTAGTACCGTTTTCAAACTCACTACTCTTTATTAAAAGTAATAAAAAACGTTGTTTCTAGTTTTTAGTGTTAGGTAATTTAGTTTTGCCGTGGTGGTGTCGGCATAAGAATAGTAAGAGTAAGAGTCGGCTAAGGGATGTCATCCGGTAGATGGGCAGCAGCATCTTCCGCGCTTCTTTTACTACATCCAACTGCGCTCGCCAACCGTTTGCCAAGCGTGGTGAGTATTGGCAAACCCAATATGGGGGAGGCCTATGTCCAGCAGGACTTCGTACGGCCGAAATGAGATGAGAGTTTAGTTTTTATTGATAAGTGTGTGATGTCACAAAAAAAATCTTTCTTTATTTTCCTTACAACACCAAATAATTGAAAGTACCCAGTAAATGTAATAAACAACGAAATCTAATAATAACCAGTAAGCTAGGTTTCCCAGCGTGGGGCCGCCGAGAGGCGAGCATTACGGCGAACGCTCTGAACACCCGCGAACACTGCTTTTATCGAACCGCGGGGCGCCCGCGTAGCTCTCTGCTGGACTATTAGATACACGTAAATAATTACCATTAATTTAGTGATACTTTCTTGCTGCTTGCTAAGCGAAGCTCAAAACTAATAGAATTTTAAACGGCGTTTGGCACTCAAGTAGCTAAAAACTTCAATAATTCTGCCAGAGTATTCATTTGGTGGTTTCTTTATGGTTGACAGGCTAGATGTTTGACCACAGCTCACTTGATGTTAAGTAACGGTGTCGTCAAAAATTATAAACACACCTAGCATGGAATGAAACTGGCTCTCAAATTTACTTCCCTTCCTGATGGTAGGAGATAACGCATGTCCATTTCCATTGCAGCGATACACATCTCACACACTCCCATACAATAAACGTGATTTCGCTCGCAGAATATATTCACTTTAAAAATGAATAATTAAATTAAAATAAAACAAGTATTTAAGGGGGGCAGCATAACATACAGCAGACATGATTTTTTGCCGTTTTTATAGATTATGGTACGGAACCCTTCGTCCGCGAGTCCGACTCGCACTTGGCCGGGTTTTTTTAATATTACCTTTGTATATATTTACTGTAAAATATAAACATTGCCAGTTACTTTTTTATATTAAAAAGATCTACGTTTGGCCAACTCGCCTGATGGAAAGTGACGGTGCGGCCGAGGATGGAGCACACTGATCTAGAAGAAATCTATTCACTCTAGCCTTAAAAACGTCCAAATTGTAGTTTATAGGAAACAAAGCAGATGAGTCCCATTCATAGCAAGAAGGTAAACTTCCTGAATCGTAACTTATCATATCTCTAGCAATATCAGAAAAGGTCTAGGATTATACATATTCAAAATAGTACTTTAAAAAGGACTTAACACTAGCAATTTCTGACTTCCTAGATCATAAGGTAAGACTTTTAACTACCTCTTGCTTTAGAAACAAGGTTCTCAGTTGACAGTGTACAGTCTGTATACCTTGTAAAAGGACTTAAGGTAGTAAATTTAGTATTTAATCGGTTGCTTTGATAAATTTTTAGGGTTCTGCACTAAACCGTTCCAACGAGTCCTATTAAACAGCATTGTCTGTCTGGCCGTTAACGGTATTTAATTTTTAAACCTTAGATGTTTTTTATTGGTGAAAGGCTAGTTGTTTGACCGTAGCTCATAATTATCATCATCAGCGTATCGAAGTCCACTGATGGACGAAGGCCTCAGCCTGATCTTCGGGTTATCAGTTCTGATACACATATGTCCAGTACTGCCACTTCAGCTTGCTAATATGTATACATACTTAGCCTGAAGTTGATCTGGCTCTCAAGTGAGGTTACACACCGTTAGGTGTTTGGCGGCAGATTTTCAACATGAGTGTAGTAGTTTGCCAATCGAGTACTAAAAAGTACCGCACCACCATGCTATGGTTTGATCACGATGTTTCCCTTCACCGGCAGGTTGAGCTCATTGTTAGGGTATGAATTCACGCCCTTCAGCAGGTGAACCAACCGTGCTAACCACTGAGCTATCATCGCTACAAAATCTCTTTTAGTATATATAGTATATAGTGTTGTATATAGTGTTGTATAATGTATATTCTACTATGAAAACTGACTTGGTTTTGACATGTTTTTGTTTTACCTTTTTTCAGTGCGAAACAAGACGACGATACGCGCGCGTTGTACTCAGCTTTGTCTCCATGAAGAAGGCCACCGGATGTGGCCAAAACATTAGTCAAACAATCTGATATAATTAAACGTGAGTAATATAATTAGACGTGAGTAATCCCACATAAGTAAAATAAATAGTATATTCTGTGTTATGATACGGAATTCTCAGTACACGAATCCGAATCGCACATTACCGGTTTTATTAACATTCAATAAACATAAAGACGTACATAAGAATCCTAATCAGAACAAAGAAGCCAGTAGGTCCTTTAGAAAGGACTTTAGTAAACTCACGTCTTTATTACTCACAAAAGATATGTTAATACGGTAACATAAAAAGCTAATGTTAAGTATTTCTTCGTAAAGGGACATAACTGAAAAGCTCAGCACAAATACGGCAAGTCAAGTAAGTTAGTGCCCCGTTTGGAGCAGACGAGTAGGTTTACCACTAAACTGGCAAGTAATTAAGTTGTAGACAGGCACTTATTGGCTGCAACGTTCAGGAAAAGAAGACAAAGCACAATAAAGCAAATGGGAATTACCAAAGAGAACTGCGATTAGGTTGTGTATGGGAGTTGAGAGGTAGCGTTTCTTAATACAGGTTGTGCTATTTTTATTATTTGAATACTTTTTAATTTTTTTATTTATGCGGGTAAACGTGAAACCTGACGTGGTTAATAAACGTAATAACACTAGAAAAATATATAAATAATAGGTAGGTATACATGTAAAATAGATAGTGGTATATAGTATGTTGTTCTTTATCTAAGTTTCCTATATTATAAGGAATTATATAGTTTATTTATTTATTTAGACTCATACAGTAATCGCCAATTACAATAATCTTAAAATAGATATTATAGTTAATTATACAGGTTAATAATAAACTAAATAAAAACATCATAATACTGGAATTAAAATAAAAAAATAAGAAAATAACAACTGTGAAAATAATAGTAATAAACAATAATAATATCAATACTTTACCATAAATCAAAGTCACACTGACATAGAAATTAATAATTAAACTTACCTAAGCCTTATTATTACCAAATTAATTAATAATTTAGTAAAGGATTAAACGACATTTAATACCACTATTAAATGAATACTAACGAACACGATTCTATGTACAATAATATTAAAATAAAATAATACCTTACAATAACACCAAATCGATGGTACTCTGAATGTATCTTAAGAAAAGTAAATAAATAAATAATTTATCTGCTTTCATAGTACAAGCTTTGCTAAATTTATTTTTATTACTCACCAACTCGCCTGATGTTAAGTGAAGATGAGGTCTAGATTAGGGTTAAAAAGCGCTGTCTGAAATTTCCTCCGATATTTTTTATTTATGCTATGCCGGTCGAAGGGTTAATTCAATTACCCGCTACCGCTTATCTCCCGTCCACAGCCTGAGCAGTATTCTTAAGCGATGTCCGACCTCCGTGAACTTACATAACTACGTTTATTTTACTGTCTCGCCTACATTCGAACAAGGCTCTATGACACGGTACAACCTTTTTAGGAATAATTAAGGTGTAATTAGGAATTCGTCTGTTTTCGTTTTGTTTTTGACCTACATGTTTATTTTAGGCTTAATTAACTTGTGTCATGTGAATATGGAGATCGGGGGGTATTGTTCTGTTCGTTTGAGTTATGTTATTACAACAGATTTAAAAAAATTGGGGTTGTTGTTTGTTATATACTTTGAGGAATATTATGTAACTAATTATATAATTGGACTTTTAAGAATGTTTTTTTTAAATGGTTGACAAGCTAGGTGTTCGACCACAGCTCGCCTGATGTTAATTGAGATGGTAAAGCACACATATACGGAATAGAACTGGCTTTTAAGTGAGGCTGCCGGAATACACCGTTAGATGCTTGGCGGCAGATTTTAAACTTAAGGGTGGTAGCTAGCCAGCTCAGTACTAGAAAAGACCCTACCACCATGCTATGGTTTCCTCACGTCGGTTTTCTTCACAGGCAGCTCAAGCTCATTGTTGGGGTTTCACCCACGCCCTTCGGCATGCGAACCGACCGCGCTAACGACCGAGCTATCGGCGCGGGGATTGTGCCTTGGAGTTGTACGACTTGGTTCCCCCCCGACCCTTTTCACTCCCGGACGGCCAGACAAACGCGACCTGGTGGACGTTCCCCATGTGCGCACTAAGCGCTTCGAATCTACATTCTTTATTCGCACAGCGAGGATGTAGAACTCTTTGCCGGAATCTGTGTTTCCGGAAAAGTAAAATATGAGTGTCTTCAAATCTAGAGGTTCCTTCTAGGTAAGCGTGTTCCATCCTAGACTACATTGTTTCTAAACATCAGATGTGGTCAAACGCGAACCTATTCTGTATTAAAAAAAAAACATCTTCGACCACAATACAGGTGAGCTGTGGTAAAACACCTACCATGTCAGTCATAAAAAAAACTAAAAGATCCATCAAACCACTAAGTTGTCACTCGATAGTCCTAGCCGCAGTCGTCCACCTTTAACCCGATCGTCGACTGGGCCCGTCTCCAGCGAGCGTCTAACGGTCCACGTTACGTAACACTGTTTTTGCTATCGCATCCAACTTTTTACAGATGCTTTGTTTGGTACCAACAGATAACATCAACTCGGGGAGATCAAACACTTCCACATTCTGCTCCCACCATTGTGTACGTTTCGATAAGTTACGTTACCTTTTCCTCGTTCTAAGTTTGGCATCTAATCCATATAACACTAATGTATACTTAGATTTACACACATCACATCATCAGCCATAGGACGTCTACTGCTGGACATAGGCCTATTCCAGGGGGGGCTTTGCCAATACTTGCCACGCTTGGCAGGCGGGTTGGTAAGCGCAGTTAGGTGTGATTGTTCAAGGAAAACGCTGCTGCCCATCTTCCGGATTACATCCCTTAGCCGACTCTTACGGCAACCACGGGTAGAGAGCATGGGGTACTATTCTTACGCCGGCACCACCACTGCAATTACACTTACAATATTACTTAGATTTACAGCAAAGTTAAAAAATACGGGTCAGTTTTCTTATTTTTGAAGTCGGTTAAAACAACAATAGTGATTCGATCAAAGCTATATTAGAAGCAAAGAAAAGCTATGTTTAAATTTTCGCGATTTAAATACACTATTAATGTTTGATAACAACCTAACAGTGTGTAACGGCAGTCTCACTTGAGAGTCAGTTCCATTCCAGGCTAGATGTGTTTTACTATCTTCGACCATACCGTCACTTATCATCAGGTTAGGTATGGTCAAACACTTAGCCTGTCAACCATATAAAAGACAGGCAATTTGGTTATCAAACACGGTCCTATAAGCGATAAAACAATTCAAAATGTAAAAAAAAACGCTCTGATATTTAAATCGGACGAGTACTATGGGACCAATCTTGAATCGTGAGGAAAAAACTTCTTTTCCTAAGAAAAATATCACTGTTCTTCGATAGAATGTACAGAAAAGTAGTTTTTTTCACGACTGTCCAAAATTTTGGAACTTTGCCGCGAAAATCTAAATTTGTCCATTGCTTTTTGCCGTGTTGACTCAGGACCTTAATTTTTATACACCTAATAGGGACTATAGACCTCAGTATCTGGTATAAATTTCAACTTGCTAGGTCCACCAGTTCCTGAAAAAATTGGTGGTGACACACGGACAGACAGACGGACAGGAGAGTGATCTTATAAGGGTTCCTTTTTTACCTTTTGAGGTACGGAACCCTAAAAATATGACAATATGCCCAAGAGGTTAATATGCTGTATATAATTATATCAAGTGAGGTGAGATAGTGGCAAAACGCATGCCTGGCCACTTGTAAAAAAAAGTTATCAGCTCGAAGCGAACATAGGTATAGTTAATGATTGCCAAAAAAAATGTTTGGAAACATGAAACCTGTTTAATTATTCAAAACAAAAATTCAGTGGCGTATGTCAATCCGCCGAATAGCTCCGGGCTTGCGTGATGAAATATGACCCAATCACTCTTTGAGAGTAGATTAATGGTTATTTTTTAGATCATTGAAGGCTTTCTATATGACCTAGCAGTTTTATTATTGTAAACAATATATGCTTACTGTTAAACGTGTATTTCTAAACATAGTAAACAATAAAAGTAAAAATAAAGTAAACATAGTAAATATAAGGCTAATGGAGACTTAGCATCTAATATCTTAAAGTAATGAGCAAAACAGCGATGCCGTGAACTTAGTTGTGTTACCCAAAGTTTTGGGTACCTCTGCAATGGTCATGGAAAAGTGTTATCAACTACGACAGTCCTGTTATTTGGTAGCTACTTCAAGAGCTGTAGGTTTTCCACTCAGGACAAATATATGTGTTGAGCATAAATGTTTGTTCTGTGTAGGTGTTCTGTATGTAAGTATGGATTTACAACAAAAAAAAAGTATATAAGGACTAGCTGTGCCCCGCGGTTTCACCCGTGCTAGATGCCTACGTCATAGTAGCTTTATGCATGCAAAGTCTCAGCCCGATCGGTTTAAAATTGACAAAGTTTCATACAAACTTTCATCCCCTATTTTATCCTCTTGGGGGTAGAATTAATCAAAATCCTGTCTTAGCGGATGCCTACGTCATAATATCTACCTGTATGCCAAATTTCAGCCTGATCCGTCCAGTGGTTTGGGCTGTGTGTTGATAGATCACTATGTCAGTCAGTCAGTCAGTCAGTCAGTCAGGCACCTTTGAGTTATATATATTTAGAAGATATTAGTTATCTGGTTCCCGTTGTACAAGCCTTGCTTAGTTTGGGGCTAGATGGCGCTGTGTGAAAAGTAAAAAGTGCGTCTCATTATTTATTATTTATAATATTCTTAATTTAATAGCAATTTTAATTTACGTTTATGTCTACTACAATATCTGATTTCATAAAAATCTAATTTATTTAAAATCTATCAAGATATTGATGTATTCAAGAAATTTGTAAAAGTTGAAACGTAATTTAGAATGATGATTAAACTCGATAGGAATTTATGTCAAAGTTGACAATAAAAGTTTTTATAAAACTGAGTCATTCCATTATAAAAACATCCGCACGCCATAGTAAATGGTAAGTTTTTTTTTTATTACAGTATAATAGAACTGTTTTTTTAATTAATTTTTGAATACTTAATAAATACCATATTTTCGCTCGGCTAAATGTGTTTTATCTTACACGGAATGAGACTGATGATCAACTATACTAATAAACTAGTTCGAAACAACGAAATATGGACTAGTCGGAATAGCCTTAATATATTTTTGCCTTTTAGTGTTGATAGTTCAGTGGTTAGCATGGTCGGTTCGCAGAACAAACAAACCCCAACAATAAGCTTGCGCTGCTGTGGTGTTCCCTGATACATACAATCTGGGTGTCTTCAAGTCGAGAGTGAATCGGTATCTTTTAGGCAAGCGTGCTCCATCTTAGACCGCATCATCACTTATCATCAAATGTAAGCCTATCTATTATTAACAAATAAAATTGTAACAAAAAACCGAACCAAATTGAAATGGGACCACACGGGAAGCACCAAATAAAAAAAGAATCATCAAAATCGGTTCACCCAGTCGAAAGTTCTGAGGTAACAAACATAAAAAACAATCGAATTGAGTACCTTCCTTCTTTTTTGAAGTCGGTTAAAAATAGAAAAACCCTAGTGTGGTGGTACTTTTTAGTACTCGACTGGCTAGCTACCACCATCAAGTTGAAAATCAGCCGAACAAAACATCCAACGATGTGCTACGACTGCTTCACTTGAGATCCAGTTCCAGTCCAAGCTAGATAATTATGTTTACCATCTTCGACCACACCATCATAAACTGTGGGCAAACACCAAGCCACTCAACCATAAAAAAATATATAAAACTTAATCCACGGTGTAGTCCCTCTGAGCTGTAATGTGGCACATCTATTGTTAAAGCCCGTTCACAATGCGCATACAAACTGCTTTTGAATCAGTGACCGACCCCGAGGCTACGGCACAATGCATTAGCCATTGCGGTCACAACAATGCTCCCAATGATGTGAACAGTTACGAGAAAAAACCGACCAAGAGCGAGTCGGGCTTGCAGTGGCGATTCCGTGCCAACACATGATCCAAGTTGCACTCACAAAAATTGCTCGTTTAAAATTTTTAAATCGATTTACTCTACTCATAAGTACTTACTAATAAGTTGTTTTATTTTTATGTTTGCATAGTCATACCAAGTTTTAACTGTTAATAACCGACTTCAAAAAAGGAGAAGGTTTTATGTTCGACTGTGTGTATTTTTTTTTAATGTTTAGTGAAGATACGCTCTGTGATGAAGCTACATTCGCGATTTGGAGACACCCGATTTGTGTCTGTGTTTACCGATGATAGCGCAATGGTTAGCGCGGTCGCTTTGCACGTCGAGGGGCATGGGTCAATTCCCAACAAGCTTGAACTGCCGGTGAAAGAAAACATTGCGAGGAAACCATAGAATGGTGGTAGGGTACTTTCTAGTACTCGGCTGGCTAGCTACCACCCTTAAGTTAAAAATCTGCCGCTAAACACCTAACGGTGTGTTCCAGCAGCCACACTTGAAAGACAGTTCCATTTCAGGTTAAATGTGTTTACCATCTTCGACCACACCGTCACTTAACATCAGGTGAGCTGTGGTCAAGCTTAACCTAACCTATCCAACATAAGTCTACTGATTCCACTTTTACACACACACACAAAATTACATTAACACTTATTTTAGTTATTTTATATTTATCATTTTAATTATAATAATATGTTTAAATTTAATTAGGAATAAGTTTATCATTTAAGAATGTGTCAATATTATAGTAGCAGTATCTAGACATATAACAAATAAAAATTTTGAAAGAAAAAAAAAAAAAAAAAAAAAAAAAAAAATATATATATTTATGTTTTATTATTTGAAAACAATATCTATTACCATTTTTAAGATTTCGGTAGAGCAAAAAAGTTTATTAAAGTGCTTCATCCAAAACCATCACTTCCCTTCTGACAAGTTCGTACCTAAATATAGAATTATACTTACGACGTTACATGCTCAAGATTTAAGAATACAATGTAGTTTCACTTCTCAATGTACTAGGCGTCACATAATTTTTAGAGCTGTGGAAATAAAAACAGATTAAAAAGATTTTTAAATTAGTTGTTGATCGATGTCTACTATGTCGCCGACTGCAGCGCCCTCTCTGTCAAACGTCATTCTTTTTCTATGTGCAGGCGTCGCAACATCAAAAAATATTTTTTTGCTAAATTTCGTAAAAAGTGTTTGCTGGAAAGTGTTTTTATGTGTAAAAGAAAAACGGATAACCGTGATTCTAAAATACGACGAAAAATTAAACGTTTAGAACGAAAGTTAAGCAGTTCTTCAACAAATTTGGATGACGAAATTAATGAAGGTTAGTGCAAATTTTTCTATAGCTTCCACTATAACTTATATTTTTTTCCCACAAATTGGGATATCTCTTTACTGGATAATGATATCTAATATCTAATTAATATGGAAATTACAAATATCTTTTTTAACTACCCACATTATCGATCTTTCATCGTATTATTTTGGGGGATATTCAGTTATTCATTATGTATTTATGCCTGCGTAGTATCGGTATGGATGGCATTATAGGTTTCTTTTGGGTACAATTTTATATTCACCCTATAAAGGATACGCTTTATACGCCGTGACACAAGCATGGTTGATAAGACAAATCAGTCTAGTGGCGTAACGTGATTACGTACAATGACTTTAAAAATAAATACTGCATACAGCAGCTTGTCGATTATACAGTCTAGTGGCGCAACGTGAGTGCGTACAATGGCTGATATGACAAGTTATACAGGTCAAATGCAGAACGCTGCAAAGGCTTTTCATATTTCTGTCTATACAGAACATTATCGTTATTATTCGAGGTCTCGCTCGCCAAACCCCGTGCTTTGATCCTCGCAATCAGAACGGTCAGACGATGATTATCAAATTAGATCTTCCGTAATATCTCCTACTACCCTGCCGGATACTGAGAAAAAAAATGCATCTGAAATGCCCCCTCACTACCCGGGCCCGAGCACAAGCAATGCGCCCGATAAGGTATAACGATGGAAATATTAGAAGCAGATCCTATGGGAAAACAAGAAATATTAGGACCGGACATTACTGAGGAGATAGCTGAACATTGGGGTAGAATCTTAGAAGAGGGTATGTCGAAAGAAGCGAATGACGCCGTTATGAAGGTAACGTTATTTCCTGAAAACTTTAGTTTATCTAAAGCAAGCTCAATCTAAAAATTTCGGCAGTTCTAATCGAAAGTATGTATCAACCATCGTGATACACTATGAGAGAAGGCCCGAAACCAGTTGGGTTTGGGTATTGCCGGACTAACAAATTTAGCATAGCTAATAAAGGAAAATCTCTCAAAAACATAAATCTTAAAAAAGATCTCCGATACAACCCAGTTTTTTTCTATATTCACATTATGAGAATACGAAACATACACGAAAACTGATAAATAAATCACAAAAAAATATAAAAATAAAAAACAGTGCAACTGTTTCTGATGTGAAAACGGATATTTTTATTTGGCGCGGACATAGGAGAAAAAATAAAAGCCACATAAATGGTCGAAAAATCGGATCTGCGAATTAAGCTGAGGTTATGCTCCATGCTCACCGCAACCACAAAGAAACGGAAGAGGGCACCCAGGTTTCAACGACCAGAGCACCCAAACTGGGTGGGCGGGCAGAAACCGAGGTACCCCTCCAACTTGACTTGTAACATTGACTTCCGATTGACTTGTAACATTGGTGTTATCAATAAAATATTTGTATTTTATTTGTATTTGCAAACAAAGGGTACACAGCCCAGCAGGGTCGGCGACAGCTATGAACCGAACTCCCCTTGCACCAAAAACGGGCTACAGACCACGCAAGAACCAATAGAGGTATCTCTTCGCGTTGGTAGACTACGCCACTTCGTTAACTACGAAGCCATAACTTGATAGTTTTAATTGATGTAAAAGGCTATAAATTTCTTTTGTTGAGCCTCATTCAAGACTTCGAACTAGTTAACCCTAAGTTTAATAAAACTGAATGTCATGACACATGAAAATATCAATTTCGAAGCTACTTACTTCAGGTACCATAGTTGAATATGATAACGTGTCGGATCAGTTTATATCAAGCATTTTTTTTTTTTTTACTTTCAGGTTAATTCTTAACTTGAAATTTCTAAATAAGTTTATTGCATCTGAGCACTTTAAAATGGAAGCAACTATTTTAATCAGTAGAGATTGCTATATGACTACTATTGACATCCAAAAATAAACAAAACTTAAGAACACACTTAACAATTTGCGCACTTAAGAATTTTCTAAAAAGAAAAAAAAAAACTCAGGTTTAAACTTTAAGGCCAAATGTATGGATTTCAGCGTCTTCCATTTGGTTTATGGTTGGCGCCTCTGGTTTTTACAAAAGCAATGAAACCGTTAGTTTCTTACCTTAGAGACCAAATATTGTTTTTGGTAATCTATTTAGATGACATTTTGTTTATAAATTGTTCAAACGACAGTTGCCTAAATAATACTTTTACAGTGATAGACCACGAGAGATTATGTTTTGTATTTATTAAGAAAAAAGTATTTTAACTCCAAACCAGACTCAGACATTTCTTGGTTTCGAGATCTACTCACAAAATATGTGTTTAAGTTTCAAAGTCTGGTAAGACAAGAAACGCCAAAAAGCAGACCAGACGAGACTAATTTCTAGAAAGACTATTTAGCAAAGTACTTGAGCTTGCAATGCCCAGTCTGCTCAACTGTTCCGTATGGCTGAATATATTATTCGAAATGCTTTGAGGAACAGAAATTTCTAGCCTTACCCAAATCTAATCATGATTATGATGCTATCGTACACTTACCACCAGGTCTTAAGTCCGAGTTTGCCTAGTGGCAAAATAATATATTGACGGCAAAGTTTAACCCTATACGTAGTGATAGGTATGCTATTGAAATCTTCTTGGATGCCTCTTTCACAGGCTGGAGTGTGTATTGTAACGGAGAACGTGCTAACGGTTTATTTGGAACCATACCACATCTAATGGACATATGAATCTTAATGACATGCAATGTTTGGCTTAGTAGCTCTATAATCAAGAAATTTTACTCAGGATAGATAATACGACAGCTATAGTCTATATAAATAGGTATTAGGGGGTGCAATATACCCATTTTAAGGAAGTGGCTAGAGAAATTTGGCAGTGGAGTGAGCAAAGAAAGCTCTATGTTGTTGCATCCTATACCAAGTCCAATGACAATAGTGAGTCTGACCACGAGTCGAGAAGTTTTAATGTCGACGTTAAGGGGAATTTGGCACTACCAGTGTTTGATAGCGTTACGAAGGCTTTTGGAACCCTCCAAATTGATCTATTCGCAACAATAATAAGGTTAAACGCAAAATGCGATAAATACCTTTCCTAGGAACGAGGCCCTGTAGCTTATAACATAGACTTTAATGAATGCGTTAACAATAGACTGGGAATCTTATTTTTTCTACGCTTTCTCTCCTTTTTCTTTAATTGACAAATGCTTAAGATAAATCGTGAACGATAAGGCAACAGGAATTATGGTTGTACCCTACTGGCCTAGCCAGCCGTGGTACCCACTTTTCATGTCCCATGTTCAAGGTCAAATAATTTACTTCGACTCGAGTCCCTCATTACTATTATCATCTTTTAGGGCCCCACATCCTCTCTAGAAACGACTTAATCTGGTATTGTCAGTATTATTGCGCAAGCGTAATAGGTATGGCAATCTTTACCAAGTGGCGCAATCAAAATAATTGTATCATCTCTAACTAATAGTTATTTAAATTAATATTATGTTATGATTAATAAATAGTGCCTATACTGTGTTAAAAACAATGCGAATATTTTCAACGGCAAATAACTTTCTTTACTTTTTGTTCACTGAATATCAGTCGTTAATAAATTATTCGACCCGGAACATTTGCCATTCGGCACTGGCATTAATACTAGGTAAATGTATTAGTCAAGATGATCGGATTGCAAGGTTTATGAAAAGAGTTTACAGAACTAGTGTTTTCCCCAAACCATGCTACTACATGAGACACTAATCTAGTGCTCGGTCACCTTTCAAAATTTTACCCTGACGAAAGTCAACCTTTAGGCTATCTATCTCAAAAGCTAGTAGCTCTCCTGGCATTTTCAACTGCACAACGGGTGCAGACGCTATCGTGAACATGCATACCTAATGAGTAAGTGATACTAAAATAGAAATCATCATCAGTTATTCGACTATAACATCGGCTCCAAATAGGCCTGTGCCTTAACGTTATTAATGCCTTCTTCCTTCAGAGGGAACAAATCTGTCCTGTAAAGGCATTATCAGCGTACATGGAGGCCACTAAAGATTACATGAGCCTAACACTTACAGTTACCTTTTTTCACAACTAGACCAATGCATAATGCCAGTGCTGCAACAATAAGCAGAAGGATTAAGAATATGTTAGCCGATAGTGGTATCGCTACTGGACTCTCTACAGCTCATAGCACTCGCCACGCATCGACTTCGGCAGCCGATCGCAGCGGTGTATCTTTCAACGTTATAAAACTGCGACGAACGAACTGCGAGATGGCCAGGAGACTCATTAACATTCGTTAAATTCTAAATCTCGATATCAGTTGACGAGGATAATGTATTCGCTGAGACAATTTTTAACTCATAAATGTGATGATTCGAATATATTATGGGATTGTAATGTTATCCTATTATTATTTTCATCATACATTAATGCGAATAATCAATAAATAAGATTTTGTCGAGCTTTATTTGGTAATCCTTTATCCAAATTCATATCTACTTATTCTCGTTTGTGTAAATAGATACTCTAAACATCTACATTGTATTCTTAAATCTTGAGCATGTAACGTCGTAAGTATAATTAATGGTTAAACGAACTTACCTTAAGTGATGTTCTACCATAATTATACGAGACGTTACATGCGAAGAGATTTAAAGTCCCACCCGGACCCAAGGGTACCCATGCTTAACAAACGAGATGTGGACGCGAGGAAAGTCTCTGAAGATAATGACGTTTGACAGAGAGGGCGCTGCAGTCGGCGACATAGTAGACATCGATCAACAACTAATTTAAAAATCTTTTTAATCTGTTTTTATTTCCACAGCTCTAAAAATTATGTGACGCCTAGTACATTGAGAAGTGAAACTACATTGTATTCTTAAATCTCTTCGCATGTAACGTCTCGTATAATTATGGTAGAACATCACTTAAGGTAAGTTCGTTTAACCATTAAATATAGATAGAAAGTCTTTACTGAATGCACAAGAAATTAAAAATTAATACAGAATAACCTTATGAGTTACAAGTGGCTGCTTTATCGCTAATAGCGATCTCTTGCAAGCTACCATGGGATAGATTTATTTCGTGTAAAAAAGAACTATTTATTCATTACAGCTTTAATTAGGTCTAATAGAGAGATAGTATAGACATAGTTAAAGAGTCGCGTTTGCCATCGTTCGTGTACGGAACTCTGAACACTTTGTTGAAGTATCGTTTTTTTGTGTACTTCGAGCTTGATGATGATTACAATAAGGAGGTAATACACGCTAGCTATACGAAGATTACATGGACAGCTAAGTTGCCCAGACTCTTCATCGCTTGTTGTGCCTCGCGTCGCTAAGTGCGAACCAGTGCAAAATATACTTCTCATTTCGTGTTCCTTACTTCCTTACGCTCGCTATCGTTCGTCACGACTCGTCTCATTTTGAATCATTCCTTGTTGTTTTTTTTTTGGTACAAACCAAAGGTGTTCAAGACGCAGACGGCGCGCCGTGTCCACATGTTTATCGACGCTTTGCCAACATAACCTGACTGACATACATAAGAGACCAGCAGCAGGATTGTTTGAGGCATTGATTGCCAGAATAACAGAAGGTTTTTGTTTTACTTATGCAGGATTACTCGTATTTAACTAGGTCAGATACTGCGACTACAGTTTCGGCCACAACCGGTGGTCTTCTTCAAGCCTGTGGCCTCGTCTCGGTTCGCACTATAGGCCGCTGCGTGCCTCAAACTAGAAGACATGGGAGCGAGTAGCGTGTCGAAATGTGCCGGTGCTCTCTGAAGCCTTTCCTTACCGGAGTCCTCCTCTATGGTGTCAAGCAGATTCCATCGCACAGAGCTCACTTCGACGTCTCCAGATACGCAACCACTCCCACGAGCTCCAACATAATAAACGCGTAAATAAAACAAAAATGACGTGTCAAACCACGTCAGTTTCCTTAGTAAAATAACAGAAAAGGTCTCAGAAAATGAAAATAATATCGACGACAAAGTCGGTTCTAAATTCCTCTCGTGAATAGGAGTCAGCGCTCTTATCAACAACATTGAATACAAAAGCTATCCAAATCAACAAGCCGAATGGTTCGCGATTGCCCAACAAAAGGTTGGCACAATGGTGTGACGCGTACAGTTAGAAGAAAAATGAATGTCAACTGTGCGACCTTAGCACGACCATGCGACAAGGGGGGTGTACTATGGTATAAGTACATAAGGTCAAGTTATTTCTGGAGTGATCTGGATGTTCTATCATCTCTGTTTTGATATCATTTTAGAGAAAACTTTATGTTCGTAGAGCATTGATCGGGGTAACAAGATACATTGTATCAAAGAAATACTTTCCATGGAATTGTTTTTTTTTTTTTTTTATAGCTGACAGGCTTGTTGTTTGACCACAACTCATCTGATCTTAAGTGACGGTGTAGTCGAAGATGATAAAGCACACCTAGCCTGGAATGGAACTGGCTCTCAAGTGAGGCTGCCGGAACACACCGTTAGATGCTTGGCGGCAGATTTTCAACTTGAGGATGGTAGCTAGCCAGCCGAGTACTAGAAAGTACTCTGCCACCACGCTATGGTTTCCTAACGATGTTTTCCTTCACCGCCAGCTCAAGCTCATTGTTGGGGTTTGAACCCACGCCCTTCGGCATGAACCGACCGCGCTAACCACTGAGCTATCATCGCTATAAAATATGTTTACATAGATGATACTTTCCCACTGAACTAGTTCACTGTTTCCTACTGCACGGGTTGCATGCGGGACCGTATGGTGCGCAACAATAACGACGGTAACTGTACCGCCTGTCACATATATCAGTTCAGTTTGTAATAGGTAAGTACGAGTAGGTATAGCGCTGAAATGGGAACAATTCTGACACTCGCTGATGCAGGGACTATCATTGTTTACCGTGATTATGTTGGGAAATTATCGTCAGACATATATTTCAGTCTGACTGTGAACATGTTGCAACTGCGCCTAAATATTTTATTATAGACACACACACATCATCAGCCATAGGTCATCCACTGCTGGACATAGGCCTCCTCCTGGGGGGGTTTTGCCAATTCTCGCCACGCTTGGCAGGCGGGTTGGCGAGCGCAGTTAGGTGTGATTGTTCAAGGAAGACGCTGCTGCCCATCTTCCGGATTACATCCCTTAGCCGACTCTTACGGCAACCACGGGTAGAGAGGGTGGTAACGTACAGTGTCTAGGACGTGCGATTCAGGTTATGATACTTTTAAATATACATCAACGCTAACCTATGTTCCCATTTCTGGCAAACTTCACAAAAACGTACTAAACAGTTCATTAACTAATTTTAATGTGATACAGCTTAAATTGTTTGACAAGGTACATACCTAATTTTAACATTAATGTTTGACAAGCTAAGTTAGACCACAACTCATTTGATGGTAAGTGACGGTGTGGTCGAGGATGGTGAAGCGCACCTAGCCTGGAATAAAACTGGCTTTCAAGTGAGGCTGCCGGAACATACTGTTTAGGTGCTTGGCGGCAGATTTTTAACTTGACGGTGTGGTCGAGGATGGTGAAGCGCACCTAGCCTGGAATGGAACTGGCTCTCAAGTGAGGCAAATTATCAACTTGAGGATGGTAGCTAGTCAGCCGAGTAGAACAATACTCTACAACGCTATGATTTTCTCACGATGTTTTCCTTCACCGGCATTCAAACTCATTGTTGGGGTTTGAACTCACATCCTTGAGCGTGCGAACAGACCGCGCTAACCAATGAGCTATCATCACTACAAATACAATACAGATGAGCTGTGGTCAAACACCTAGCCTGTCATATATTTAAAAAACTTAGTGTTAATAATTTTGTAATTTTACTAACTGCAGTACCCTTCAAACCAGAATACAGTAATGTATATTATTGCTTGGCAGCAGAATTTCTGCTCTACACGACCTCCTGCTAAGGAGAAGGTATGTTGCCTAATAAATAAATTTCCTGTACATTGTACGTTAAGCCAAAATACTATGGACTTAATTATCAAGTCACCCGGACACACAAGCACAAACTCCAAAGGAATGTCAAAGTACGTGATTGACAATTGACCTCTTAAGGCGACGGTTTGAAAAGCAAAGCAAACATGACCTCAGGTTGATTTTGAAATAAGATCAGAGTAAATACACGACGCCACTCGCAGAGTGTCGTAAAAGCTTAAGCTGATTTGTAATTTAGATTAAATGAATGTCATGTTGTATAAATGTATTTGTTTTCTAATTTAGAAATTATTTTGTTTTATTGCTATGTCGCCTAACGATTTCTAATGATTAAGCTGCAATCGAAATGAATTAAATAATTTTGTAGCGTAAATGTATTGTGGCGATGATAGCTCAGTGGTTAGCACGGTCGGTTCATACGCTGAAGGGTGTTGGTTCAAACTCCGACAATGAGCTTGAGCTGCCGGTGAAGGATAACATCTTGAAGAAAACTCAGCTAGCTACAACCCTCAAAATCTGCCGCAAAGTACCTAACGTAGTGTTCCGGCAGCCTCACTTGAGAGCCAATTCTATTCCATGCTAGGTGTGCTTTTACGCGTACAAATAGAGCCAGATATCGATTACTTTGAATTTTATTGTATAATTTTCTTTTTAATAAAATTTATCTTTGACGAAGGATAAGTACCTCTGAATATGTTTATTTTAGATTCCGTAATACCCTTGATGAAAACAAAAACAATCAGCGTAACTTATCGTACGATAATTATCGTACATGTGCGATAATTTCATGTACCAACACTATTATTGTACGCAGATTGTACGATAATTTCCATCATGATGCAAAATATTCGAATTACACTGACAGCCAATAGCCCAATAATATCGATATCGATATTTCGGTAATGTTTTTACTTCATATTCACATGTTATTGTTACGTTTTATATGATTTTTCAATGTATTACAGTTATTATCCTGATGGATACGACAATTTTGATCCTTATGCTATAATTTTACGGCCCTGGTACTATAGCTGCCTAGCTTCTGGTTGTGAACACTGCTCACAATACGGGTCTTAACCCACAGTAATCTCCTGTATATTTTGTCATATTTTGAGAACATATTTTGTCCTTCAAAGCTGTCTTCACAGCCAATAATCTTTGCTCTACTTATATGCTCATGAGTAATTTCAGAATAAGTCTCTTATTTTTTTAGTAACATAACTCAACATAGTATAAAATTTGCCGGATGGAGTTCTAAAAATACAACCGTCTCTTAAATAACCTAATTTGTAATCTCACTGCCATCCTTAGGGATAACATAAACCTCCTCATATTTATTAAGACCTACCGTTTTTCTCAGAAAAATGTTTGTGTTCGCCTTAAATAACATCAATTTGACATTCTGAGCCCGTACGCATTACATTCCTGCGGCCGAGACGGTGCCTTTTGTGATCTAGCTGCCGAGTAAGTTTAAAAATGTATAAAACCTGCGTAGAGTCACAGAAAAACTAGCACTGCGTATTTTGGCGGGAACACAGAAGAATCATATTGCCATTTTACACAACACTTTAATTGTGACATAAAAATGATAAAGAAACAACAAAAATTTATTAATTTTTTAAGATAAGATAAGGTAAGTTAAGATAATTTTATTTTCACACAAAAAATAATAATACAGACATTACACAAAAAAGGAATTACAAAAAAAAGACTAAACATAAAGCTGATCGCAGTATAGCGGTGGGCCCTAAGCTCGGCAAGGCTGGCCTTTTGGTGGCCCTGTTTGAGATATCCCTACTTGTAATTTGCGATTTTAAGGAAAACATAACAAAGAAGATATTTTCCTTTTTCCGAAACTTGTCTTTTTTCCGTGTTATTGTAAGGTAATTTTAAGATTGTTGCGTTTTATTAATTACGAGCCTAATTAAACACATTGATGTGGAATAGTGATGAAAACATAATAATGTGTAACTTCTTAATCTTAACTTTAAGTCTTTTCGTTTTTTTTTAAACTTTGTAAAGGTAGCTACATCGTTTCATGGTCGACGTTCCAAAAACTCGAACGAAACGATTTGATTCCACGTTCATTGTGCGGACTGCTAGACAGCGGAATGCGCTGCCTGAGTGGGTGTTCCCCGATGGATATAATCTGGGTGTCTTCAAGTCGACAGTGAATCGGTATCTTCTAGGCAAGCATGCTCCATCTTAGACGGCATCGTCACTTAACATCAGGTGAGATGGCGGTCAAACTATGCATAATTTTTTTTTAAAAGGTAGAAGCGAAGCCCAGGACGTTCTAGACGGAAGTGATTTGACGACATCGAGGAGTGGAATGGACTGAGCTTTTTGCATTTTAAATCAGCAGCATGGGGTCGCAAAAAAATTTGCCTACTGACTTCCAAACTTCAATATGAAGATGCCACTTGATGATTTTGAAAACTTTGTAGAAATTTCTGGGCCATAAATTGACGTCATCAGTCTATAAAATAATCAAATATTTGACATAGGCAGAATGCATAAAGTGGGATGCCAATTATGGAGAAAAAAACAACGTCAATTTGACTTTCTGACCCCGCCACATTTCATCCTTACGACGGACGGTGCCTTTTGTGATCTGGCTGGCAAGAGGGGTTTAAAAATGCATAAATCTTACGTAGAGTTGACGGGTTGACAGTTCGGAAGACCCGAAGGGAACTGCTAGCTAAACTACGCAGCATTTTTTTAAGAATTTCTTACATGGAAGTGTTTTACGAGATCTTATTATCTAAGCCAGGGCTATCCAAACGACCCCAGGCCATTATAAATAACTAAACAGATTGGAGGGCCGCGAAAACAAGTATGTGAAAACTTTAAATTGCCGAAATAAAAATTAGGATACCATTGTTTTATATACTTTTGTAAGTGTACATTAATCAATCTTTTATTTATGTTTAAAAATATTTGCCTTTTTATACGTTTAACATTTTATATTAATTTGCTATAAACGTAAATTGACGTTCTATTAAATATATGTATTTCGTAAAGGGTGACCCGTGGGCCGTTTCTTGGACAAGCCTGATCTTATCCCACGCTGTTTTTAGATTACAGGAAACGCTGTCTGTATATTTATCCTAAGTTGAATAGCAATACAATATAATATTTTGTGACAATATTCAAAACAAACAAAATCAAAACATTATTCAAAATTAAGAGAATATTAAATTCATCCTCGTTCCTGTGCCAGATTGGCACAACAAGAGGCCTATTCCCAGCAGTGAGTGGCTGTGAATGATGATGATGAATTTAATAATCTCTTTTTTTTTTTATAATTGTCGAAGTCCTTTGCACCGAAATAAATAGCAGTCTGTTGATATTTGTCATTGAATAGGTATGTGTTATTTTAGACTTCCATTTTTATTTTTATTTTATATAGGTCTTAGTAGTATTAATTAATAGTATTAGTTAGCAGTAGTGTGGTCTGAGATGGAGCACGCTTACCTAGAAGAAATCTATTTATGCTGGATTTAAAGAACATCCTTTTCGGGGAGACTTAATCTGGACTTTATCTTAACGCGCCGTGTCACCTCTAGTACATATCTAATTTACATAATATTTCAATTAATTAAAAAAATTAAGTTATTTTATTGCAGCAAACATTCTAGCATTATTTTTCCAAGGCAAGCGTGCTCCATCTTCGGCCACATCGTCACTTTCCATCAGGTGAGATCGTGGCCAAACGCATGCCCAGTCCGTTGTAAAAAAAAAACATGGTCCTGAAGTTCTCAACAGTCAAACGTATCTGACGTTCGCGCGTCACTTAAGTAGGTACAGTATTGCACTAATATTTGAATATGCTCAAAAGTTTTAATTTAGACTACAACTGTTACGTCTGTTATTATCCACCAACTTACCTATTGTTATAGTCATGACCCTTTTAGACAGTTCGCGTGATAGCTACGCTCCCCCACAGCCAAACACATGCGTGACACGCGATGACGTCACCGTGTGCGTACGTGACGCGTCACTCGCAGAATAAATATTATTATTCAATTCAAGCCCAGCGTATAACGACTTATAAGCACGAAATAGCGTAAAGCACAGAACAAAAAGTAAAACAGATATAATGCAGCTAATGGGTTAAGACACAATTTTGCATGACAAACGGAAACTATTCACACACAAATAATTATCTTGAAGTATTTGTGTGACGTACGGCCTTAACGTAATTGTGTGCGTGTAATTACCGGTAGGACCAAGGTTTTCGGCAATTTTCTACGCAACATTACAATCTGTATTTTTTTCAAATCTGTGGCGTAAGATAGAGCCCCGCCGATAGAGCTCGTTATAATCTTGTTTAATGTTTTAAATAAAACCTTTGATAGTTGATAATAGGCGGGAATAATTTATTGAGACCCACAAAACGCTCCCCTAATGGTCAGAGATAACGCATGTCCTGACCATAGCAGCGATACATACACGAAACTTTGAGTAACAAGACAAAATTTAGGGCATCGCTGCTTTGGCGCGACTTTTGAGACTTTTGTTGGTTAGTCTCGACAGCCCTGCAATTTCGCTAGCTGTACCTATTGCAGCTACCTTCAAATCGGAAAACTGAAAATGACACTATACTCTTATTTGCTGGAAGACACTAAAACAAAACAGAAACTAACCAGTACACATGATAATTGAATCTGCGATATTTTGATGAGAAAAACAGGCAGAATGACAACGTTTTGTGAGGAGATTACTTTAGCATGTGCCTGATTGGTATGCCATATATACGACAACCTGTATGTTTCTGTTCTGTATATTTCTTTTTTATCGTTGACAGGCTAGGTGTTTGACCTAAAGTTAAGTGACGGTGCGCTCGAAAATGGTAAACACACTTAGCCTTTATTATTTTTGATACAATCTTCAACAAGCCTGGAATGGAACTGGCTCTCAAGTGAGGCTGCCGGACCGCACCGTTAGATGCTTGGCGGCAGAGTTTCAACTTGAGGGTGGTAGCTAGCCAGCCGAGTACTAGAGAGTACTCTACCACCACGCTATAGTTTCCTCACAATGTTTTCCTTCACCGGCAGCTCGAGCTCATTGTTGAGGTTTGAATCCACGCCCTTTGGCGTGTGAACCGACCGCGTATAATAATACTTATCGTAATATTTAATAAACATTTCTGCTATGGGCGAAAATCTAAAATCAGGTGTTTCATAAAATCAAAAGAACTTAGCAGTATTCTAGACTAGAAGCATTGGATATGTCAAAATAATATTGTAACGGTAACACAATCGAGAATCTGGCGATCGCAATCGAACCAATAACCTCTTGAATACCTGAGATTTCTTCCTTAATTTTTATTGCTGTTATTCAATTACGTTTTATGGGATTGAGCAACGATTTATCACTTTTTTAGTATGGTAATAATCTTGCAATCGATGCAGTAACACAGTAACATGCGTAAGATTTTTTTTGGCGGATTATACACATTGACTACCTTTCGGCCTAGTATACCTTATAACGCTTGGTAGCTAAAATCGGTTAACACTTGTGTAGCAGTAGTGTGCAAACATTAGTATGTTCCCATTTGAAGTATTGCAGCTAGCGAAATAACATTGTCATTGTGACTAACCATTGAATGTCTAAAAGTAATGAGCGTCAAAGCAGCGATTCCCTGGACTTTGTTTTGTTACACAAAGTTCTATATACCGCCGCAATGGTCATGGACAGGTATTACCTTTTACTACCAGGATATCATTTAATATCTCATTATTAAAACATTTAAAAAAATCTGTAATTGTGGTTTCGTACCTCACTTTTTGTCACATAACTTGTCGTGTCACCAATGGCTGTGTTTTAATATAAGTGCAAATTCATATCGGAATTTCGACCTTGAGTCAACGGACTGATGCCCGATCCTAAGCTAACAAGCTGGGACTACAAACAAATATGGCAATATCGTAAAATAATATCACAGTATTTATAACTTAGATACGAGAGAGATAAAAATGTGCCACTTAACATGCGTTAAAAATTTACATCATTGTAAATTTTTATACGGTTTTAAATTTGTTTTTAATATGAATTATTTATAAAGCAGATCCAATGTATTGTCATATACTAATACAGCAGCTAATGTTGACAGTCGTGAATGGAGACGGATTAAGGCAAGTAACTGATATAAGAAAACCGGCCAAGTGCGAGTCGGACTCGCGCACGAAGGGTTCCGTACCATTATCTATGAAAAAAGCAAAAAAATCGCGTTTGTTGTATGGGAGCCCCCTCTTAAATATTTATTTTATTTTGTTTTTAGTATTTGTTGTTATAGCGGCAACAGAAATACATAATTTGTGAAAATTTCAACCGTCTAGCTATCGCGGCTCTTGAGATACAGCCTGGTGACAGACGACGGACGGACAGACAGACAGCGAAGTCTTAGTAATAGGGTCCCGTTTTTACCCTTTGGGTACGGAACCTTAAAAATGATATAGAGATGTGGGTATATTTTAAGGTACTTCGGTGTTCTTTCGTTAACACAGTTGTAGATCTTATTAGCAGGATGTTTTCGGTACTACCGCTCTATCAGATGTCCTACCACCAGGCAGTAGTGTGTAAACATTACTGTGTTCCGATTTGAAGGGTACTACAGTCAGTGAAATTACAGAGCTGTTGAGACTAACCATCGAAAGTTTCAAATCCATGATCGCCAAAGTAGCCATGCCCTTGACTTTGTTTTGTTACTCAAATGTGTATCGATGCCAATGGTCATGGACATGTCTTATCTCTTACCATCAGGAGTGCGTCTCGATTCAAAATCAAAATCAAAAAGTCATTTATTCAGTTTAGGCCGTTACGAACGTTGAGTTACATGTTTGAATCTACCACCGGCTCGTAATTGCACTTCAACTGAGAAGACTCCGGCAAGAAACTCAGCAAGGCCTTTTTTTGTGGATCTTTTTTTTCATATTAGGTTACAGTTTACAGTTATTAATATTAATAAATTATGCTTACTACAATTGTCACTTAGCCAGGGGGATGCAAGTGCAGAGAGATTATCTTATTAGTTCGAGCAGTGGTCAAACACCTATCCTGTCGACTATAAAAAAAGCAGGTCCGTGATCAAGTCAGTTCTTAGATCATCATTTAACTTTCGGTCACATCAAAGGGAATCGTACGCCGAAGTCTGATTGTACACGTAATCAAAAAGCTAAATTACCACTGAATAATCATCTCCAATGTACACAAGTGAATAATTTGACTCCTTTACGAGAGAAAACCACAGGATAACCTATAATTTAGCGGCTTGTCTTTAAGATCAGTTAAGCTTAGGTTACACCGTACTTATACTGTCTCATTGTTTTTTTTAACCCCTGACACAAAAAGAGGGGTGTTATAAGTTTGATGTCGATGTCTGTCTGTCTGTCTGTATGTGTGTGTATCTGTGGCAACGCAGCTCTCAAACGGATAGACAGAAACCGATACGGTTTTTTTATTTCAAGGCCAGTTTCCTTGCGGTGGTTCTTAGCTATGTTTGGTTAATTCCGTAGGGAGTTTTTAAATTAATTATTCGTACTATAACGTAAAACATGAATATTACATTGGATATCTCAATTTAAGAAAAGTACCTGGTTGACCGAGCATTGCTCGGCTGAAAACATGGATAAAACGACGTTTTCTGAAAATGAATCCTAGCTAGATCAATTTGTCGCCCCCGAAACCCCCTGGATACAAAATTTCATGAAAATCGTTGGAGCTGTTTCCGAGATTCAGAATATATATATATATATATACAAGAATTGCTTGTTTAAAGATATAGATAATACCTGTATAATTAATTATAATAAACAATTTAAGACTATTGCAATTGGCGCAATCGCCGTATTAGTATTAGTATCGTATTAGTCTAAATAAATAATAAATAAAATTGTTCCCCGAATACTCGTATATATATGATAAAATAAATAAATAAAAATTAATATCCTACGATATTTCGCATAGAGCTGCCCCTAAAGTACGCAAAGCATGTACTACGGGAACCAGATAATTTTATGTGTTTCACTGTTTACTGTTTTTTTTTGTTTGTGATATATTGTTTAATTTTCTAGTTTTAAGAATTCGGGTGTAAGTACACAGAAAATAATTTCTGTCTACCTACTGAATAGTATACTATAGTACACTTCCAACGGTGTGTGCAGGGCTTTACTCGTCACGTAACAAGTGAGTTAAAACAAGGTGTTCGGAATCTCGAATATAAAACCAATACAATTCATTAAAACGTATATGGTGTTGTTAAAATTGTTAATAATTGCCTTGTTCAGCGTGGAGTAATATGCAGGTAGCTTAACGAAATTGTGGTGACACCTTATGGATATCCGACGTGATTAGGCTTAGTTAAGAAGTTCCTAGAAGAATACATAATCACTACATAATATAAAAGAAAGTCGTCCGCCGAGTCTGTTTGTTTGCGATAAACTTAAAAACTACTAAATGGATTATCATTTGAGTTTTACCAATAGATAGAGTGTTTCATGAGGAAATTGTAGGTGTACTAGCCAAAAGCTGAGCTTTGTGAAGGCTCGCGTAGTTTTTTTAACGGGTAATAATTTAAAAATCTTTTTATTTTAATTTAGCTTAGCTCTGTTGCTGCGATGTTAACTCTTTGGTTTTCTAACAGATGGTGTTAGTAGTACAATAACATTCTATCCAATGAATACAAAATTGTTAATGTTCATTTTTTTTAATGGTTATAAAATTATTATTTTTTTGACAGATAACACATCTAGATATGAAGTTAAATTACTATGTTAAAGCACAAATCTAAAGGCGTGATGGTTTTTCAGTAAAGTGTACCACAAAAATGTTCAGGTTGTGGGATAGTGATTTCATTCAATTGTAAAACAACCTATTTATTAATCTGTAATGTCATTTTGTGGTGTGTCAATAAATTGTATTGTACTAGCGACCCGCCCCGGCTGCGCACGGACTTACACGGGGCTTTTGATCTATCTCAAAGGTTAGGTAGCGTTTTTGATAAAAGCTCACAGGTGTCTTAACTTTTTCCGACATTTCCAACAGTTATCATCATATTTCAACTAATTTACACAAAACTAAATACAAAATTATCTCTTCGCTCACCCTGATAATTTTGTAAAATAACAAAAAAAAAAACTTAATTACATATGGCCACTCAGTTGTGACGCTTAGATGCTTAGGACAAATATAGAATCCATTATAATAAAATAAGTTATCATAAAATTTCCAACAACACGATACAAAGCCACACCTAGATGGTAATATTACCATTTACATCCAACAAAAAGCTTATTATCAACGCTGTATTCGACACATGGAGTCCAGGTCAAGAGGTTACGAATTTCGTAAGCAAATCAACAAAAACATTCAACGACTCTGTCTCAATAAACTCCCGAACGTTTTCCTTAAGAATGTTAGGAAATATTATCGAAAACAGAACAACTTTTTGCTGGGACAAGGTTCAACCTCTTCATTATCTATTTTGAGGCCCTATCTATCAATTATTTATTGATTGGTACTTTGCATGTTGTGTTTGCATGTATGTGTTAACAAAGGTTTATTTAAGTACTTACATGATGACAGGGGCACTACCTTATAAATAATGTCGTAAGATGTAAAACAAGCCATTATGTTCAGAAGAGAAAAATGCATCTAGAAAAATCGGTGAAGCGCGCGTTGGCCAAGCGGCCCGAGTGGTTCCGTACCATTTTTTTTTATGTAAACCTAATGAGACTAACGAGACGCTCTCTTGATGGTAAGAGATAACGCCTGTCCATGACCATTGCGGCGATACATAGAACTTCGAGTAACAAAACCATAGTCCAGGGCATCGCTGCTTTGGCGCTTATTACTTTGAAACTTTTGGTTAGTCTCAACAGCCCCGTAATTTCGCTAGCTGCCGTTCAAACGTTTTTTTTTTTTGTAGCGATGTTAGTTAGCTCAGTGGTTAGCGCAGTCGGTTCGCATGCCGAAATGCGTGGGTTCAAACTCCAACAATGGGCTTGACCTGCCGGTGAAGAAAAACATCGTGAGGAAACCATAGCGTGGTTGTAGGGTACTTTCTAGTATTCGGCTGGCTAGCTACCACCCTCAAGTTGAAAATCTGCCGCCAAGCATCTAACGGTGTGTTCCGGCAGCCTCACTTGAGAGCCAGTTCCATTCCAGGCTAGGTATGCTTTATCATCTTCGACCACACCGTCACTTAACATCAGGTGAGCTGTGGTCATACACCTAGCAGTAAACATTAAAAAATTTGGTACTTAAGATTACCAATAAGTACTAAATATAGTATGCCCGATAGGTAGTTGTAGATGCCGATTTGATGACACCATCATGTAATACACAAAATTTCCAGGAAATTGAGAAATTCGAGAAAAACACAGTGCTTTTCCAATAGGATATTAAAATAAACGATCACAAAATAAAACAGTTTGTATTAACTTGTTACAAATTGAAATTATTGTTACGAACTGTTTCCGTATAGAATAATACCATAAAGCAAGAAACAGATACGGCTACTTATATTACATACTCGCAAATAGGAGGAAAATTCGATATTCATTCATTATTTCGAAGCCTTCATGCCGATGCTGTCCGGGTCAAGTATCACGAATTACCGATGGTCCCAAAAGAGAAACCCTATTCAACTATCTTCATAAAATATCTCTACTATGTTCTCAAAAAGGATGTGCTACGATTTCTAGCCATAAGTATGGTATACTTTTACACGACTGCCCAAAAAAATAAGTGTAATGTTTTTAGGGTTATTGTATATAGGTATATTTATGTAGGTATATGAATTTCTTTGTTTCACCGTAACTTTTAAATGCCTGAACAGATTTGGATGTATGGGGTACCGTTGGCAACCATGATATTTTTGAAAAATTTGCATTTACTAATAAGCATTCGTGTTTTTAAATTTTCTTAGTTCGTGTTAAGTAATTTTAGAGAATAGACAGTTGGGATAGTTAGTTTTAAGCGGAAAAAGATTGTGTCTTGGCATTCTGAATTTGTTCATAACGATAATTCATTAGGTAGAAATACAACACCAAATTATCGATAATATTTTAGTAAACTTAAATACTGATTAAAAATTAAGCTTGATTTTTTTTTAATTTTAAAAATAAACAATTTTGCGTTTGATTGCTATCTCGCCTCGATACACAGAACAAACATCTCTGATCGTTACAAAAATGTTTGTCCTGATGGGAATCGAACCTAGGACACAGTATACTTTGGGCGATTCGCACTGCAGCTTGAAAGACCCAAGAAATTAATAGCACAAGGCTTTAAACTTCTACTGTCATTAAAAATAAAATAAAAGATTTATAATAGCGCCCCGCGGTGTTATCCACTACTTTTTTTAGATATTAAAAACTAGCCTATGAGTTAATCCAGGGCGTACCTCTATACCAAATTTCATCAAAATTGGTCCAGCCGTTTGAGCATGAAGAAGTAACAAACATAAAAACACACTTGCTCACTCACAAACTTTCGCCTTAATAATATTAGTGTGATTATAACACATAAAAATCATTATAAAAATAAAATCAATAAAAGAATACAAAAAATAATAAATTACTCGATCCAGCTACTTTATACACAGCTTTGGTGTGCGGCGATCTTTATTGTAGCTGTGATACCGTCCTAAATACCACCGCAGCACTACAGTGCGCCGATTGTGAATCAACGAGGATGCCTTTTTCGACGATATGGGTCGAAAGTGATGAATTTAGTGATGTGTAGCTAAAGAAATCTGTTATCGATATTTTAAATCCACATCCACAATTACTAGAACAAAAAGTAACTACATTTCTAGGGGTGTATTAACCTGAAAGGTTAAGTATAAGGTACTTATACTTATCAGTAAGAACAAATCTGAAATCGGAAAAAAGATCAACTGATCTATAGCAAAGGAGCGATAACACTTGACCATTATGTATGGACCAGCTATTTATATTTTCGCGATTCCAAATTAAAAGTTGTTTATCATAAAGGGGTTCATGAAGGGTTTCGGTTAAGTATATCCCAAGCTTACAACCCTTCTTCTTTATATGTGATTAAATTGAATCAAGAATCAAAGTAATATTTAAAAAAAAAAAAAAACATTTCTTACCAGTAATACCAGAAAATCGCACGCAGCGTTATTCTAGATTGGAACTTTGTCTTACCTGAAATAAATATAAAAAGATTATTTTTAACAGATTTAGTTAATTTAAATACGAAACAAAACTACATAGACAAAAATGTGAGGACGCAGCTTTTGTTTTGTAGCTTATTTACCACTTTTTCCAAATGTTTTGTAGGCCATCTCATCTTTAGCCATTGCTATTCTTGGTTAAAAAGCTTCATAAATAAAGCACAGGCTATGTAAACTCAAGATAAAAGAATTCGATGTTTAAAAATTAACCCCAATGAACAGCAGCGTGAAGAGAAGAAATGACAAAAATGTATCTGTACATGTCGACAATTTCTATCGATATATGTGCTCTATATGTCGATACATCGATAACAAATTCGATTATAATTAAAAATTGATACGCCTTACATCACTACCGTAGAGTTGCATCAGACGTCGACAGATATTTAGACCGCGGTTGCGCTTACCAATTTTTCTTTGTTGTAAGCCCAGTTTGTGTAATTTCTCAATGTATTGAAAACAATGGGCTTCTGACGGGTTTCTGAGCCGGAAAATTAATTTTGAAAGCCCATTATTTTTGTAGCAGAAGTAGGTTCCGTTTGTTGAGTCGATTTGTCTTTGTTGTATTTTTTATGGAGTTACTAAAACAAAGCCGTCTTTTATAGGCTTCGATGTTTTTTTAGGAAGTGTTAGATTTATATTGGTGTAAAGTTTTTAAACATGTAAAATATGTCACTTACTTTGTCTTTTCTGAATTACTAATATTTTTTTATAAGTTATCCTACTGCTGGGCGCGTCTTCTTCTTCATTGTGAGAAGGTAATACAGATTGGAAGTCATTTGGTCTCCCAATTAGGCTTTTTTTAAAATGTAACAGTAATGAGACGTACGAGACGTTCTCCTGATGTTAAGAGTTAACGCCTGTCCATGACCATTGCTATACACAGAACTTTGAGTAGTAAAACAAAGTCCAGGGCATCGCTGTCTTGGCGCTCATTACTTTGAGACTAGATGGTAATTCTCAATAGCCCTGTAATTTCGCTAGCTGCAGTACCCTTCAAACCGGAACACAGTAATGTTTACACACTACTGCTTGGCGGCAGAATATCTGATACTGCGGTGGTACCTACCTAGACGACCTCCTGCTAAGGAAATCTACTACCAAATAAAACTGCTATGACATACGCCTCAGTCGTATTTGCCCAAGCATCCAGGTTCTGGAGAAACTTCAAGTTCTCCAGAACCGTTTCGTACGCAGTGCTACCGGCGCTAGCTGGTTCATGCGAAACGCCGACTTGCACTGTGACCTCGAGCTCCCCTCCATTCGTCAGTACTTGAAGCATACCTCCCGTCGCTATTTCGAAGCAATGCCCCACCACCCGAACCCCCTCATAGTCCAAGCCTCGAATTACACGACAGACACTACAGACCCTCCCCCGCTCAGACGACGTCCTAAACACGTTCTGAAAGACCCGGACGACCCCATCGCCACCGTCACGTCGGCGGCGCTGGGGTCAGCCGACCCGACCACTCCTAGCAACAGGAAGTATTCCGTTTTTGGTATAGGCGCCGGTTACCAGAGGCACACCACTACACTACGTCGGCCTCGCCGGCGAGGTCGCGGCCCTCCCAGATCCAGATCCGTCTAAGATCGGTTAGATTAGTCTAGTTTAGATTCATCACACACACTCTCAGTACAACCTAGTCTAGGGCCCAAGGGCACACCCCTTCCGGGTGGCCAAGGCAACTGTTAGATCCCCCCTGCTCCGGCGACTGCCCAAGCCGAGGTCCGTACCACTCAGAGGTGCCCTTGTGCCAGTCGTCCTTAACTTTTAGGCTCAGCGCACTCTGCGCTCGCCACAGTCCGGTAGAGTGGCGCTGTAGAGGCCAACTGGCCAACAGCAGGAGTCATAAAAAAAAAAAAAAAAAAAAAAAAAAAAAAAAAAAAAAAAAAAAAAGCTGTTCTTTTTCTACTTCTTTACTACTTTCTCTTAAATCACTTATTTTCTGAACCTATGCATTTAAATCCACATTTATAAATAGGTACTTATACTTAAGTAATCTCTTGGAACAAGAAAGAAAGACAACCTATATATATAATTATATATATATATATCTCTAATTGTATACTCTCTTAAAACAAGCTTAGTTAAGAATATTTAAAATAACATGAATGCTTACCATACATTTTCTTAAAACTATTATGATAATGTAAAGGATGTTTATTTAAAAGTTATGATGTAATAAAAAAAAACTCATATATACATGAACCTTGAAAATATTACACTCCTTTTTGAGCAGTCGTCTGAATAGTTCTTTATAGTATTTACACAAGACATGTTCGATAGGGCGTAATAAGTGGCCGTTAAAAAAAAAACATATTTATGAACATAAAACTAACACTTATTCCAAAATCTGTATATTTTATTCCTGTTCATAGTTAATTGTTTTCCCGGCTATCAAATACCAAACAATTAGAAGCACTAGAACCCCGATCGAGTTTCACATTTTGATTAAAACCTTAACTTGACGGATCTCATTTAAAAGTGTATTTGTACGGAATCCGCGGAAATTAAAGTGTATCATTCTATAAAGTGAGTTCTAATTTAAAACCGGATCGTGTTCCATTATTAAGAGTTCCGGAGTAACGTGCATCCGGTTCAAAATTAGCTCACATGTGTTTGACCGTTTTTAAACTTGACTGGTTAAGGGAATGAGGCATCGGCGGATTGCGGATTCGAATTAAGACAAAGTGATTTGTTTACACGTTATTTGTTTTGAATCATCATCTACATCATGTAGGCCTCAACTAGAGCACGCCACTGAGCTCGGTCGACGCTTCCTGCTTCGTTTTGCATTTCCGCATATTTCCGCAAAGAAACTCCGAGCATAGATCTCTCCATAGCTCACTGAGCCACTTTGAGTATGTGGACCAGGTTCACCGTAAGCGTCCACGCTTCGGCGCCGTATATTATGTTCATCATTTGTTTTGTATAGCTCACGCGAATCACTTCTTACTAGTGAGGTTTGTAGCGATGATAGCTCAGTGATTAGCGCTGTCGGTTCGCATGCCGAAGGGCGTGGGTTCAAACCCCAATAATAAGCTTGAGCTGCTGGTGAAGGAAAACATCGTGACGAAACCATACCATGGTGGTAGGGTAATTTCTAGTACTCGGCTGGCTAGCCACCACCCTCAAGTTGAAAATCTGCCGCCAAGCATCTAACGGTATGTTCGGGCAGCCTCACTTGAGAGCCAGTTCTATTCCAGGCTAGGTGTGCTTTACCATCTTCGACCACACTGTCACTTAACATCAGATGAGTTGTGGACAAACACCTAGCCTGTCAGCCATAAAAAAAGAAGAGATGAAATATATTTCTCATTGTCGCACGACAACGACGAAATTGCAAAAATGCAAAACTAACAGCAATTCTAACATAGTTTAAAATAATAAAAAAAAGATCTCTAATATAGTTGGAAAAGCTCTGGCTGTCTAATGCCTCAATTAAATCCTTTAAAGAGGTCAACCCTCTCAAAATATCCGTGTTTACGCTGACCACTAACCCAATGGACTGATTACAGATCTGTTTTACGCTGTATTCCTCTGGGGAAAGCGAAGGAAATGGCTTGTGGCAGTCTATTTTTGCCTTCAGTTTATGGTACCGTTATAACTCTTAGAAGCTTTTTGCCCAACTGGCCTAGAAATACGTTTGCATATTGCATAACATAATTGGTTTGACGGATATTAAAGTGTAATTTAACAGAAAACTACGTACAATAGTTTTAGTATATTTAGGTTTTGTCCCAATATGCCCCAGGTGTCATTTGTCATGAGGTGGTGTGGTAATCCATGGTTAAATACAGTATACATGGTTTGTTTATTGCTGTGTACAAACATAATTATGTCTTGTTAATATTAAAGTCTGTAGCTAAATTAGGTAATTTATTTTTGTTTTTACCACACTTCCAAGGAAGGGTTATATTTTTATGTAAATATCTTTATTACCTCGTATCTTCCAAACGGCCGAATGGATAACGAAAATTAAGTGTCTATAGAGAGGTGAATTTAAAAAAATCTATATGGTGTATTATTAATTTTGGAAATATAGCAAAACGTTAATAAAAATAAATAACAAAAACTTATCTAGTATCTACATAAAAGCAATTAAAAAAGATTACAAAATATATATTATGTCATGTCATTTATACATAATAATTATGTTTACATTTAATTAGGAATAATAAATTTGTTTTAAATATTTTTTCCTTAAATTAGGTATAGCTAATTTAATCGCAGTCGGGTTATAGATTTTTAGACTGTTCATTATTTCTGTTTCACACAAAACAGAAATGATGAATGATGATGACAGAAATGACGTTTAAGTTATTTTAAATAATTAAATAAAATAGTGTGCGGGTTTGAGAATTTCTATTCTAGTCCAAAATATAAGTACACAGTGTTGGGTAGGAATCTAATTATTACGCCGCCGTTCTCTGCTTACAGAAATTGAGCGACGAAAACGTCACCGCGTGTTAAGAGCGGACAGCGCCATCTATTTTAAACTAGTGACTTGTTTAGATTACAGTTTAACGCAACACATAGCGTTAATTTTTTTTTTTTTTTATTCCAATATAATTAAGGGGCTTCTGGGACATGGCAGTCCCATCGTATTTTCTACGATGTTTTTTACAACTAAAATAAAATAATTTGCATACCCACAACACATGCATATTATTATACACTCTTATACACACTAATTACAATATAGGTGGGTCACTTGACGTGGCTCACCGAACTAAAAAGCTCTCTGGCGGCGTCAGAACAGGGCTCGGACAGCAGCCTGTTGTATCTACCAACGCCCAGTCTGTTCAAATGAAAAGTCACCTCAAACGCCCGTCTCTTCCGCTGATGGTGGTACACATCCTCTTTTACTCCACATGTGTCACAATTTACAGTCACAGTTTTTACCCATCAAAAAGGCGTTACGATAAATGTTTGTTCTGTGTCTGGGTGTTCTGTATGTATTTACAAAAATAAAAGTAGGTATATGGATACATCCGTATTCTACCAGTTATCGGGTTCCCTTAGTTTGGGGCTAGATGGCGCTGTGTGCCAAATATGTCCTAGATAAAACGACTGGGCAGTCGCAGCACGTTATTATCGTGGACACGGCCCATGGCCATTACATTTTTGAACACTAAGAAATCCATCAGTGAACGAGTTGCCGAACGGTATCTCCCATTTTGTTACCATCAGTTTTCTGACTTTTTTCATGTAAATGTAATGAGACAAACGAGACGCTCTCCTGATGGTAAAAGATAACGCCTGTCCATGACCATTGCAGCGATACACAGAACTTTGTGTAGTTAAACAAAGTTCAGGGCATCACTGCTTTGGCGCTCATTACTTTGAGAATTGCGATGGTTAGTCTCAACAGCCCTGTAATTTCGCTAGAAGTACCCTTCAAACCGGAACACAGTAATATTTACACACTACTGCTTGGCGGCAGAATATCTTGTACTACGGTGGTACCTACATAGACGACCTCCTTCTATCGAGATCTACCACTAAGTAAGCAAACAGTCTGCAGGTATGAAAGCAAATTTAAAGAGGTAATCACGTCAATATGCGTGCTGAGCCCCATTTGAACTATTTAGCATTATTTCAAATGAAAACGAATGAGGGTCAAAGATCTTATGCTGATCATTGAACAATCTTGACCCAGTTGGCGAAGTGTGACTCACTCATTACTGGTATGGAGGTAATATTTTGTCAACATCCATTCTATCTCATTTACAAACTGCTGTTTAGCATAATTGTGTCTCTCTCGTACGTTACATAGTTGTGTCAGTTATTTCAGCATATGACATAATTTTAAGAATACAGTATGGGTACTTTGAATGTTACCCTTTGTACACGACTGGCCAGTTCTGTTCCATTATTTTACCTCTTCGACCACACCGTCACTTAACATCAGGTGAGTTGAGGTCAAACACCTAGCTTGTCAACCAGAAAAAAACTGCAGCGAGAACAGGATATAAATACTTATAGGATATAATATTTTGTTTAATTTGTTTTAGCTTTTAAGTTTATGTTCAATTTCAGATATTAAGTAAAGTTTCAGATAAGTTATTTTAAATTATTGTCTAGTTAGATAAATTTCAATCCTCGTCACTGTTGTAATTGAAACGACTGTTAAGCGGAAATAAACTAAGTATATACCTTGAACACTCAGTCTGAAATGTGTAGTCCTAAAACAGCTGATCTAGAAGCCAGGTCTTAAGCTTGACCTTGAATAAAGCGACGGAAAATATTTGCAAACGTTCCCATACTGTCAATAGCGTGTTAATGATCCCAGCATGTGTTTCATGATTATTCAAAACCGTAGACCTTCAAACAAGCGATTGTTAAGTAACAACTGTGCCAACAACGTTTGACGTTACCATATTCAAATACTTTGCCCGTATTTGTGTGGTTTGGCGCCTGAGCTCATTTTTAATGTTTTAGTTTTGGAACTTGAATCATTTAAATTGGTTACAATTTAAATTTGGTGCAACAAATTTATTACCATAGCTACGCTCTGCATATTCTGCACACCTGAATATTTTTATATAGGCGACAATATATTAGTAATATGTGACTGCAGTACCAGATATTCTGCCGGCAAGAAGTAGTGTATAAACATTACTGTGTACCGGTTTGAAGGGTACTAAAGCTAGCGGAATTACAGGGTTGTTGAGACTAACCATTGAAAGTCTCAAAGTAATGAGCGCCAAAGCAGCGATGCCCTAAACTTTATTTTGATACTCAAAGTTCTGTGTATCGCTGCAATGCTCATGGACAGCTGGTTTAAGTGTCTATTTCGTCTCATTACTATTACATTTAAAAAAAAATCTAACAACATATCGAGTGTCAGGACGTCATAAACTACATTTGCCCTTGATTATATCATATTAGTAATTTTCTAGTCTAGATCTTAAAAAAATGTAAAATTAAATCTTAGAAAAATGCCTTGCTGAGTTTCTTGCCAGAGTATTCCAGTTGAAGTGTAATTACGAGCCGGTGGTAGATTTAAACATGTAACTTAACGTTCATAAGTGGCTTACCAAGGCCTAAACTGAATAAATTACTTATTGATTTTGAGATCTGAGAATAATGACAATATTGAAACTTTTTATAACCTGGCGAGATTTAAACTATATCAAACAATAAAGTATAGATGACATAGTAAAGACATAGTACATAATTATATTCATACTAGAAACACCATCTTACACAGTCATAATGGGAGGCAAAGGACGTCACGCTCAGTCTCATTCTGAGTCAAGCACCCGCCCCGTAACAACACGCATCTTGCATGCAGACGTTGGATATATTTGCGTAGCAAAGCAAGCAGCCGTGTCTGCGATAAATATTTAATCTGGAATATGTCGCATAAATTAGAATTATTTTATAAGTCCAACGATTATAAAGGAATTGGATAAATAGGTGTCGCTAACCGGCTATTTTGGTACGGCTACTGAACCAAAAGCAAAGTTGAAGCTGATATTAACATAAATAGTCAAAGTTTTTTACAAATCTTACTACCTATGATTATTTTAAAGAACACGCCCGAATCTTACCGAAATAATTTGGGAGCAGCCTCCCAAATTATTTCGGTTTTCGGTCCATTTTATCATTCCAACCTACAAAGTGAGAAATATTAAGGTGTTACTTGTTATAAAATTTTAATAAGCATGTCATTAATAATGTCAGAGCATAAATGCCCAAACACAATGAATAACATAGATTAATTTTAACCAACGTTTATTACAAATTAAGTATTTCTTGCTTTCACATCAGCAAGAAGTAAACGGCGGATTTTTATAATTGATTAACGATTATAGGTAAGAAAGAAAGAAATAAATTAATTTTATTTTGTAACATAATCAGACAGTCATAAAATAGGGGCTCACCTCAGCATAATAGCATTATTTATTGCAGACCATTTAGTCCATATTACACAATTTCTTATATAGTTTATTATAAAAGTAAATAAAATTTAAAATTAATATTAAATAGTAATTAAAATAAAACACGAAATAATAATAATGCATGTATGACCAGCATTCATACAAGTGACCGGCGCTGGTCTTCCGCTGAGCCCTTGTAGGTCAAACAAAATATAACTCTGTGTAGCCATGATAGGGTTATCATGGCTACACAGAGTTATATTTAGTCACTACCGCGTACTAACCGCACGCCGAGGGCGTGGGTTCAAAACCCGGCAATGACCTTGAGCTGCCGGTGAAAGAAAACATCGTGAGGTTCCCAAAGCGCTATATAAACACTTTATTTAAGTTTGACATTGTATTTACATTTGACATTATATTTGACTTCGACAGGGTATTGGAGTTTGACTTGGACACTGGATTTGAGTTTGACATTGTATTAAAATAATTTATAATCTTGTAACATAAATGTAAATGATTAACCGTTTTTATGACAATAAATAATTTTAATTTGTATTTGTGAATTTTTCCAACGTTTGCGGTGAAATTGGAAATAGCTCGTCAACGACGAAGACTGGAATAGAAGATCATTTTATGCTCGTAACTCTTACCTAATACGGTCCAAACACCTGATAAACTACGCAACGGGTATATTTAGTACCGGTAACAGATATCAAAGCGGTCCAGTTATCCAATACTGGTTAAAATATTCTCTAACAACACTATATAATTAGAAGGAAGTAAGGGTGATTTCAAAAGTTTCAGCAGCCTAGTTGGGAGAACATCTGGCTTCCAATCTAGAGGTCCTAGGTTCGAATCCCAGGGCACGCACTTTTTTTTTGAACGTATTGCCGCTGACTTAAAAAAAAATCTTAAAGATGTGTGTATTACCCGCAATTGGTCAGCAAGGTGGACTAGTGGTAGACAATAAGCCTTACCCTTCTCAAAATAAGAAGAAGTCCGCACCCAGCAGTGGGACCGTGTATTGTGTATGCATACAAGCTTAATAAAGAAAATTTAAAAAAAAAACACGAAAACTCACAAAAAATCTTTTTTTTGTTTTTTTTTTATTGTTGACAGTCTGGGTGTTTGAAACTCACCTGATGTTAAGTGATGATTAGGTCGAAGATGGTGAAGCACTGCCGGACTGCACTGATGGAGGCTGCCGGAACACACTATTAGATGCTTGGCGGCAGATTTTCAACTTGAGAGTGGTAGCTAGCCAGCCGAGTACTACAAAGTACCCTACCACCACGCAAATTTTGACACCCCTATTTTGGTCAGTCGTGTAAAAACTGTCCTTAACAAGACTAAACCGGTAGTCTTGAGACGCAAACTAACTTTTCGAAGTAATATCGAAACATT
Source organism: Biston stratarius (assembly GCA_950106695.1). Classification (NCBI taxonomy): domain Eukaryota; kingdom Metazoa; phylum Arthropoda; class Insecta; order Lepidoptera; family Geometridae; genus Biston; species Biston stratarius. The sequence continues at coordinate 13,099,413 of OX467112.1, forward strand.
CCATACTGAAATACGATTGCATCTTGTGTGGTACAAATGATCGAGTGCGTATCTTCAGAAGAAAACGTGAACAAGCGAAGCAGTTGACTTCGAACACCTGTTCTGTTTCCAGTATAGAGTTGCCCAAACTAATGCGGTACAGTGTGACACAGCTCATAATATTAATCATTAGGCATATATTTTATTGACTGGTGGTTCATATCAGGCAGCTCTGTTGGGTCATTGGTAGTATATCTGCTTTAAGAGCTTTAGGGCGTGGGTTCGATTCTCACCCAAGATGAACATTTTATGATATAAATAAATGGTTGTTCTGTGTCTGGATGCTCTGCATGTATTATAAGTATTTATTTACAACAAAAAAATGTATCTATGTATTTTATTAGTTATCTGACTGCCATAGAACAAGCTTTGCTTAGTTTGGATTAAGATGGCGCTGTGTGTATTGTCCACGATATTTATTTATTTATATATTTCCCTCGCGCCATAAATATGCGCAATTACTGGCGGTTTTCATTTATATTTTTTTACACGATTGTCCAAAAAAAGCTTGCAATGTTTTTAGGGTTCATGTATGCGAGTTTATTCCACCATATATTCAGTGTTTTTGATGCAATAAATTGAGCTTCGGATTTTCTAACTAAGCTAAGAGTAGCTTGATATATGACCATAACTGATTCAAATCCCTTATAATTAAAACGAAAATATGTCTAAAACACGTAAATTGCTAAAGTATTTGATATTTGTATAAGTAAAATAACAAATACAGTTCCATTCTCGACCACGTTTGGTATAACCTGTGTCGTGATTACACCGAAATGCGTTTGGAATTAGTTGCTTGCTAATAAATTAGACTGTTATTTATTACTATAAGCTCGATGATGGTAATCGCTTCCATGGAGTTTTATTACAGCTTCTTGTCTTGTCAATAAAATAAAAGTTTTTTTTTTATTACGGTTCTGTGCGGTAATAAATAAATATGGTTCTGAATTATTATGGGAATTCGACAAACGATGTCGCAACGAAGTTTGAATGCTTGCTTTAAATGACACGTTAACCAACGTAATAAGCACGTACATTTTTCTTCCCGTCGTAATTAGCTTCCCAGAGTCCACAGTGCAGACAGCACAGGTTACTTGGTGGTAGATTTCCTTAGCAGGAGGTCGTCTACGTGCCACCGCAGTACCAAATATTCTGCCGCCAAGCAGTAGTGTGTAAACATTACTGTGTTCCGGTTTGAAGGGTACTGCAGCTAGGAAAATTACAGGGCTGTTGATTGTAATCATCGAAAGTCTCAAAGTAATGAGCGCTAAAGAAGCGATGCCCTGGACTTAGTTTTGTTACTCAATATTTTATGGAAACTGACGTGGTTTGGACACATTTTTGTTTTACTTATACGAGATTACTTACGTTTGATTATATATGATACTCCGGCTTTAGTTTTGGTCACATCTGGTGGCCTTCTTCGTGGAGACAAAGCTGAGTACGACGCGCGAACGCATGTCTCACCGTAACTATAGTCTGAATATCCGATGTAATAAAACGTGAGTAATCCCACATAAGTAAAACAAAAATAACTCAATGTTCTGGGTACTGCTGTATTGTTCATATGTAGGCATTATCTCTTACTATTAGGAGAGCACCTCGATCGTCTAACATTAACAACGCAGATTTACAAACGAATTGATTAGTATCTTCTAAGCAAGAATGCTACCTTACAACACGCTTCGATGAGAGATGCTAAACGCGACCTTATTCTACATTAAAAAAGGTACTTCTATTTGGTTTAAATTCACATATTCCCTTGTGCTGGAACACGGTCGCTTGAAATCTTTCCACTGGTGACTTCAAAACTTCCCTTACAGGGCACTGATGCAGGTCTCTCATTACGTCGATGCAATTTATTTAATCGAAGGCTAACACAGGACTATTTATTTAATTAATAGTGATAATTATGAATTGTACCCTGGACGGCATTGGCCGCACTTGCATTAAGGCACGGTTTTACTAAAGCGTTACTTAAATACTAGAACTTACCTAGATTAGTTTTAAAAGGTAAACCACAAAAAATATAATACTGAAAATAAATATCCTATGTATAAATATAATATAATAAATAATAGGAAAATAATTTCCTACGATAATGAATTTGTTACATAATTTTTTAACACAATTACGTTCTTATAGAAATATATTACAAATATAAAAAATATGCATTAAGTAATTACTCTGAATTTCATATTAATCAACCACACACAATTTCAAGTTTCATAAACGAAGACCTATTTATTACACATAATAGGTACAAAGTACAAAGTACCTAGAATCAAACAATGGACGCAATGTAGTTTTGACTCCTTTAACCTGGGTTCATCAGAATTACCGTTTCAACTTATATGAATCTCAAACATGCTCCGCCAAAGAAATAAATTATAATCAGTAAAATTTTCATGCGAGTGGAAAGTGATTTATAATTGTTATTTAAAAAAAAAACTAATATATTCGCTCTACACCGGTCCGTGACCTTTGTCAATTTTTTAATTACAATATTTTTTTACTTTATATACAATACTATTCAATGTATCATATTTTAACAAGAAATTAATTTTATAATGTAAGTAAAATGTATAACAAACAATACTTTTCTTGGTTGACATGCTGGATGTTTAACCACAGCTCACCTTGTGATCGAAGATGGTAAACTCACCTAGCCTGTCTTAGAACTGGCTCTCATGTGAGGATGCTGGAACACACCGTTGTGTACTTAGCGGCAGATTTTAAATTTACCGATAGCTAGCCAGCCGAGTACAAAAAAGTACCTTACTTTTTATGCTTTAGTTTTCTATCAACTTAAATTCATTGCTGCGATATGAACTCAAACCAATCAATCAATCAAAATCAAAATATATTTATTTGCTCAGTACAGGTGTCAAAATGTTGGTACATAAATTAAAAAGGCACTTAAACCATACTTACCCCAAAATTGGGTGTGCAAAAATTGGATGAAATAGAATTAATTACATTAAATAATGACAATTTTGGATTAATTAATTACTTACTCGACGATTAATTAGTCGACGTGTAAGTCGATCACACTAACCACTGATCTATCATAGTTACAAAATTTTGTTTTAACGTCGCACGTAATGAAACCGCGGCCTAAGCAGTTGAGGAGCAGTGTCAATTGGTTAGGTATTTAGGCCGTGTGACGATTATTTTCATACGTTTGCTTTATTGCCCATAAATGCTGATATGATTGAGATCACTTCACGGAATTGCCCATAAAGTTTGGCAACAAATATGAGGAAATATGACGATATCGGAGTTGGAGATGAGGATACTGAGAATGGCGTGGGAGCTTTCCCACTTCTTCGACAACTTTATTGGGTTAAGAGATAAGAGCTGAAATACAAAAATGCTAATAAGTACTTTTTTTACATTGTGCTACATTATTATCGCAAAATACATAAACATTTCTCATTAAGTCGTTTCTCTTGATACAAAACTAAAATCATATTAAATGTAAAGTTTTATGGCGTACAAGAAGAGAGGCCTATGCTCAGCAGTTAGTAGGCGATTGCGGGCTGTAAATGATGATGATAAAGTTTTGGAAAGAAAGATGACCGATAATCTGGAAGTACTATCAAAATTCTAACTTCTGAAATTTTGCTTTTGAGAAATTGGAATTATCAATACATTGGTACGGGTTTTAGTAAAGTCGATGGGAAGGTTTAGCCGTTTAGTAATAAGTAATGAGCGGCATGAGAAAAAACCAATGATTATCGAAATACCAAATTGTATAAATGGAAACTTTTATAATAACAAATTCTACCAAATGAAAAGTAAAAGAAACACCACTATTTTTATGCATAAAAACTCGAAAAAACACTAGTTTCAGAAAAAAATACAATGCGACACGACGCTCGCCGCGTTCCCGCCAAAACTCCTCCATGTATTTGCAAGTACAACTACAATTTTACTACGTACAACATATTGGCAAAGTTAGAATGAAACCTCGTTCGAAAATACTGGCACAAAATATTCCTTATGTCGAAGAAAAAAGGACTATGTCAGGCAATTTGAAATAAGAATACTTTAGAAATAGGTTGGTTTAGTAGCTTTATTAAGTGTTAATGGCCAGTAACAAGCGCGGGAATTCGAAGGATTCTGAATTTGAAATTAGCAAGACTATTAGCGTTGAATGCTTACGAAATAGAAATGGTAACTGAAATAAAAAGAATGGAAACTTTTTGAAGTTTGGTCATTTCCATGAAATGTAAAGAATGGTAAAATTTACAAGTTTGATCCTTTGCTTAAAATATTTATTAAACTAAGAACCGGTCCTAGTAAATCCTACGTCATCAAGTTCCAAAGTGATATTTATGTAGGGATTTGGGAACTAAATTTTGTTACTTTTTTATCGACAATAGCTGTGTTTAGCGCGGACGGTTCACACGACGAATGACGTAGATTCAAACCCAAACAATGAGTTTGAGCTGTAGATGAAGAAAAACATTTTGAGGAAACCATAGCATGGTGGTAGGATACTTTCTAGTACTCGACTGGCTAGCTACCACCTACAAGTTGAAAAACTGCACCAAGCACTTAATGGTGTGTTCCGGTAGCCTCACTTGAGAGAACTTAAAAAATACCTAGCCTATCAATTATAAAAATGTGTAACAATATTATGGTGCAACAATCCTTTTTTAACCGACTTCATAAAAGGAGGAGGCTCTATGTTCCACTGCATGTATTTTTTTAAATGTATTTTCACCGATTCTTCCCCCATTGTGGACCGATTCTCAAAATTCTTTTTTTTTAATTTGAAATAGTATACATCTTAGGTGGTTCCATTGGCACAAATGCAGGATCTGATTATGGAATCCCAGGGAAATCGAGGGCAACCCTCAAATTTTATAGGTGTTAACAATGTTTTTTCACCTCTGTTCGTATTTTCCATTCTTGGTTGCCTGGAAGAGATCACTTTTAGCGATAAGGCCGCCACTTGTTGCACAAGCTCTTAAGATTCTTTTGTTTTATGTTGCTTTTCTATTTCTGGTGTGCACAAAAAATAGTTTATATCTTTATAAATTGATCTAAAAATTTTGTTCACGTGAAGGTCGTCTACATGTTATCAACATAAGCTAAATGAAAATAAAATAGCAAGAAGAAATATCAGTTAAAAAACATGAATGGTTCTCGCCATTGATGAATGGTGGTAGGTCGTTGAACTAACTAGCATATGAACGAGTGTGCGAGCCATCATCGTGGTTATTAATTACCAAATTTAGCTTCAGGCCATCGACTGTTATAGTATTCTGGCGTTATATCTTTTATTTCCGCTTATAAGTCATTGGTTACAAGGACGATGATAGTTTAGCGTGGTCAGTTCGCATGCCGAAGGGCGTAAGTCCAAACCCCAACAATGAGCTCGAGCTGCCGGTGAAGGAAAACATCGTGAAGAAACCATAGCGTGGTGGTAGGGTACTTTCTAGTACTCGGCTGGCTAGCTACCACCCTCAAGTTGAAAATCTGCCGCCAAGCATCTAGCTGTGTAGTCCGGCAGCCTCACTTGAGAGCCAGTTCCATTCCAGGCTAGGTGTGTTTACCATCTTTGATCACACCGTCATTTAACATCAGGTGAGCTGTGATCAAACACATAGCCTGACAGCCATAAAAATTAATGGTGTTGATGGTGATGTCCAAAAATTTTGAGTAACGGAACAAAGTCCAGGTTATCGCTGCTTTGACACTTATTATTTCTAGAATTTCGATGGTTAGCCTTAACAGCCGTGTAATGCAGGGGCGAAGCAACCGCCGTATTAATTTATATTAAAAAAAGCGAAAGTTACAACAGAAGGAATAAATGAGGGGTCCGATTAAACTTGACAATAAGTTGTTTGGCTTGATTTTGACCGACTTTTGGCAATCAAATCACATCACATCATCAGCCATAGGACGTCCACTGTTGGACATAAGCCTCCTCCTGGGGGGGTTTTGCCAATACTCGCCACGCTTGGCAGGCGGGTTGGCGAGCGCAGTTAGGTGTGATTGTTCAAGGAAAACGCTGCTGCCCATCTTCCGGATTACATCCCTTAGCCGACTCTTACGGCAACCACGGGTAGAGTGGGTGGGGTACAATTCTTACGCCGGCACCACCAGGGCACTTTTGGCAATATTAACATGTTATTGTATTACGCACTGGCAAATGTACAATATGTGACACCATAAACCTATCAAAAAAAGATAGACACAAAAGACGTCTTGGTATTATCCAACTATCCTAGTTTTTTTAAACGGATAAGTCCGTACGTGTATAACACCCGCCTGCTGGTAAGCGATGATGTGGTCGAAGATAAAGCACGCAGATTTAGAACCTATTCACCTTGAAAAGATCTGGGTCATATCTGAAAGCAAGAAAGCCAGCTTATTCCATTCCTTGGCCGTACGGATGAGAAACGTAGAGTACGTAGAGTCAATACGTTTGGTACGTACCCAAGGAAATTCCACTATGTATGGGTGGTATTAGGTTGTCTTTCTACTTGTCCTGTAGTAAAAAGGGTAAGGAACTGTCCCAGCTTACTGGCAATACAAAGACAGTAAATCCTAATAAAGTTAAGTACTATAACTTCTACAACACATTTTCCCCAAACGGTAATTTCAACAACAACCTCTAACGAAAGGGTTCAACAATATTTTCTCAAGGGCATCTCTTAGAAAACGACCGACATCTCTTAGAGGCACAATGGGGGCATTATCTCGTATTACTGGAACTAATTTGTACGAGCCTATAGAAAAGATTGTTTGATTTGTCCTGAAACACAGACTGCCTTGTTAGTTTGTTCGATAATAACTCTACGGTGTGGGTTTGATTCCCATCTAGAACAAACATTTATGTGACCAATATGTTTTAATCTGTAAATATGTTGCATGTTGGAATAGCCGTGATCAACTCATGACCATCATGGCCGAAACGTCGAGGTAAATAAACGAAACTAATTGCATAGCGATAAATATAATTGTGGTTTTTATTTATTTAAAATATTATACGTTTTACAGGGTCTCTACCGGGGTCCGTGATTTGTTTGTAATTAATTACGATTGTTTTTTTTTTTATTGTAATTTATATTTTATTTATTTTTACTATTTCATTGACGTGTAGCTGATGTTCTCAATAAAAAACAATGACTATGACCCTCCTATGACCCTTGTAACTTTGTTTTTTTTTTTTTTTTACATGTAAAAGAAAATTATGTCAAGTTGCAAAATTTAAAAGTACAAAAGAATTATAATAATGTTATACTATTTGTCTGTAACCATAGTTGTACGTATGTTGTGTTAGTACCATGGTTGGTGGTCTTTGCTTAGTTTGGAGTTAGATGGAAAAAATGTGTGAAATATCCACCGATACGGAGGTCTTTTTTTGCTAATATTTATTATAATTATATATTATCTAGAGCTATATATATTATCTGCAGTCTATAAAATTATGAGAAAACTTTAAACATTTCCTAATTCCTTGAAATAAGAATGACTGGGATGATTTGTCTGTTTCCAATAGCGTCTTTATTTAGACAAATTGCAGTTTCACCTGAGATTCGTTCCACACAACACTCCACACAAGCTTCCACATAACACTCCAGCTTAATAACGTTTGTTCGTATAAACATAAATACGTATATCTACAAGTTTATGTTAAGCATATTCAACTTACTAGAAGCCTTTAAAATTGGTCTTAATATGTATTTGCATAACTGCCCTGCTTATTTGGTAGAATATCTGCTTCAAGAGCTGTAAGGCGCGGGTTCGATTCACACTAGAACAAATATTTTATGTGACAATAAATGTTCTGTATCTCTACATAGTATAAAACAAAGTCGCTTCCCGCCGTCTGTACGCTTAGATCTTTTAAAATACGCAACGGATTTTAATGCGGTTTCCATCAATAGACAGAGTGATTCAAGAGGAAGGGGTTTATGTGTATAATACATGCATATTTACCAAATTAGTATTTAAAATGCACCTGTGCGAAGCTGGGGCGGGTCGCTAGTGTATATATTATAAGTAAGTATTTACAAAAAAAAAGTATCTAGTATTCTAGTATTCTATCAGTTATCTGGTTTCCATAGTACAAGCTTTACTTGGTTTTGGGGCTATAAATCAATAAATATCATCATAATCTGTATTTGGCAAAATGGATTAAAAAAAGAAAGTTGGTTATGCATTTTGCAGTTAATTTTCTTGAAGATTTATCATAAGGATGAATAGGTAAATTCTTTGAAGTTGTATTACTGCCCACAATTTATACAAAAACTTCAGTTCTACAGGATGTGGCCCACTCGTTTCAGTTATCCAACCACGATGCTAAGCCCTAACGCATCGCATTAGAGTTTATAATAGAATCGCCGTGAGTGTGAAGGCGTTTGAAGTGCAAATCAATGGAACCATTGTGTGAGAACTGTTTCAAGGATCGCCGTGAGAAATAACTGGAGTTTATGAGAGGTTTGATTGAAATTTGTTGGAAATTGCGATGTTTGTGACGCCATCAAGTTTCCAAATTGATTTTTCACTTGAGAAAAGTCAATAACATCATTAGAGATAGATAATCCCGAGAGATATTTACCTAGATGACGTGACTCGAACTGCCGAGCAGTGTAACCTTTGTTAAAACTTTATTTTGTGAACATTTTTATTTAACATATAGAATTTTGTCACATGATTCAAAAGGAAAATGATTTAGTCAAAATTATATTTTTTTCTATAAAATAACGTCATAATTCATCTGCAGAATATTCAGACGTAGATATTGGTTGGTCTTATTCCACCCTCTTAATTTTGAAATTCTCTTGTTCTAAGAGGTGGTTGGGAATTTGTTGTCATAAATATCACTAAACGAACAATTATTCAATGTATGTCAAACCAAATCTTAGGTTTTTTTTAAATAAGTATGTTGGTTAGAGATAACGCATGTCCTTGACCATTGCAGCGAACCATAGCGTGGTGGTAGGGTACTTTCTAGTACTCTGCTGGCTAGCTACCACCCTCAAGTTGAAAATCTGCCGCCAAGCATCTAACGGTGTGTTCCAGCAGTCTCACTTGAGAGCTAGTTCTATTCCAGGGTAGGTGTGCTTTACCATCTTCGACCACACCGTCACTTAACATAAGGAGAGTTGTGGACAAACACCTAGCCCGACAGCAATTAAAAAAAAAAAAACTTTTAATTCAAAGCAGAGACCAGATCGTCACTACTTTACCGCTCATTACTTTGAGACATTCGACGGTTAGTCTCAACAGCCCTGTAATTACGTTGCAGAACCTATCCTTTAAACCGGAAAACATAAGTGATTACACACTACTGTGTGGCAGCAGAATATCTGATACTGTGGTAGTACCTACCTAAACGACCTAAGATGCTAAGGACATACACCAAGTGTGTTAGCACATTACTGCTTGGAAGCAACGGTTCGACACTACCTTAATTGTAAGAAACACTAAACAATAGAATATGTTTCCCGAGTGGATGTTCCCGGATAGATACAATCTGGGTGTCTTCAAGTCGCGAGTGCATCAGTTTCTTCTAGGCGAGCGTGCTCCACCATGGACAGGCGAGATGCTGGTCAAACGCAAGCCTTTTGTTCATAAAAAAAGCGTTAGAGAAATCGGACTCCTCCTTAGTAATTAGGTCGTAATGATTTACGAGCAAAAATGTACAATGGCTGTAGGTAATAAAGAATCAGTTAGAAGGCGGTGTAACTGCGCCTCCAAATGTAAAGGAATTACGATCAAGGTATTCTCGAGTCGATGACCCAAACATAAATACAGAAGGGTGCCCGCTCGCGAAATGACAGGACTCCGGTGCGTTGGTCAAGCGTAATTACGATGCTATTCGCATTTGTGGTGCCACAGTTCAGGAGCAGGCAGAAAGCACCACCGCACTAGACACCATCGTCGGAAAGCTCACCCACTTTTTTTTTTTTTATGTAACAGTAATGAGACGAACGAGACGCTCTCCTGATGTTAAGAGATAACGCCTGTCCATGACCATTACAGCGATACACAGAACTTTGAGTAGTAAAACAAAGTCCAGGGCATCGTTGCCTTGGCGCTCATTACTTTGAGACTAGATGGTTAGTCTCAACAGCCCAGTAATTTCGCTAGCTGCAGTACCCTTCAAACCGGAACACAGCAATGTTTACACACTACTGCTTAGCGGAATATTTGGTACTGCGGTGGTACCTACGTAGACGACCTCCTGCTAAGGAAATCTACCACCAAGTAATAATTAATTTATGAATGTGTGATTCACGCGATCCTTTTTGCCATACACTTGCAAATTGTGGAATGATCTTCCTTCCTCCGTGTTCCCACGCAGTTACAACATCGGGTTCTTCAAAAGATGGGATAATAGAATCTTAAAAGGTCGGCAATGTATTTCTTGTACCCCATGGTATGTCCATAAACGACGGTGATTGCTTACCATCACGCAACACGTCTGTTTGATTAGTACCTATGGCATAAAAGTTGTCGAGAAATATTAAATGGATAAAGCGAGCATGTTTTAGTCTCTGAATTGATATCTAAATTAATTCAACAATCCAAAGTCGCATTTAGCGTAGGCAAAATATGACAGACATTGTGATATGCACGAATTCCTTTTTGTTTTTTTTTTATAGTTGACAAGCTGTATCACACTCCTGATGTTAAGTGACGTTGTGGTCGAAGATGGTAAAGTACACCTAGCTTAGACTAGAATTGGCTCTGAAATGAGGCCGCCGGAACACCGTTAGGTGCTTGGCGGAACTTAACTTGCTAGCTAGCCAGCCGAGTACTAGAAAATACCCTACTACCATGTTGGTTTTACCACGATGTTTTCCTTCACCGGCAGCTCAAACTCATTGTTGGTGTTTGAAGTTCACACTCTTCGACGTGTGAACCAACTAAACACTGAGCTATCATCGCTACAAAATAAAGAACTAATTAAAACGAATTCGTGATAAAAACAAATGTATTATCCATTACAGTAAGTATTATGCGTAACCTAAATAATTTTATTTTATAATATATGTCTTGATATAACATTATGTTTTAACATAAAACGTACGTAATTAATATTTTATTGGTTACTTTAAAATTTTGTTTGTGTCCAGAAAATTTGTCAGAATCGTGTTTCAAAATCAACAATTTAGTAATCGGCACCACCACGGTCAAACGGTTTCTCTAGCCTTAAAAACGTCCAAATTGTAGTTTATAGGAAATAGAAAAGCCGGGAATGAGAATAAGAGAGCATTCTCTCTCATTCACATTCACTCTCAGAGATTTAAATGTCGTAAAACTTCCCGTCTGTCTTGAGGCTGTAATCCGTTCTACTGTTTTATTTGAACGCTGCCCCATCCGTGGAGTCTGAAACAGCGACGTGTATCACCAAGTCTCCGCTAGTTTGTTTATCCACATGAAGATAAAATCCCCATTTCCGGGAGTAATGGGCGCAGGTGGCGATAGTTATATTCTAACCCTAGAAAGGTTTACTAGCCTGTAAAATGATTCCAGGAGGAACACGTGACTCATTTTGAGACGACTACAAACTAGCTAAATATAAATATTATCATGTCATATTTATAATATACGTATATTGCCGTAGTGGTGCCGGCGTAAGAATAGTACCCCACCCTCTCTACCCGTGGTTGCCGTAAGAGTCGGCTAAGGGATGTAATCCGGAAGATGGACAGCAGCGTCTTCCTTGAACAATCACACCTAACTGCGCTCGCCAACCCGCCTGCCAAGCGTGGCGAGTATTGGCAAACCCCCCCCCCCCAGAGAATGAGGCCTATGTCCATCAGTGGACGTCCTATGGTTGATGATGATGTGATTTAGTGTCGTTCCAATTTAAAATTACAATTAATTTACAAAATTACATGAGGATTTAAATTTAACGAACTTGACGACAATTTTAAAAACTTATCCGAAACTTTATATAATATCCAAAACTAAAATTTGATATAAACTTAAAAGCTAAAACAAATTAAACATAAAAAAAAAACAATTAAAAGTCTTTATATGCTTTTCTCGCTGCAGTTACCACTTGGCTGTAGTTTCAGATTGTTTCCTTAGAAATTTCATAAAAATTGGTCCAAAATGTTTAAATCATAATAACTAAAATCTAGTCGTGTTCGGACTTAGGGGCATTAGGACTTGGGTTTTTTTAAAATTGCAATTTATACTTGTCTAAAATATCATTAAGTTTGATAACAAAGGTCGATTGGAACGCAAGCCCATTGTCGACCGAAGGTTGTCCAGGTCAAAGGCTGACAAATGAACGATTGGTTTCCTCGACTCAAGAATAGCTGCGACGTAAGCATTCTAAACAGTTAGTCATAATGGTGAGCGCTAGTCAATGTTAATTACTTAGTCATTGGCAAGTAACACTGGTAATTTGATACTGAGTCATTTGTGCGTGAAAAGTATTGAACAAATATAAAATAATGTATAATGCCTCAATTTGCTGCTGTTCCTGATAGATACAATCTGGGTGCTGAAGGCGAGTGAATCGCTTTCTAGGCAAGCGTGCTCCATCGTAGACCGCTTCTTTGCTTAACATTGGGTGAGATGGCAGAAACGCAAGCCTATTTCTAATTTTAAAAAAAATAACGAACTAAGTTTTTATCTTATTCAAAATACAATATTAATTTAATCACACCTTGCTTACGTTCTGGGAGAAAAGTGAATGAATAAATAATTCTTGACCCTACAATTTATGTTTGTCTCACACGAAGTATAAAAAACAAGTGTAGAACACAAATACCTCGATATATTTGTAGGCCTTGACGTATTTATGTGTGTTTTTTGATGTAAAAGTAATGACCCAATGGGACGCTCTCCTGATGGTAGGAGATAACGCCTGTCCATGATCATTGCAGCGACACACAAAACTTTGACCAAAAAAACAAAGTCCAAGGCATCACTGCTTTAGCGCTCATTACTTTAAGACTTTCGATGGTTAGTCTTAACAGTCCTGTAATTTCGAACCTAGACAAGACTGACACCAGGACGAGTGGCGTTCAAGAAAAATACAATAAATGCTCAGCAGTGGGCGATTACGGGCCGACGATGATAATGATGACCCTTTAAGCTGGAATACAGTAATGTCTACACACTACCGCTTGGCGGCTGAATATCTGGTACTGCGGTGGTATCTATTTAGACGACTTCTTGCTACCACCAAGTTTAGAACATGCAAAAATGGTAGGGACAAAGAATCTGCACTAATTTTCTATGCAACATTGCATCTGATGCTGAATATGGGTGTCTTAAAGTAAAAAATCGCCGCAAAATCGATACACTAGAGATGTGGTGTTGGAGACGCAAGCTTAAAATGACCCGCGCCAATAACTCCATCCTCAAAGAGCTTCACATACAAGACATGCTTTCGTCAATAGTGTAATTACGAATACTGAAGTTATTTGGGCATATCTCTAGACTCGATCGAAATACTTTTAGTACAAGACCGCATAGAAGACAAGAGACATCGTGGTCGGCTACACAGTCCACCGCATACAATGACCCCGCAGTGCTGAAAGTCGCCACTAGTGGGCAGACATTGCGAGACGTGCTGCAGCTCTGGGAGCCAGGAGCAACGCTGTCCATCGACAGCCATCCAATCTGCCATGAGTGCCTGACTAAGAAAAAGTCGTGTGTCCAATTCTAGGATACACACTCCGAAGTGAAAAACCGATAATCATGACGTAGATGCTCGAATTTCCGTAATGCAAATAAGTTCCGTGGTGGTGCCGGCGTAAGAATAGTACCCCACCCTCTCTACCCGTGGTTGCCGTAAGAGTCGGCTAAGGGATGTAATCTGGAAGATGGGCAGCAGCGTCTTCCTTAAACAATCACACCTAACTGCGCTCGCCAACCCGCCTGCCAAGCGTGGCGAATATTGGCAAAGCACCCACAGGAGGAGGCCTATGTCCAGCAGTGGACGTCCGACTGATGATGTGTGAAATAAGTTTAAGAGTGTATTGTGAAACTCGATACGTATTGTTCGTTCAGTGAACCATCGTTGCATCATAGCCGCCCACTTATTCGCTGCTGTCTATGATAAAACAAGTGAAAATATGCAAATGTAAGAGAAAACCGCAATAACTTTATTTCTGTTACGGCGGCGTCCCACGGCTGATAGCATTGTCGGAAATGACAATTGTTTTTTATTTAATAGATATAAACAAGTACAAGTATACAATTAAAAAAAAAAACAGCCAAGTGCGAGTCGGACTCGCGCACGAAGAGTTCCGTACCATTATCTATAAAAACGGCAAAAATAAATCATCTGTTGTTTGGGAGCCCACTTTAAATATTTGTTTTATTTTAATTTTTATTTGTTTTTTATTTAATTTTTAAAGTGAATTTATAACTAAATATCCTGTCAATATTTCAAGCGTCTATAATCAAATAAAGCAATCGAATCATAAATCTCAGAATAATCGGTATAAAACCTACATGCATTTAATAAACAATACCAATCAAATTGAGAACCTTCTCCATTTTACTCGGTTAAAAACCATAGCGAGATTTTCGGCTAGCTAATAGCTACCTTCAATTTTTGCCAAGAATCTAACGGTGTATCTAGCAGCCTCACTTGAGAGCCTGTTCCATTACAGGCTAGGTGAGTTTACCATCTTAGACCGCACCGTCACTTAACATAAGGTGAGTTTTGGTCAACAAAAAATATGATCTGTTATTTACCTACTTTTTTTTAACAAGACTTTTTTTAATTGTAAATGTTACAACCTTATTTTGTTCGTCTTCCTTTCTTTCATTGTTGTATAAGAATTTGAATATTATCAATTTATTATTCAACGAATTTATCTAAAAAATCACAACATCAACACAAACTGCCATATCATTGCTAACTAACAAGTTTAGTAATCAACTGAGATATGTTTAACAACAAGTTCGCACAAGTAATTTGAAAGAGAATTACTTAGCTCTAAAAAACAGGGCATCCTTACTGTTGGCTATTGGTTGTAGCTAGGGACTCAATTCTCTAAACCAATTTTCCAATTTCCAATGAAAAATGAAATACGTCTCTAAAACTAACAAACGCAAACAACTTGCAACAGAAGAAATATCTTACTAGAAAATGCAGTAAAATATCGTTGAGAAGTCCGTATAAGACACGGCGCGCAGCGGTGCGCGCAAGGAAAAATGTTTTTCCTTCTATATGAATATTACATTATGTTTCGTTCGCGGCATAACATGCCTGTTTATATGTAACCTTATTTTATTTCTGCTACGTTTATGTTTTATGCTAGTATAAGATAAATAACCTAGAGAATAAATAGTAATAAATATATGTGTATGTGAATATCATATACAGTATGGAGCCGACAACCTCAAACGGCCTAAATCTAGTTCTTTAGATCATCATCATCATCAACCGTAGGACGTCCACTGCTGGATACAGGACTCCTCCTGGAGGGGCCTGGCGTTTAGCCAATACTCACCACGCTTGGCAGGCGGGTTGGCGAGCGCAGTTACGTGTGATTGTTCAAGGAAGACGCTGCTGCCCATCTTCCGGATTACATCCCTTAGCCGACTCTTACGGCAACCACGGGTAGAGAGGGTGGGGAACAATTTTTACACCGGCACCACCACGGCAAACATGAAAAAACAGGGCTGGTTCAAAGATGAAATATACTAATTTGTGTCGAACTTGAAGTCCGTGGGGGCTCACGAGTTATACTAAAATTTGCAATATTTTGCAGCAAATGAAGTGTCTTCTGACTTCAAACACTGAAATCTAAATGTTTATTGATCTGTAAATTAACATGAGTCATGGAACTTAAACCACATGTTTGATTCTTAGAAAAATGTCGAGGCAAAATGATGTTACAATAATTGTATTGATCAAACGGACAAAAATTATTCAAAAACTCGATGTGGTTTTCCTCAAACAAACTTTGTTGGAAGAGTGAATAAAATATAAAATTCCGGTATCTTCGCAAGTTTATAGATAAAATTTTAACAGATATCAAGGAATTCAAATAGACCGATGGTAATCATACTAAATAAAGGGTTTTCATATTTTGTAAAGGTATTTTACCTGATTTTGTGTGACGGTATGGTCGAAGTCTGATTGCTCTGTTCATTTGGTTTAATATCTGCTTCAAGAGCTATAAGACGTGGGTTCGATTCCCACCAGAACAAACAATTATATAACCATCAATATTTGTTCTATGTCTGGGTGTGCTGTATGTAATATTATGTATTAATAAAAAGTATGTTTTTATAGCGTTTTTTAATACTAATATGTATTTTATAGCGATGATAGCTCAGTGGTTAGCGCGGTCGGTTCGCATACCGAAGGGCGTGGGTTCAAACCCCAACAATGAGCTTGAGCTACCGGTGATGGAAAACATCGTGAGGAAACCATAGCGTGGTGGTAGGGTACTTTCTAGTACTCGGCTGGCTAGCTACCGCCCTCAAGTTGAAAAATCTGCCGCCAAGCATCTAACGGTGTGTTCCGGCAGCCTCACTTGAGAGCCAGTACCATTCCAGGCTAGGTGTGCTTTACCATATTCGAAAACACCGTCACTTAAAATCAAGCTGCGGACAAACACCTAGCCAGTCAGACATAAAAAAAAAATTTCTATCAGCTATCTGATTTTCATAGCTTTACTTATTTTGAGGCTCGATGACTGTGTGAAATGTCCAACACATTAATTTATTTAAGATGACGAGACTGGAATAGTACTGGCTTTCAAGCGAGGCTGCTGGAACTCACTGTTATATTATGTTTGGCGAGAGATTTTCAACTTGAGGCTAGTAGCTAGTCAGTCGCGTACTAAAAAGCATTCTACCACCATGCTTTGGTTTCCTCACGATGTTTCCCCTTAACCGGCAGCTCAATCTCATTATTAGTATTTGAACCCACGTCCTTCGGCGTATAATAACCTACCATACTAACCACTGAGCTATCATCGTTACAAATTAACTAATTTAATTATACAAATAAATTATCGACACAAAATCAAACATAGCTAAGAACACTAACTACTTACTCAACTTTCATTAATTCACTCATCTAACAAAAAAAACTAAATCAAAATCAGTTCATTTGTTCAGGAGCTACGATGCCACAGACAGACACGTCAAACTTATAACACCCCGTCGTTTATGCGTCGGGGGTTAAAAAGTATGTGAGTTTTAGTTGCATATAAACACTTGTTATATAAGATAATGTTTTAAAATTATATTTTAAACCGATATGAATATCTTTCTTATATTACTAGGAAGTACTACTAAAAGACTGGGTCCCTTATCTCTACTTATTATAATGAAGCAGACTATTTAAGGAGAGCTTATTATCTATAGATAGGCTTGTTATTTTTATACAACCGGCTATATTTTTTGTTTCATTCCATTATTGCCACCTCGTTAGCCAAAAAAAGAGACAAAAGATTTTTTGTAAGGCTAAAAGGATTTGTAATGCACGGTCTCATCAAAGACTCCTGTTTATATTTTTCTAATGTGATTTGAGCTCTATTGCGTAGCTTAAAGAGTTATTTTTTAAAACGAATTTAGATCAAGATATTCGCAAACAATTGAATGAATCGTGATTAGGTTCATTATAGTTCGACGCCAAAATAATCTTAGTAATTCAAATTGAAGAAACAAATCTCTTATTTCTTTGCGACCAAAGATTAAAACTCATTTTGGGGATAGGAAAATAAAGATAGGATGTCAAATTTTGACAGGTAACGTAGTGAATGGCTATTAATATTCCGATTGACACTAATTCGTCGTTGTTGCGCTTCCGATTTGCATAATCTAGAAGCTGGTTGTCGTTGTCTCTAAATGACTCATTAATACGGACTTGATACTTTGTAACTTTTAAAATATTATTGTTTAAAAAGCTTTTATCCAAACAATTTCAGATGTCGCTTTAAATTAAAGAATCCGCGCTTTATATCGACAGAGAAAATTTAAGATCATTATGTGGACGCACTCAGGTCAGGGGGTCACACAAATGGGCCGTATTGCTCAGACTACAGATTTCAATACGATACAAATGTTCCAAAACATATTGAGTGCCATCTGACCTCAAACTAAGGAAAGCTTGTAAGCCAGCCAAGTACTAGAAAGTACCCTACCACCACGCTATGGTTTCCTCATGATGTTTTCAAGCCGGCAGCTCAAGCTCATTTTTGGAGTTTAAACCCACGCCCTTCGGCATGCGAACCAACCACGCTAACCACTGAGCTATCATCGCTACAATACATCATATATACAACTATGATACAATAATCTGGATGCCTTCAAGACGCAAATTGAATATGTTTCTTCTAAGCAAGCATAGACCGCACCTTCGCTTACCATCAAGCACGATAGCGGTCAAACATACGACTATTTATACAAATAATATATATAAAGACTATAACTATCATTTTTTTTCGAATTGTTTGTTTATTTAAATTAAATTGAAATATTTTTTCAGTTGTTGTTAATTCTTCTGTACTGAATTCGCCCTTCCCTGAGTCCGCCCACATTCGTATTTATAACACTTGGGTGGTCCAAATTGAACTCGAGTGTTTTATTTTAATTCTGCCATATTTCTATGTCGATAATGCACAACTCTTTCAATATCTATTTTATGACGTCAGAAATAGAAATATGCGAATGTCTAGTGAATCACTTTAAACCATAAATTGTACACGTGGATACGTAGGTAGTTCATTGAAATAAGAACTAACTGCGAACAAACTTCACACGACTGCGGCGAAGGCAAAAACACCGACAAGTGCGAGTCAGACTCGCCTACCGAGGGTTCCATACAAACTAGTAGGTAGGATAAACTTATTCTCATTCCTTGCACAGAAACCCAATTTTTTGTTAATTAATTATAATGTAGTCTTCGGAATTATTCCTTTAATTTTAGCTATAAGACTATGACGTATCTTGCCAAATTTTATAGTTCTAGATCAACGGAAAGTACTCTATAACCTATAGAGTACTTTCTTTAATTCCCTTGTGAGTGTCGAAATACCTATCTGTTTCTTGCGATATAAACGGCTGTAACTTCTTTTACGACAGCTGAGAAGTTTGATTATTTTATACCTGCAAGGGACTACACAATTTTGTTTTGATTTGATTCCACGTTCATTGTGTGAATTGCTAGACAGTGGAATGCGCTGCCTGTGTGGGTGTTCCTCAATGGATAAAATCTGGGTGTCTTCAAGGCGAAAGTTAATCAGTATCTTCCAGGCAAGCGAGCTCCACCTCAGATCGCATCATCGCTTAAAGCCAGGCGAGATGGCGATCAAACGTAAGACTGTTACATAAAAATAAATTCATTCGCTTCAATCCGCTTTTTTTAAAATACTTATGGATGTTTGTGTATCGATGTAATTATATAAGTTAAATATATTTTATTCTACGATAAAAGCAATAACCACAACGATATTTTTTTAGGTGAGGTTTTATTTTTAAATATCTCTAAACCAACGCCAATGGCAATAAATTTAATCCTGACATTGCGTTGAATGTTCATCAAAACGTCAGCATCAGCAGTTACAACATCAGCAAACAATGAAACCTAATGTAACTGCAAAACGCAAAATTCACACTTTCTAACCTGTGGACACAACATACTGTGAACATAATCAAATTATGGCCAGCGACTGTGACCGCACTTTCGTTAAGCAAATACAACGCTATCATTGCTCCGAAGTAGCCAACGTGCCAACTTTGGCCAAATTGTTGGACAAATATGTATGTCCCTGCCTTTGTAACCTTTTGTCTAGGTAACTTTAATCAACCTATTCAATATATACCATTTTGCTAAACATCATAAATATTATTTAGCTAGATGTGCTTTACAATCTTCTATCACACCGTCACTTAACTTGTGGTCACGCACCTAGCCTGACATCGATAAAAAAAAATCGACCTGAAAACTGACACTTAACCCGTTGTTAACCTCAACTTATTTGATTAACGGTAAAATAGATTTGGTGATGAAGTCTTCGCACCCTCCGGCATTTCTGTCCCATGTGTAAGAACCAATGCCGGAGCGAAAATACTACGACTAGAGACTTTGACATAACTATTTAGACAAAATTTATTTGATATGATTTTGTTTTACTTATGCTCACGATTAAATTTTATCGGAAATTCCGACCATAATAAGTCAGTAAATCAGTTTCCATAGAAATTTTTGACATGTTGGTAATTATTTAAAATTAAATTTTGTATTGATTTTCTTGAAACATAAACTACGCCGCTTTAAGAGTATATTTTTATTTTTTATTATTATGAAATAGGCTTGCGTTTGATCGCCAACTCAACTGATGTTAAGTGAAGATGCGATCTACGATGAGTACGCTTGCCCAGAAGATACCGATTCACTCTCGACTTGAATACACCCAGGCATAGGCATATATAGGCATATTTTAGGCATGAGTTTGCGTCACCGGCATGCTAATGTGACATGTTTGAAGTTTTCGCATCTGTCAACAATCCCCATGATGGCCTTTTTTTTTTTTTAAATATTATTTATGGACCGTATCTAACATACATTTTATTCATTATTGTTTTGTTAGTGACACTGACCCATGCCCAATGCCGTTTAATATGTAATTTAGTATTGAAATAAAGTCAGAGTTAATAACTAAATATTTTAAAATTGCATATGCATATGCATAATTTTAGTTTAAACTGAATACACAATCTAGTTCTTTGTACAATAAATATGTAGAATTAAAAAACAATTCTATAATTCTTTTAGGCAAAAAGCCAAAAAGTCTTAAAGTAAACATGACTGTAAACATAGAAGTGTTCTAAGTTATTAGTACTGAACACAACCAAAACAATTTAATAAATAGATAACAGGAAATATGTCCAACATTTGTCGAGGTTGGTCCAACCCATTAGCTCTTCAAACACCGTGAGAGAGAAAATAGTGAAATTGTTAGACGTGTGAAAAAGATTTTCATTTTAGCTTTGTTTAACATCTCGTGTGAGAACGATGACGTGGATCTGTTCTCTTGCATTTGGGCGCGAGAGTGAACCAGTTGACAGATACATTAACCGGGGTGGGGTGGCATAACACATGATGCTTACTTTTCATGACCACACAGAGTAGATGTCATGAAAATTATTTAGGTATTGTTATCATCATTAGCCATAAGACGTCCACTGTTGGACATAGGCCTTCTCCTTGGGTTTTGCCAATACTCGCCACGCTTGGCAGGCGGGTTGGCGAGCGCAGTTGATTGTTCAAGGAAGACGCTGCTGCTCATCTTCCGGATTACATCCCTTAGCCGACTCTTACGGCAACCACGGGTAAAAAGGGTGGGGTACTATTCTTACGCCTGCACCACCACGGTATTGTTATATAATTTAAGTATTGGGATATATCTTTAGTAGAATGTACTCGTATGTCTATGTTATACTTATGTATGTTAATTTAATAGGGGTAGGAACTAAAATAGGGATTCCGTTGGACAAATTTTGTGTAAGGAACCCTATTCATTCGAGTTAATTTAAATTAGCCGTAAGACAAATTTCGATTTATAATTTTTTTTCTCGTTTTTTTACAAAAATTTGTTTATCACCGCGTATTAATCGCGCACTAAACACTATGAAATCAGTTTTTTTTTTATTTACATTGACGTTTCTGCTTTGCTGCAATAGCCGCGGGCACGAGTTGACATCACCGAGAGTTAAGAATGGTCAAGAGTGGTCATAAAAAACAAAACTAATTTCGTAGTGCTTTGTGCGCGATTAAGACCCGGTGATAAACAAAATAAAATTTTGAACAAATCGAACACAACAAAACTTAAAAAAAAATATATTGCAGTCCTTTTCATTGCAGTTCATTAGACAAGAACAATTTAATACGTGAACTAAATCCTTCTAAATTAGTTTTAATAAGTGCTTAATAAATTTGCGCCTTTCAAGCAGTTGCAGACTTACAAACTTACGACGGCTACTACATATATTATAATAGTGTGCATTTACCACTTGTTTTGTTGCCAATTAAGAATTTTCAATTTACCTCAGTGCCTACTGTTAACAACAACTACAGCAATTATTAATCACAGCAAATAAATTCATAAGCGAGCACAAACCTGTTCACAGAATGCTGTGAGACGACCTTTGACAAAGTCAACTGAATTATATACATACTGTATCTTACTGTATACAGGCTGTAGCTAAGGTTGTACTCGGCCGAAAGGGGGTCTTTATCATCATCATGTGTTGTTTGACCACAGCTCACTTGATGTTAAGTGACGGTGTGGTCGAAGGTGGTTAACACACCTAACTTGAAATGGAACCGGCTCTCAAGTGATGCTGCCGGAACACACCGTTGAATGCTTGGCGGCAGATTTTCAACTTGAGGATGGTAGCTAGCTAGTCGAGTACTAGAAAGTCCCTATCATAGTAATAGAAAGTACCTATAACATGCTATAGTTTCCTGACTATGTTTTCTTATACTGGTAGCTCAAGCTCATTGTTGGGGTTTGAACCCGCGCCCTTCGTCGTGTGAACAGTCCGTGCTAACCACTGAACTATCATCGCTACAAAAATGTTATTTCTCTACTTAGTACATACTGTCGTTTTACCGCGTCCTATCCGTATCAAGTTTACCTGGAAGAGATCGCTCTAAGCGATAAGGCCGCCGAAAGTTGCACTTCCTTTGGCATGGTGTGAACAATAATGTTATCTATCTATATAATCAATCAAAATCTTTTAGAAGATCGTATTTAGGTCAGTGTTTATCTACAATGGGACGATTGAAATATTTCGAAAAGGAATTTAATTGCAAAAGCAGGCATTCGGAAAACTGGTCCAGCTGGGAACATTCTTGAGATGATAATCACAATTTCACAATTTTGCACGGCGTACCTACTTATTGCATTCCTAGAGCATTGAATCTTGCATTTTTATAACAACACCACCACTAGCTTGGAGAACGTTGCTTCACGCTTCAAACTGGAACACAGTAATGTTTACACACTACTGATTGGCGGCAGAATATCTGGTACTGCGGTGGTACCAAATTAATGAGAGAGAGAGGTGAGAGCCAATTCAATTAACATCAGGTGGTCAAACACCTAGCCTGTCAATCATTAAAAAACAGTTATAAACAAAAAACAGTTTTCCCCTAAAATTCAACTCGAATAAAAAAATCAATCAATTACAGACGATTGCGCAGCTTAATGAATTCCTTAAAAGTCTGCCGTTTGATCCGGATTTGTTTGATGAGATGTAGCGAGAATCCAATTTTTATTGCTTTACTTGACTTCACACGCCTCCACGCTTGCAGGAAACATTATGAGAGTTTTATTTTGTCGCTAAAACTGAGCAAAGCTTTGCTCAGTTTTAGCGACTATGGAAGTCAGATAACTGATAGCATACTTACATACTTCATACTTTTTTGCAAATACATACAGAACGACTAGACACAGAACAAACATTTGTTTATACCACAAAATATTTGTCCTGGATAGGAATTGAACCCGCGCCCTACAGCTCGTAAAGCAGATACACTACCAATAAGACTCAATGAGTCAAGAGGGCTATCAATATGAAAGAGGTTATATATATATATATATATTTAGAGTTCTGTGTACATAAATAAATAAATATCGTAGTACATTTTATACGGCGTCATCCAGTCCCAAACATAGCAAAGAATGTACTATGACAACCAGATAACTTATAGAATACTTATATACACTTTTACTTTTACTTAGATACTTATATATACTTTTTTTTTGTTAATACATACAATACACAAAGTCCAACTATAGTTTAGTTTACATCCAGTGTCTTTTTTGAAGAAGTAAAAGTTTCCGATAAATTTAAACGTGAGTAATCCCGCATAAGTGAAACAAACAGTTTCCATAGTAAAGAAGTAAAAGTAGTACAACAGGTACAGCAGTGCGAAGTAAGAGTAGGTGGCAAATGGGTCTTACTCTACTTTGACGCCTTGAAAAAAGTCCTCAGCTATAAAGTAAAAGATAACCTAAAAATAAATTTATTTTACAGAAAGGAGTACAGTATACAGATAATTCAATAAACATAGTACCTACATCTAAAAGTGATAGTTGACTTTATAATTCAAAGTAACAAATGTTAATTATTGGACCCCAAACTAAGCACGAGACTTGTGCCTCAACTGAATATTCAGCGACGAGACTTGTGCCTCAACTGAATATTCAGCGACAATTGACAAAAAATTAAAGTAATTTTTATTAGGTAATAATTTAGCACAGCAAATTGACCACTTAGAATTTGGTAAGTTATAGCTGCATAGTACAAATACTAATCACTAAACAAACTAAAGATAATACAATCGAAGAATTAAACGAGAATAATCTCATATAAATAAAACAAAATGTGTAAAAACTACGTTACTTTCCTTCACACCATAGACAAAGTAAAAGCGAAAAATCAAGACCTTTTAATAAATCATCTAAATATACAGCGAGGCGCTACTGCGCCGACATTAAATGAAAACACATATCCAGTTCCACGTTCTTATACATTCGGTATGCTTTAATTTCATGAATTGTTATTATTTACTGAATTATTCACAA
The DNA here is from genome assembly GCA_950106695.1 of Biston stratarius. Classification (NCBI taxonomy): domain Eukaryota; kingdom Metazoa; phylum Arthropoda; class Insecta; order Lepidoptera; family Geometridae; genus Biston; species Biston stratarius. The sequence goes on from OX467112.1 coordinate 13,124,012, forward strand.
TTTTCAAAAATACCATTTGGAGCAACCTGTATCTAAAAAACTGCAGCGCAAATGTCATTAGCCGGAGACAGATCAAAACGTATTATCAATTAAAAAAGAAATACTATTAAATTAAGATAGTCCTGTATTTTAACAGCGAACGGTGCACAGAACTGTGCAAAGACACGCGTGTGCGCGTTTCTTAAATGCAAACGATAAAGAAATACTTACTGAATGAGCTGAAAACTCGCACAAACTTGACCGCGCTTCCTATTTTCTTTTCCTCATAAATAACTTTGCTAACAGACGGTGCGGTAAAGTTCTGATGATGAAGCTAGGAGATGGCGGTAGTACTCTGATTTTTATTCATGAATATTATAATTCACAAAGATTTTTGATTCTTGTAAACAAACAATAAATAACAAACTCTGACAATGTCAGTACCTAATAGACTAGTTCTTACAAAGAGATGAGTTTGCAAAAAGTTTACTTTAAGTTTACTTTAAAACTTATTGTTACTTTGTGTTGATAAGATCGTGTTTTGTATGTGACTGTGTAACATAAGTAGTTATTTTGCCATTGATGATGTCAAATTCACAGCATTACACCATCATTTAAAATATTATTAAACCATGCATTATACTGAAAATGCACGAGTTACTATAAAATAAGTTTAAAAAGGTTTTAACAAACTTATACAAACTGTTTGAAACATTGATCTATTTGTATGAACCAATCTATTTACTGACATTGGCAGTATCATTGTTGACGTTTGTCCGTCATGTTTTATTTACAAAAGTGTGTGCTTATAATATTTAAAGAGTTCCCTCGATTTCTCCTGGATTCCATCATCAGATCCAGACTTGATACCAATGGGACCACTTGCGAAGTACACCCTTTCAAACAAGAAAATAATTTCCGAATCGGTCCAGTGGTTTTCGAGTAATCGGTGAACATACATAAAAATAAAATAAAATAAGAAGATTCCGACGAATTGATAACCTCCTCCTGAAGTCGTTTAAAAATGAGAGTGTTAATAGTGATTGTGAATGCGATGTACATCATACCTAGTGCTCTGAGCGCACCGCAATGCGGCTTGCACTGTGCAGTTTCGTTTGAATCAATTGATACCTACGGTGTCAAAGAATCGTCGCGCCCTCTAGCGCACACAGCTGTAGTTGTATGAATGAGTCACAGGGTGATTCTAATTCGCCTACTTGATTAATTATTTAGTTTGTTTGAAAATTGTTTTTTTTTAATTTGCGAATATTTTTTTTTTATATTGCTTATATGATTACTGATCATTAACCCTACCCGTGTGTGAATTTAATGTCGATACAAAGTATCCATGCCGTATAACCGCAGTAAATAGTTTAACGAAATATAAACTCAATACTCATTTAGTCCGCAGAGCATCAAAGTGATGGCATTTGCACGATTTGAATTTTAAATTGCGCGTCTGCAAACAAATCGATTTGATTAAACCGTTTTCCAACTAGTTATGGAAACTAAACTACGCAGTACGTTTTAACAATAGCGGCTTAAAGGCCTTTATACTCTTAATAAGACTCATTAAGAGTATTGTCCTGCCTCTTCTCACATTAAGATTTATTCGATCTTACGACGTCACGGTTCCATCACCGCACTAGCCGCTATCATATGAAAGCTCATCCACATAATATAATTGATTCATAGAAATCGCACCCTGTACGATTCACGCGATCCTTTTTGTCAAACACTTGCAAATTGTGGAATGATCTTGCTTCTTCCGTAATACCACGGAATTACAACATCGGGTTTTTCAAAAGGCGAGTTAATGGAATCTTAAAAGGTCGGCCACGTTTTTGTAGTGCCTTTGATATTGCAGATATTTATAGGCGATGGTGATTTTTTACCATCAGGCAACCCGTCTGCTTGATTGCCACCTGTGGTATAAAAAAATAGGAGCCTTTAACTTACCGCTGTTGAGAGCATACCAGGCCTTGCCCTCAAAAACGATGGAATCACATTCCACTGAGCTGCCATAGTGCAGTTTAGCAAATTCACATGCCCTATCAAATTTCTTCGTCGTAATATACAAGTTTTCTCACGGTATTTACTGGAAGCTTACACCAGAACGTGATTTTGGTATTTGAAATTTCTACAAATTCCAATGAACTTGGTATGACTCCAGGATCGAATCTACATCCTCACAAATATGAGCCGTCTTTTCCACTAACTGGGCTATCATATCTGGTTACGTATTTTACCTAAGTCTAATATTAATATAATTATGTGTGTATATAACTAGTCTGGCTGTAGAACAGTGTCTAAGTTTTGTTACTTCTTCAAGCTATCATTTACAATTATAGTTTTTGCTTTACTTGGTTGTCAAGTATGTCGTTTGCCCATGGAACCAGTGATCTTTTCTTTCGATAATGATCGTTTTCGGTACCGACACTATTTGATTCGGGATTTAAAACAACAATATACACTGGTGTTTTAAATTCAGTTCAGGAAATCGACAACTTGAACAAATTTGTGTATATCTTCAAGGTCGAATCACATAATGGTACGCATGGTAATATTTAAAGGCTAAATTGTTACATCGTGCTCTGTGTTCTTAATGACTTGGTCAATTAGACATGGAGATAAAAATTATATTCGAAGATATGTCTTTATTGCCAATCTAAGCAAAAATACTAGCTATGGAATTGAAACGTACTCTTGTTAAATTTATTTTATACTTATGACAGTGATATAGTTTTTATTTACGGGATATTTTGTTGTGAAACGAGCTGCAGTTGTGGTTGTTTTTTTTTTTAAATTATAAATAGGCTCTCCACCATCTCGCCTGAAGTTAAGTGAAAATGCGATCTACGATGGAGCAGACTTGCCGAGAACAAAATTATTTACTCGTCACTTCAAACCACCCAGATTTTTTTATCGAAGATAATATAGTCGAAGGCAAATTCCATTGTTTAGGGGTTCGTACAATGAAGTCTGTCGCTTAAAAAAGCCTTAAAATATAATCATGGATGCGTAAATCATGATAATTCTCAAAAAAATCCCCGACTGAATGTTAAAATTTTGTATCAAAATCTGCTTCAAGCAGGGCCAGATCACAATTCCAATATCTCTGAGTCATCTCCCCCTATAGGGTCTAAGGTAAACAATCGTTTACCATAAAGGTGGATACGGTTATAGCAGACCCCTTTGACCGAGGTATCTAATAAGGAGCTGCTTTTTGAATAGTCGGAGTCGGCGAGAATAGAAGATCACGATTCCTCAATAAGATGATGCCAATTTGGTCATCATTATTAATAAATAGCATTTGGGCAAGGGGTTAAGACACGAAATTCCAAAGACTAAAGAGAATGAAAATATATTTTCTTCGAGTCGGAATCCAACAATCTTAGTGATAGCTAACGATACTCTTGACGAGAATTGAACACGTCGATTTAAAAGAAATAGATATATTTAACTAAGCTTCAAAAATATGTAAATTGTATTTCTAAGAAAATCTGAAAGATAAAAAGCGTTCTTTTTTTAATATGGACGACAATTTCTTCAAATTGTTGTTTTAATTTTTCGTGTATGTAGATGATTTCGGTTTGATGAACAAAACAAGTATTGGACAGAATTTGAATTTAAAAAACCAGGAAGTATAACCACAACTCAAATTTACTTGTTAGTTTTTCGCGTTTTTTACGTCGAATAAAACGGATAAAACAAGAAGCAAAGAAATTCAGTTAGTATTGAAAGAAATTAAAATAAAGGTACAAAAATACACAGGATTCATAAAATATAGAGTTAAAGAACTAGTAAAAAGGCCGCAGACTATAAAACCAGTTAAACTGTAATATTCCAGTCGGATGATTAAAGAAGCTGCAGCCGTTGCGGTGAGAACCAACGATGTAGTTATGATCGAAGAATACCACAACATAATAAAATAAACAGTTATGATAACCATAATAGTCGAGACGCAAAAAAAATTGGCATGGATACTAGACGAGATCTATTTATCGAACGTCCTAATAAAAACCCACACAACAAATAAATACAGAATTATATTTAGGTGAACACAAATAAGAAATAAGTAAAAAATTCAACAAGGTATGGAATGGCCGATAATAAATTCAGCAAAAGATAACATTCAAAGCTAATAATAATTTCATTCATGATTAATTTTAATGTGCTACTCGTAAAAACAAATTAGAAACTGCGAGCTATGGTTGATCCCCAGGAGGTAAAACCGTAATGTTATTTAGGCGTTATAAGCAAAAAATACATTTTTTGTCTCGACAAAACGTACCTTCTTTAATCAAAGAAGGATTGGGTTAACTTTGTATCAATCAAAAGATTAAGGTTTTTACGGATTTTTTTGACACGAGATTATAACAATAATTTATTATAAGTTTTAATTCAAAGCCACTGCGATTTTTATTTGATCTCTTTTTAATCCATATTCCAAAAAAGTAGTGATGTCTTTAGTTTATATTATAAGAATGTCCTATTAGAACCTTTTAATAATGCTTTTTAGCGCAACACAAGGTTTCATTCTCAAAAGATAGACCTGGTAGGAATAACTTTTAACCATATGACGATGCAAATTTATAATACTTTTAAGTGATTCCTTTCCTAACCTATATACATAATTTTATTTTTAGTGTGTACAATAAATAATTTGATTAGTGATTCATTCATTTGAGTATTACTAAATAAATGACTAACGCTTACTTTAAAACTAAGAAAATATAGCTAATATAAATTGTAGATAATAAAGAACTTAAAACCAATTACCAAGTTAGTGACATTCTTTTTGAAAAAAAATTCCTTTAAAGCAAACGGTGAAGTTAATTAATTAAAGAGATCAAAGAAAGAATGCGGGATTAAAAAACTTTATATTGACAACAAAATGAACTCTACACTGAAAGAAATAAGTCGACTAGTTGACGTTGAATGTTTCGTAGAAAAAGTGGTATCGCTCACGCTTTAGTGCTATTCATTCATCTAATTAAAAAGAGGTGACTGAACTCAAATTTAAAGAAACTATTCTTATATAACAATATGTGGTGTGATAAAATTGAATACGTTGATAACCTAGAGATAAGGAAAGAACATTTGTTACCAAAATTTTAAAATTTGATAATACTATAACTTTAATCTTTAAAGTCCCATTGAAACAAGCAAATCAAAAACAAATTGAACAATTATATTCTGTCAGCATAATGATCAGCTACCTCTTATGGTTCCAACCATAATGGATAGTAAAGAAAGGATATAGCTCATTAAAAGTAAACAAAGAATATAAATATATATATTTTTTTTTTAAACAAGTAATAAGCTTAGTACCTCTTAGGAAAAAAGTTTAGGACCCATTTTTGCTATAATTTTCAACTTAATATTTTATTCTGATTGGTTTCTAGCTAGACTGAACGTTTCTTGTCTGAATATTACATCGAAAAGTTGAACTATAAAATATACATTCCAGAACAAAAAGAAAGCAACGAGTGAAACACACCCGACCTTTTGAAATACAGGAAGCCAAGTATTTCTACCAAATTCTTCGTAACTTTGTCGTTGACAGTATGTTAAATAGTTAACTATTGTTAAGCGGAGCATAACTACGAGGTTAACAACCTTTGTCGGAACTTTGGGGCAATGTTGGAATACGAAGTCAATGTCAAAGAAAACAATAGTGCACAAATGTTGGAGCAGTTTAGTAACTTTTCGACACAATACGTGTGTGATGATACGGTTGAACAAGAGACGTCTCATAGTCTATTTACTATTTGATAGAATGAAACCACAAATTACGTTTGAATATTTAACTTCAAATAATGTAGGTACATTATTTCAAGCAATGCATCGCAGCTTGCAGCCACTAAAACTTAGATAGAATAATAAATCCAGCAATATGATACAAGCGATGATAGCTCAGTGGTTAGCGCGGTCGATTGTCACGCCGAAGGGTGTAGGTTCAAACCCCAATAATGAGAATGAGCTGCCGGTGAAGGAAAATATCGTGAGGAAACCATAGCTTGGTGGTAGAGTATTTACTAGTACTCAGCTGGCTAGCTACCTTCAAGTTGAAAATCTACCGCCAAGCACTTAATGGTGTGTTCCAACAGCCTCACTTAAAAGCCAATTCCATATCAGGCTAGGTGTGCTTTACCATCGACAATACCGTTTCTTAACATCAGGTGAGCTGTGGTTCATCAAGCCTATCAACCAAGAAAAATTCTACATCAATTTGTTCCAAATTTTTTTTTGTAATTTTTTTTTTTACGGTATAAGGATGATATTCTTAGTTTTTTTTTAATATCAAATGTATACTAAAATAGAATATAAATAAACCAGAATACATACGAACACCAACAGCTATACATGTTATCACAGTCGAGGTGCACGGTTCCGTGGTATCTCACATGAACTGTAAGTAGAGCAAGCAAGCAAGATGCATCTCTTATCACCGCGCTCGCATTCCTAGGAGCTTGATTGATAACACATAATTGGGTACTATAGCAACAATCTCTACAACATAATCTGTAACTTATTTAAATCTCTATTATTTAATAATAGAGTTGAAAGTAATAAATTTGTTTGGTTGTTTTAAAGTTGTCTTGCACTGCTGGGTTGATTCATCGCATTGTCAAAGATTCACGATTTTGCGATGCCATGTCACAGTGTTAATATATTTGCATGTATTTTTTTTAAATAGGTACATAATTGATTTACCACATATATGTTTGACCACATCCTGCCTGATTTTAAGCAACAATATGGTCTAACACGCTTACCTAGAAGGAACCTGTTTACACTTGATTTGAAGACACCCATCACTTATAAAACAAAGTCTGCCTGTCTGTCTGTTAGCGATAAACTTAAAAACTACTAAACGGATTATCACGCGAGTTTCACCAATAGATAGAGTGCTCCATGATGATGGTTTAAGTATATAATTCTTCAATGTTTTGTGTAAATTGGTTGAAATATGATGATAATTGTTGCAAGTATCGGAAAAAGTCAAGCCACCTGGGAGGTTTCATCGAAAACGCTGCCTAACCCCTTTGAGATATAACAAAACAATGGGTGGTGAGATATTCCTCTTTTATAAATCTACAAAAAAGTCCGCGGTGGCATACATGAATAAGTGATATAGTGGCAAAGGCGGGGCAGGTCGCTAGTTAATCAATAAAAGATAACAGAGTTGACCATAATAGACTTCTCTAGTAGATAGACAAAACAAACTATAGATGTTTTTAGCAAATCAAATGCTTCATAAAATAGAATCGTAAATCCTTCCTTGTCACTTGTCAGTCAAAATCGAAATAAAATCCATTATCTAAAAACTTAATGTAATAGATACGGGCGATAGCAAAAAAATAAATTTAAACAAAAACAAAACGAGTTTTCAATGACACCTTCCCAGAAATAAAGCCATTCATATTAATTTTATCTGTAACTTATTTATTTCATAACATAACGTTATGTTGTAATTATAAGCTATTAAGGTAGTGCAGCTATAAAATAACAATTTATATGCGGATATAGCACGCATTAAGCCGGAGCGCTCGTTACCAAGTGTTTGTGATTAATGATCATTACTGGTACGATTTTAACATTTTGGTGCTGGTTTTCATCTCCACAAAAAACATTACACCAAAACTGTTTTTTTTTTTATAAAATTATAAAAAAATGTGTGCAGCCATATTGTTACTTAACATAAGCGTGTATAAAAAAATTCTGTTGTACTTATGCGGGATTACTCACGTTTAATTTCATCGGAAACTCCGATGAAATTACTATAGTTTGACTCAGCTGTCTCTATGATGAAATGTAGCCGAAACTATAGTCGGAATTACCGAAAAAAATCATTATCATCATCAGCCATAGGACGTCCACTGCTGGACATAGGCCTCCTCCTAGGGGGGTTTTGCCAATACTCGCCACGCTTGGCAGGCGGGTTGGTGAGCGCTGTTGGGTGTGATTGTTCAAGGAAGACGCTGCTGCCCATCTTTCGGATTACATCCTTTAGCCGACTCTAACGGCAACCACGGGTAGAGAGGGTGTGGTACTATACTTACGCCGGCACCACCACGGCTAAAAAAAAAACGTGAGTAAAACAAAAATGTGTCAAAAGTCCATCAGTTTCCATAGTAAAAGATAACAATTATTATTTTATAAATCTTATCCCTGGAAATTGTTTAGTACTCTGTTCTTTTCGTGTTTTTGTCATTGTCATGAATCATATCCGATTTAGTTAACATGATTGTGCAGGTTAGTTAGACATCCGTAAAATAATTGAAGATTAAAATTTAACTTACTTATAAACTTTGCTTAAAGATTAAAGCTAGAGTTAATTTCCCCCTACTGATTCTACTATCGGACAGTCAGGAGCTCTACTCATAAAGCGACACCACTTCATGGTCGATATTCCAAAATCTCTAAAAAACTCTGAACTAATCGGTTCGATTCTACCTTCATTGTACGAACCGATAAACAATAGAATTTACTGCCCTAGTTAGTATTCCCCGATATATGCAATGTGGGTGCCTTCAAGTCGCTAGTAAATAGGTTTCTTCTAGGCAAACGTGTTCCACCGTAGATCGCATCTTCGAGTTGAGGTCAAATGCAAGCAAGAGTTTTTTAATAAAAATAAACTCAAATTCAATTCGATATTATTACTCGTATTTAAATTTCGCTTAGTTTGGTTTCATATCGTTGTTTTCAGTCTCATTTTAAATTCAACTTTTTTTTATTCCAGCACTTGTTTGCCTTGGTGATGTCATCGTCACACATACAAATATTGACACACTAGAATAAAGCGACGTATGCGCATGTACACAATACACACATGGTTCATTACATACAAAAAATTAAACGAGCTTTGTATTATAATGCCCTGTTAGCTCATTTGGTGGTGTATTTTCTTCAAGACCTGTGAGGCGTGGGTTCGAAGCGCTGTCGAAAGCAATGCTGGTTTACTTAGTTCATTAACCAATAAAAAATATATGTGTAAGCGATATGTCTTGGACATAACTTATCATTGAAAGTTCTGAGTACCACTACGTAGTTTGGATAGACGATCATGATGTTTAGTAAACAGAAGATCGTCTAAACGTAAGTAGTATTACAATAAAATAAGTGCTAAAAATGCGCGAACAAATTTATCAATATCCATAAATTTTTCAAACTCAACTTTGAACACATGTTTATTTAGTTCGAAATCTAAGATAAGTACTCGCCTTAGACTGTCTACTCTAATATTAAGTTTATCTTTTATTTAAGTTACTGCAAAATCATTATTATTATTTTTGATTTAATATTTATAATTTCTTTTCTCTATTATATTATTAGAAAGCTTCGTTACCTCGTTTTAATATCTAGTCAGCCTCCGTCTTTGGCACTTACTCAGATCATAAAAATCTTTCAAAACAGGCATTATTTTACTGCTTCATAACCTGGAAAGTCTAGGCAATTACAGATACTAGTGGGCACACGAACTTTAATTGCTATCACTAACTTGGCTAATGTATAAACGAGTTTCATTATCTAGGAGTCGTTATGTTTTGCTTGAGGGTACTTGTTATTTGTCAGACTTGCCATCATCATTATTATCTTTCAGAAAGCTATATATATTGTAAATATCTTGTAAATTCTTATAACTTGTCCTTATGTTCTTATGATTTTTATGGATAGTTGACAATAATTCAAAACTTGTCTTTTTTACTGCAGTGTTTAATAAGTTTAGATCTGACAAATAAAGTCTTCAACTTGATCTATATTGTTTATCACTATTTATGTTAATAAAAACCACAAAAAGATATTTATATGCAGTTGTGAACTTTTAAGACATCCATTTTAGTCTCCACAAACAAGTAGGTCACAGTTTTATACGCCTTGTATTTAAATAAATTTAGCTGATAAAATATAAAACAATGATCTAGTAAATATTTGAAGTGCCCATAGCAAAACTTGCCAATTTTAATTGAAGAGTGTGTCATAAAAATAAATATTCCTACGGTTTTCATTTCAAAAGACAAATTGTATTACAAAAATTATTATAGACGAAAAGCAATTTCATATCACGTAATCTTAGTCATAGAATCAAAGGAGACCTCGTAAATTTTAGCATATAAGGTCTAATAGATGGTCAAAATACCATGACCTATGCCGTTTTAATGGATCCAAAACTTCATTAAACGTTCACGTCACCCACCCGCTGACCATGGAACATAAATGCAAACAGAATAACCTACGAACAAATATTTTAATCCATTTAAAAAAGGCGATTGCTTAATGGCCAAAGATCAATGGCGTCATGCAAAAACCGAAGTGCCTAGACTGTGAGATCATTTCCTTATAATTACAAGTTATAGTAGTGTGCATACTTTAGAATAATTGAAGTATAGTTGCTATGATCGTCTGAAGACTGCTCTTTCTGATATTATGATCTGATCATCATTGCAAGAGTATTATTGACTACTGCAAATTTCTTACCTTACACATAATATATCAGAGTTGTAGTGAGATGACTAACTTACTCGATTGTGTCTTTAAATATCTTTAACTACTATTAATCTTATATACATTTTCAAATATAACCATTAGGAAATTTACGCAAGCTTTAGTCTCTTGGTTGGAAGATACCGGACTCAGCAATTATAGTTTCTGTGCTGATGTAATGTGGCTTGGCTTATTATTAATGATTTTGATTTGTCTGTAATTTTATCTAGTTTTGTAATTACTGTTGTCATCTGATACTGTTTGTGCAATATCACGGTTTCTGATCGTAATCTGATAGAGTTTTGAAGGTAGCATTATGAAATATGCCGAGATGCTTTATTGTGTCAAAACAAAAAGTGAGAGAGTTACTAAATTACTTTGCGGTATCTTTGAGATCAAATGTCGGGAATTATAGATAACATTTTATACTGTGAAGAATGTATTGTAGTCTCTAGTCAGCATTCACATTATAACGTGTCTAAAATTTTATTTGAAAATACAAAAAATACATCGAATACATATTTCTACGTACGTATATTACATAAACACAAGCGTGATGTATATACTCGCAGAAATAGCAGACAGACAATCCATACGAAATCCAAAAGCCTGAATGTCAATATGTGTGTATCAAATTTTATTATTACAAATGTTCTTTGAAAGTACCGACAGTGCGTTGGCAGCGTAGGTGTTAGCTTCTCATTGTCAAAATTATACAACTAGACTAGTAAATCTTAGATGCCGTTATGGTGCCGCTTTGATAATTTAGCTATAAAACTGCTATTAGGAATAACGTTAGACGTCAAGAAAGGTCATAATATTCAATTGGATATATAAGGAGCATAAATTGATCAGACAATCGATATTTGGGCAGATAAAAGAAAATGTCTCTATTTTAACATAGTTTTCAATTTATTGAGAAATTTATTGAGAAATTTATCGTTCGTTGTACAAGAGTATTGCTGCTTTTTTACCAGCAATTTTTTTTTATGTTGTCTGATGCTGTCATTTGTTTTATTTTCATTAAGTATTTTAATTGCGAAAATGTTAATAGTATGAATTAAGTTCAACCCAGTTCCAACTGACAGTACAACAAAGCTAGGTCGAATCAGACATTTTTATTTCTTGTTTACATTTTTTCAACAAAAAAGTTTTTTCGTGACGTGCAAACATGTTCACCTTTTTCAAGAAACCATAAAAAACGTTGGACCGTTCTACCAACCGGTCGAATGTCCAGTAATGAAGTCCTCAACAGTACAAACAGGCGTGTCCTGCTAGAATCTAGCTCACCTTGAACGGTATTTCCTACTTACTTACCGTGCGTGGCTGCCAACGTTACCCACTTGTGCCACTTTACTTTAAAAACAACTCTTTGGCGGGAAAAATGTCTCTACTGTCACTATCAATGTCAAAGAAAGACTTTTTAATTTTTTAACGTTTATTTTGTCCCGTCCAGCTACATCGGTACGACAACGAAGTATTTTTGCTATTTATGTTTGTGAAAACGAGTTTTCTGTGTAGGTATGCAAATTACTTTGTGGAATGCTGTAGTTTTGTTTTAGGTGTGTCTTCTTAAAAGCTTCTTGTTAGCTTTAAGAAAGACTAGTACTTATCTTAGTTATCCTTTGCTACCTCTATACTTACTTAGGATATCTTTAAAATAATTGTATATATTGTTTGAAATTCGTCCTTGCTAGTATGATTATAAGTTGAATTGATAATGTTGGCATTTAAGTTAATTAAAGAAGCAAAAATTTATTTTAACATTTAAAGTCACATTTTCCTCGTTCCTATTATAACAATTTATTGTTTTTATAACTTATACTTTAGCTAAGAACTATTTTTGTTACTTAGTAAACTAACATATCACGCATCAAGGACTTATCTAAGATAGAATAATCTTCAACAGGATTTTGTAAAGCAAAAGAATTATTATTATGAAATAGGTTGTCTTGTAAAATTTTATCTGTCTATTAGCATCATCTCTTAGCACTTGGCTAGTATTGCTAAGCATCCGGAAGTGTTGTTTGTAGAGAAATTCTATCGATACTCGAAGGAAGAGTCTCGTTAACGTCACCTAATGTTTATTTATTGTACAAAAACTACTTTGTATCCTTTTATGTTTTGAAAAGGTAGCTTAACACGCAGTTTGTTTCCATTTAACATCTAAATAGGATAATTTTTTGTTTAGATGATGACGTCTTTTGATCTCAAAAAATACTATTCCTGATAAATAACAAAACTACGAAATGGTTTGGTGCTTGTTATTGATATACCTACTTTGTTTTCCTGTACAACAGTTAATGATTTTTAGTGACGATGCCATTCCGATTTTAAATTCTACTCGTTATCTGAAGGGATAAAAACTTTTAGCAACAGCATAAAATTAAGCACCTACATAAACGCAGCAAACATATGATTTATGTCGCCAAGTGATTGAGTAAAATGTCAACACTAATAACATTAGAGTAGAGTTGCAAGGCCAACTTGAGATGGTCGCTTAATTTATCAACCCACAACAGCACTCTAGAGTTAGATCTGTCAAGTTACAGGGTCATTCGATTTTATTCGTGAAGAGACTATAATTTAAAAGTACTTATTCAAAATTTATGAATGAATCCTAACAGTTTTTTAGTATTGACCAAATATAGTTCGAAATACCTTTGACTTGTGAATGGTATTTTCAATAACAACAGATATTTGTTTATATTATTCGAGAACAATAGTTAGTAGGGTCCAAATGACAACAATAGCTTATAAGTAGTTGAGCAGAGTCAGTGTGGATCAGACAACCAACGGATAGACAATACACAAGACAGGTCACAATATCGATTGCAATGGCTTTATTGTAAAAGTTTTTTTTTATTTTTTATATTGATTACAATTCTGTCTTTACGCACATAATAATTATATTTTAAATGTATGGATACACTGAATTTCAAACTTTAAAATTTATATGGGGCTCTCGTATATTATTTTTTAGAGATTCGGTTAACGTACATATTTATGAATGTTCGTGATTATTTCTAGAAAACAAATTAGGGAAAAAAAAGAATTTGGAATCATTAGTGATATGAATGAAATTACGAGCTATGATAATAGAAAATGACAAATTTGAATCAAATTGACAACTAGTATAGATTGCGTAAAATTTCTGAAGCTTTAGGTCCTGCCAAACGTACCGTTTTGCCAGGAGAGTGCGATTAGATCATCCTCGTACACCCATCGCAGGTCACTGATTATCGCAGACATATCAGCGTCGAGAGACATCACTAGTTACGATCCACACACAACAGACCATGTCACAGCACTATTCGATATCGATAACAGCACAGCAAAATCACATCACTAACTCTAGAACAGAGCGTCAAAACACTACGTATTGCGAGTTGAATTATTCATTCAAAAAAAGCATTCCGGCCACATTACAGAAGTTACACATCGAAAACTTTATTGGAACGTTGGAAACGCACAAAAGGAACAAATTCACGTGTGAATTAGTTTGTGAACTGTTGGGTAATGTCGAGTTTTTATTGTTGACAGCTGATTTTCGATCGCGTTGGGCGCACGTGCGCGCAGGCATCGACAGACGTGCACAGTGCGCGAGAGACGCAAACTGACTGGTTCGGTTGGTAAACACTAAACAAGCAGCGAGCATTGCAAGGAAATGCAGCCGGCTTGCGGACCGGCCCGGCGCGGCACGGCGGACACCATGTATAGACCATGGCAGATGTACTACTCGACTATACTACAATTACTACAATAATTTTCTTACCGAATCAGCCCTGTTTATATAAACTGCCGCTTCTCAATGTGAGACTAGACATATCTACTTGGTAGACTTCACATGTCTATGAGAAATTTTTATTTAAGAATTCTTGGATATGTAGTTTTCCTCACGATGTTTTCCTTCACCATTCTTAGAAATTAAAGAGGTGCGTGCAGTGGGATTCGAACCCAGTACCTCTAGATTGGAAGCCAGATGGTCTCCCAACTAGTCTGCCGATACTAAATTTAGTGTTTTAGCATTTCTAAATTCAGTAACGATGTATTTTCAATTCATAACTCTACCGGGACTCGAGCAAATCTAGAAAGAAAATTTCAAAAAATCCCCTTCGGAACGGCGAAGAAAAGCGAAAAATGAGGGAAATTTATATGTCCCAGAGTTACACCCCAAGCGGGACGTCAGTGCAGGACCCATCGCCCCCATTCCGAATAAGAATAAGAATAATGTCCCAGAGTTTTTAAATAGTTTTCAAAGATGTGTGGACCCACACTTAGCCAGCGTGGTGTACTACGGCTTTACTCTTATCACAATGAGATGAGGCCAGCAGTGGGACACTATAGACTAAAACCAGGGACTGTGAAGAAACTGATTCGTACTTATAAACTTACTACTAACAAAATTGTCACGGGTTGTTGGTTGACCTTATACTAACCTTTAGTTCCAGTTTAAATAAAGAAACCTTCAATATATAAAGAGAAAAGAAAAAAAAGGAAACCCAACACAGATAAATAATAAATGAGTCTGTTAGAAATATAATTATTCATCCACTATCTAACTACCTAGTTATTTAACTAGAAGATAAAGTTAGTTAAACAAGATGATGGCTCCAAATTGGGATGTTTATAGGAGGATTGCGTCATATGACTTATCTTGGATGATAGGTAAGTACGTCAGCATTCGTTTTCAATGAAAATGTCTACATATTATCTGCAATAAAATTAAAGTGGCAGCTTGCTAGGGCGTTCTTTAATTTCACTCCTTGAAAAAGGTTATTTGATGACTTGTGGCCGAAAATGTAAAGGTAAGTGAATTTACATTTTTCATCAAAGGCCTTTAAATTAATTCACCCATCATCAACCATAGGACGTCCACTGCTGGACATAGGCCTCCTCCTGGGGGGGTTTTGTCAATACTCGCCACGCTTGGCAGGCAGGTTGGCGAGCGCAGTTAGGTGTGATTGTTCAAGGAAGACGCTGCTGCCCATCTTCTGGATTACATCCCTTAGCCGACTCTTACGGCAACCACGGGTAGAGAGGGTGGGGTACTTACTATTCTTACGCCGGCACCACCACGGCAAAAGGTACAATTATTGTATATATACTGTATATAATAAATTGTATTTTTATGTGAATTTGAATATACCTACCTTTAAAAGTTAGATCAATATTTTAAGCTAACTCTCAAAATACGTTGAAGTTTTAAATGAACACAACTCACAAAAAGTTTGCCGAAAATATAAACTAGGCTGACCGCTGTCGCTTTGACCCCTACCTTTCTCTCGAAAAGCTGATTGCAACTTTGCACTTAGCAATGATACACTTTTTCATTCATACTCTTTTTTTTTTGTGGGGCACTTTTGTTTTGATTGTCTGTGAATAGAGGATTCATTCCATTCACATATGATAAATATAGAAGCACAGATTAAAATGTTTACTAATAGAATTTTTTTATTATTAAATCAATCAGTTTTTGGACGATAAATTCTGAAGCAGACATTATTTGAATATTGATATTTGATATATAATTCTATTTTTATGTGTACGTTTTCATTTTAACATTTAATTAATTATTATTATTATTTGACTATTTCACGTACAATTCTATGCTTTTTGAGTGTACGTCTTTCATCCTGACTTTGAATTAATTACTATTATTTGACTTGATTACGATTCATATTTTGACGTTTTATTTTAAAGTTTTATATTATGTATTATTTGTATGCCTCAGCGGGCAGGATATGTGGACTATACCATAATTATAAGACCTGTGTGCTGTTTTGTATAAATGAACATTCGACAGATAAATAAATATATAAAGACAGATAAATAAAAAGATAATAAATCTTGAATCTTGAATCAGAATTATGAACACTTTGACTTTTATTTCTTTCTTTTTATTATTTTCATTACCTAAACTTGTAAATTAAAAGTATGTTTGTATTTGGTGTTCGTTTTATATAAAGTGAGGTTAATATTAATGTAAAAGTAATGAGACGAACGAGATTCTCTCACGATTTTAAGAGATAACGCCTGTTCATGACCATTGCAGCGACACACAGAACTTTGAGCAGCTAAACAAAGTCCCGGGCTTTGCTACTTTGGCGCTCATTACTTTGAGACTTTCGATAGTTAGTCTGAACAACCCTGTAATTTCGCTCCAGTATCCTTCAAACCGGAATACAGTTATGTTTACACACTACTGCTTAGCGGCAGAATATCTGGTTCTGAGGTGGTGTTTACCTAGACGACCTCCTGCTAAATAGATCTACCACCAAGTAAAATCCTCACAAAATGTGTATCGGTGAAATATTTCTCAGCGCTCCTTGTATAATTGCCGTAGCAAATGCTAAGATAGTTGTGACGGTTTCCTACCAGCCCATTATTTTGCACGGCAGTGTACAATTATGGGGTGAATACACTTCAGTGCATGACGCGTCTGGCATTGTTTTTTGTACTATTGAAGTGTAGCGAAAACGTATGAGACGTAACTGTTTGTTGGTATGCTAGCCGTCCAAAGTGAACTCAGAGTAATATTTTGTAGCGATGATAGCTCAGTGGGTAGCTCGGTTGGTTTACTCGCCGAAGAGCGTGGGTTCATATCCCAACATAGAGCTGCTCTCGGGGAAGAAAAACATCGTAAGGAAACCATAGCATGGTGATAGTCTACTTTTTAATTCTCGGCTGGCTAGCTATACCTTCAAGTTAAATATCTGTCGCCAAGCACCTAACAGTATGTTCCGTTCCGTATTTAGCATCCTTGACCGCACTCACTTAATATCGGGTGAGCTGTGGTCAAACACCTAGCCTGTCAACCATAAAAAAAGTAATGTTACTTAACAATTTGGATTCTGTGTTATCCTTTTTATTTTTTTAAATTGAAAAGCTAGGTTTTTGACCATATCTCACCTGGTATTAGGTGACGGTGTGGTCGAAGGTGGTGAACACACTTGGCCTAGCCTGGAATTTACTCTCAAATGAGGCTTCTGGAACACACCGATAGATGCTTGGCGGCAGATTTTGAACTTGTGGGTGGTAGGTAGCCAGCCGAGTACCTACTAGAGGATCCCCTTGTCTGTTCTGAATTATTTTCTATCTAGTAGTGTAGTTGTGTTCGGGCTTTTTAGTCATAAATAAAGCTAATGCAAGCCACCGCACCAAATGAAGTTCTTTTGTCGCCCACGCGATTGTATCTACAAGCGATGTTATATTTTAAATAGCTCGGACCGGGAGCGAAGAAGGAAGACGATATGACATCAACAAAAAACAAACTCGCGAACTGAGCGCTCCGTGTTCCGAATCAGCCGTGTTATTATACGCTGTCGCACTGCTAGCCGCGGGACTCTTCTCATTGTAAGAAGTTTTTTAAGTATTCTCAGACAAGATTATTAAATTAACGACGAATCCTTTGTAGCTTTTAATTATAATTTTGACTGAGTATTGACTGATTTTTAGGTTTTAATGTTTTTGACATATTGTTTTTGAATTTAATAATTTTGACAGAATATTTGATTATAATGCATGCCGTCTTCGCCTATAATTGCTGTGGCAATTAACTTGACATTTTGTAATTTCTAAATTTAATTTTTAATGTATTGGTGTACACTGTGTTGGCGGACTTATTAAATAAATAAATAAATTACTAGTTAGTAATTATGATTATTTTGACATTTTATTATATTGAAAATATGTTTTATATCGACATATTTCATATTGACAGTATTTTAATAATGTCAATATTTTTTTGTATTATTGACATATTTTTATATTGACAATCTTGATTGCAACGGCAATTATACAAGGAGCGCTGAGAAATATTTCTTACAAATCTTTAAATACTTTTTTGTAAATACATACTTATAATACGTACTAGTACACAACATCCACACATAGAAAAAACATTCATCGTCAGATAAATGTTTATCTTGGTGGGAATCGGACAGTTCTTGAAGCAGATGTTCTACAAAATAATCTAATAGGCCAGTCAAAAATATTTTATCAGTTAAATTGACGTAAGTTAGAATTTGTGTAAATGTCTTTTATTATTCACTAGCCTCCTGTTTCTCTTGTTATCCTGTCGGAACCGTATTTTTTCGAATATTGAATGTCTCCCCATCTTCATGGCTCGACGACACGCGGCACTCCAAAGCAGAAAGCTGGTGACAGTCCGTTGGCAGGCACCCACTCGTCTCGGATTCATTACTAAGGCTTTATAGGTGTTGTGCAGTTAGCCACGGTGGACCTACAATCAGCGCGCAAAAAGACGAGCATTGTGGCCTCTAGCATCACACGGCTGGGCTAAAGCTCACCTTCGAAGGACGACGGCGTCATTCTTTCTTTAAGTAGAAATATATTTACTTTTGACAACTCTCTGCCCGTTGTTAAGCTGCGATGCAGTGAAGGAAAAAGTACGCCTACAAAAAGATATCTACCTTTAATTTGAAAAATCTTAAATTGTACTTGTATGTCAATAATAGTTCAGTAGATAGCGTGGATGGATCACACGCCGAAAGTCTGGAAATAACCTTGAGCTGCCGGTAAAGATTGTAAGAAAACCACAGTTGGTACGGTAGTTTCTAGTACTAGACTGGCCAACTACCTATCACGTTGAAAATCTTCCGCCAAGCATCTTATCATTTCAGCCGCTGAACGTCCACTGCTGGACATAGGCTCCATTGACTTCCATAAAGACCGGTTGGAAGCGGCTCCCATCCAGTGTGTTCCTGCGGTCTTTATGAGGTCGTCTGTCCACCTTGTGGGTGGACGTCCTACGCTGCGCTTGCCGGTCCGTGGTCCACATTCCAGAACTTTGCAGCCCCATCGGCCATCAGTTCTGCGTGCTATGTGCCCTGCCCACTGCCACTTTAACTTGCTAATCCGTTGGGCTATGTCGGAACTTTGGTTCGTCTACGGATCTCCTCAATTCTGATTCGATCTCGTAGGGAAACTCCGAGCATAGCCCTCTCCATAGCTCGTTGTGCGACTTTGAACTTATCAAGAAGGCACAGAGACCACGTTTCAGCACCATAAGTCATCACCGGTAAGCAAGCTAAGCAAAGCATCTAACGATGCTTTAATTCAGAGGACAGCGTGTTTGGACCGACTGTCGCAGGGCATGAGTTCAAGTCCTAACAATGAGCTTGAGCTGCCGATAAAGGAAAACATCGTTAGGAAACCGGTAGCTTGTCTGCTATTAATACTACTTGTACGAAGGATGGCCAATATTTACTAACTAATCCTATCTGATTGCATCCCGCCAGTGTAAACATGCGTCGGCCTCACAGCGCCAAGCATAGTAATCTCTACCTCTACAGCTTGCTCAACTAAAATATTACCGGGGTCGCAAAACAAATTCGATGGTCTCACTCTTTTATTTTATATCCAGTAGTACCGCGATGTAATCTCCAATATTAAGAAGCAGTAGTGTTACGATTAATAATCAATCGCAATAGTTATGCTCATCAATCGTCACATACACAAAGAATGATTAAATAAGTAATTTTCAAAAGTATTGAAGATAAGTAACTAGTATTTTGCATATTTTTTTTGAAGATTTAACTAAATTTAACTTTGATCTAATAGTTAGTCATTATTTCTTCTTATTTCTTAACTTGACAGCAAGTGTTATAAGGTGATGTTTATAGTCTACAAGATGTATAACAAGAAGCAATAGGTACATACACAAGAAAATATCAGGATATTTCATTTAAATATTTTTTTAAATTTTAATAACAACATAAATATCATATATAAATACCAGGAGTCCTAAAAAGCGTGACGGTTTCATTTTTGAAGAGCCTAAACCTCGTACCTAATGGTTTGGCTCCACTTTTATAATACGAACTACTAAGCAGTGAAAATTGCTACCCAAGTGGGTATTTCCCGATAATTACAATTTAGGTACCTTCAAATCGCGAGAGAATAAGTTTCTTCTATGTAAGCGTGCTTCATCGTAGATCGCATCTTCGTTTAACATCACGCGAGTTGGATATCAAACGCAAACATATCATAAAAGATATTCCAATGGAAACGTGAACAGATGCTATACGTTAACTCATTTGTGAGTTAGTTTATATCAAAGCTACGAACTGGCTCGTGACCAGAGTTAACGATAACTTCAAATTATGTCTTACGGGCCTCAAATTGAGTATGTTTGATCGACTGCCCGAACAGTATGATTCGGATTCCATCAATCTACACCGTATAAATTCAAATAGATTCTTTGAACTGTTTGATCCGGGTTGTTTTTGTAAGTACCTTTTCCAAACTGATGAAATGAGTAGTACCTAATTGTAAACATGTGTATAAACATGTTTATACTTGGTGGTAGATTTCCTTAGCAGGAGGTCGTCTAGGTAGGTACCACCGCAGTACCAGATATTCTGCCGCTAAGCAGTAGTGTGTAAACATTACTGTGTTCCGGTTTGAAGGGTACTGCAGCTAGCGAAATTACTGGGCTGTAGAGACTAACCATCTAGTCTCAAAGTAATGAGCGCCAAGACAGCGATGCTCTGGACTTTTTTTTACTACTCAAAGTTCTGTGTATCGCTGCAATGGTCATGGACAGGCGTTATCTCTTAACATCAGGAGAACGTCTCGTTCGTCTCATTACTGTTACATAAAAAAAAAAAAAAAAAGTCCTTTTTTTAAATCTAAATGTAATGAGACGAACGATACGCTCTCCTGGTGGTAAGAGATCACGCATGTCCATGACCATTGCAGCAATACACAGAACTTTGAGTAACGAAACAAAGTCCAAGACATCGCTGCTTTGGCGCTTTAATTTAAGACTTTTGATGGTTAGTCTTGACAGCCCTGTAATTTCGTTAGCTGCAGTACCCTTCAAACCGGAACACAGTAATGCTTACACACGACTGCTTGGCGTCAAAATATCTGGTACTTCGGTGGTACCTACTCAGACAACATCCTTCTAAGGAGATGTACCACTAAGTAAATCTTAAAGTTCATATAAATAAATCTTTTAATTTCAATTATTGATTAAAGTCAACTGATGACAGATGGAATTGAACATAAATGTACTAAAAAGTGATTTACTCTGGCAATGCCGCCAAAATAGCAAAAAGCTGCACAACTTCCAATCTAAAAAAGTCGTATAGATAGATTAAAACTAATACCTTCGCAGTACATAACTGCGTCAGTGGCCGCGGTGGTAGCCCCGAACGTTAGCTAGCCTGCTGAGTACTATGGAGTACCCTACCACCACACTATAGTTCCCTCACGCTGTTTTCCTTCACTGGCAGCTCAAGCTCATTGTTGGGATTTGAACCCACGCCCTTCGTGTAAACTAACCGCACTTACCACTAAGCAATAGCAATCTATCTAATTATTATTTCAGACTGTAGAAAAATATAATTCAAGCATACCACTACGTCGGTACCATAGAAAATATTTTATTTGTCATGTCCTTACAAAGTATAAGTCAATGATAATGATTGTTTATTTTGTAAAATCATTGAGTTCTTTTTCTTTATTTACGATTCTGTAATTTCGTGTTTTATATTTTCTCTCGTCAAAAACTTCGAACTTCCAATTTCAAAGTCATTGTTCCGTAACACCTCATAAGCAATTACAGATCTATAGACCGCAAAAACCAATTTATTAAGACCTGTTCACTATATTCGAAATTTCCTTAAGAGAAGACAGTTTTAGTTAAAAGGTTTGTTAGGGGAGGTCTTCTTAATTGGGTTGTAATATTGGAGCTTCCGTCGAGGAACATTTTTCTACTAGATTTTAGGCTAGTTTTTTCTTTGATGTCTTTAGGCTTACGAAAAGAGAAAAAAAGTGAAAAGGAATACATATTTTGGCCTTTGATCACGTAGCTAAATACCTATATTAAAAAAAAAACAATTTTGAATACTTGATTTAGGCGTAAGGTGTTAGGATAAGATAACTCTTTTTACGCCAGTGATGATATACAATAACAGAAACTCAACAATAGTGCAACAACTGGCTTTATCGCCTAAAGCAATCTCATCTAGGCAACCTTTGTAAGGAAATAATTTGTGGAAGAAGTAAAGGACGAGATTTGGTACAGGCAGAACTGATAGCATACTAAAAATATCCTTAACACATGTAATTATGTATATATAATTTAAAAAAAAAATGTGTTGCTGCTACCTACTTCCCAATATGAATCAGCCCTATTTTTAGGGTTCCGTACCCAAAGGGTAAAACGGGACCCTATTACTAAGACTCCGCTGTCCGACCATCTGTCTGTCCGTCTGTCACCAGACTGTATCTCATGAACCGTGATAGACAGTTGAAATTTTCACAAATGATGTATTTCTGTGCCCGCTATAACAACAAATACTAAAAAATAGAATCAAATAAATATTTAAGGAGGCTCCGATACAACAGGGGTGATTTATTTGCTCGTTTTTATAGATTACTAGCGGCCCGCTCCGGCTTCGCACGGGTATAAACCTCAAAAATAACAGTATTTCTCCACTATTTAATGGATGTTATTATACATATAAACCTTCCTCTTCAATCACTATCTATTTTAAAAAAACCACATCAAAATCCGTTGCGTAGTTTTAAAGATTTAAGCATGCATAGGGATATAGGGACAGAGATAGCGACTTTGTTTTATACTATGTAGTGATAGTGATGATGATGAAGTTATGATGGTACGGAACCCTACGTGCGTGAGTCCGACTCGGACTTGGCCGGTTTTTTAAACTATCATACTGGGTTCGAATCCCACGGCGCGTACCTCTATCTTCTCTTTGTTATGTGCGATAATTTCAAACGATGAAGGAAAACTCATAGTTCTTAAAAACAGAAAAAATTGTTCTCGTAGATATGTGAATTCTGCCAACTCGCACTTGGCCATCGTGGTGGACTACTACTACTCACAATGAGAAACAGTGGGACTGTTTACAAAAACAGAGCGGACTCGGTAAATATGTTAAGGTACGAGTATCTTACATAAAATAAATACTTACTTACACTTTACCTAAAGAATTCCTGTTGTAATTCAATCCAGTTTGTCCCATGGAAAGGTCACTGCGGTACACGCAAATTGTATTTTTAATGTCAGCAGTAAAGGTTCCTAAAGGGTACCAAGGTACGGAATAAGACACTATTATTGTATGTGTCAGGAATTTACTTTTACAGGGTAGCTAATAGCAACCTTACAAAGAGATACATATTTTGAGAAAAGGATAGCGCTATGCACTTCCGCTGCAGGTGAAGCGGGATGTCATTTATGCGATTTGTTCAACAAATTTTGTCACTTATTTCATACGCAGATTATCAATTAGGTCAGGTTTAATATACTTCGAAAAAAGAAGGAGGTTCCCAATTCGTCGGACTTTTATGTTCACCGATTACTCGAAGACGCCTGAACCGATTTGCGAAATTCTTTTTTGTTTCAAATGATATACTTCCCAGGTGGTCCCGTTTAAATTTTATCGAAATCGGTTAAGCGGCAATAAAATTTTCCCAAAAAAATGGATCTTTATGTGTGCGAGTGTTTTTATTCATAAAGTCTCTATTTGTAATCGCGAGTGTGAAAAAGTGATATAATGTGGTGAAACATGACTCATCGTGTTACTTCTAAAGCATGTGGTAAATAATAATTCGTCTCTACTTTATTAGGCATGGTCAGACTTGACCTTGCCACAGTGTGACTTAAAATTATTTTACTAGTTTTATCATTAATATTTAAAAAATATCTAAATACTTGACTGGCAAATGCACAAAGTGCGACGCCAAAATAAAAAACCGTGGAAAATATTACTTATATTTTAGTACAAACATCGAGTTGAAATTGAGTAGCGTTACAAACGCTTTATTACATTCTCATACTACAAGGAAGCCAGCAAAAAAGCACTTCCGAAAAATATTGGATCGATCCACGGAGCAGTTGCCGGAGATGACTTTTTACTGCAAAACAAGTCGGTAATCGTGCGGGTTGATACAGGAGACATTTCCTTTTTAAATTTATTTGGGTTTAAGGGGTACTGGACGCAATTCTCTGATTGACAGGAAATTTGACCTGATGTTAACTTTGGTACTTTTCATAAAAGATGAATGTGAATATCTTTGTCCTCGATAGATTAAATTTTGCAGGTATTTATAAAAACACTTTTAACATATTTTAAAACCTGAAATCGCGATATATAGATATTAACTTTACAAATGAAATGATGTTTTTTTAAGTAAAAGTTGAACATGATGGTAAGATGTAATAATTATATCCATTTGTTTCAGAAACATTATGTTTATAGTAATCCCAGAAAAATAAAACATGAGTAACATTAAATATATATTAAATATAAATTAAAATTCAAAAATTCATGAACATTAAATAGAATCATAGACAATAATAATTATATATACGTGTCGCAATTTCAGGTAATTACCTATATTACCTACTACACTACTCTAAAACATGCTATCTAATTCAAAATGGAATTACTTTTTGTTTAGTATTAAAAATATGCGTATCAAATGCCATGATTTAGTACAAATAGTAATTTTCATGGCTTAATGTTGAAAAAAAAATTTAGGCGAAAAAATTGAGCTAGCTCCTAGTTAATTCAATTTGTCTGAGGCCATCTCCTCTTTACTTATACGTATTCTGTGGTTCAATCAGCAAAATTGCAATATTCCTTCTCTTTCTCTCGACCTTAGCATGAAAGAGATGAAGAATGGAATGTGAGCTGGTTATTGATATGAAAGCTTGTTTTATCCAACTTATTGCAGATATCGGATAGGCGCCGGGGTGGGAAGTGCGTGAGGAAGGAGAGGAGAATATTCATACTATATGTATATATTTTTTTGGATAATGATTTTAAAACAACCTTATCAATCAGTAATATACAAATGTACTGCGAATTCGTCATAGATAAAGTTCGATAACATTTGCACATTGTTTTAACAGTAGTTTTTTTAAAATATTTTTTATTAAAACTGTAAACTGATTTTTTCCTTTTTTTTTCTGAAATATGCGTAATATTTTGGTGGTAGATCTCCTTACATTGAGTCATCTAGGTAGATACCACCGCAGGACCAGAAATTCTGCCGCCAAGCAGTAGTGTGTAAACATTGCTGTGTTCCGGTTTGAAGAGTACTGCAGCTAGAGAAATTAACAGCGATGCCCTGGACTTTGGTTTGTTACTCAAAGTTCTATACATATATCGCTGCAATGTTCATAGCCTCTTACAATCTGGACCCATTATAGTTAATTACCTATTGCGGTGGAGACACTCGGCAACTCGGCAGCTGGGGTGCGGATACTCGGGTTTTAGTGCGTGAATTAGGGCAACGCATAAGAACAGTGTGGGACCCTCATCCGGCTCGTTCCTGGTGCAAAGGCTGGACATTGCTATACAGCGCGGGAATGCTGCTAGCCTCATAGGTTCCTTTGCACCAGATACAGTAATGGGCGGGATTTATTTGACTGAATGTCATTAAAATTAATTATTTATTTTAAATGATTTTTTTATTTTGACTACTTTTGACTATTTATATAACTATTTATCGCCTTATTGATTTATAAATAAAAATATTATTTTGTACTTAAACTAAACGCAATGTTTTTTATTTAGGTTTTAAAGATCTTTAAAACCAAAACTAACCCAACTAAGGACGTGGGAGAGACTGATAGACGGGTAGTAGCGTATGATTTTACATGACATTTGATTTACATCCCGGTATACTTAGTCTAATTGTCAAGTATTATCAGAGTTCCACCGTGTGCTTCAGAAGCAAGCTAAGATCTTTGCTTAAAGAGACCTTATTTGATGACTTTGACGATATTTTAAAAATAAAAGATTGTTGAAATACTAGTAATTATTTTTATTGACATTTAATCAAATTGACATATTGTTATAAAATATGAATTGGAAAATTACCTGTAACTTTGGTGTTATCAATAAAATATTTGTATTTGTATGAATCTGAAATGAACGTTCTTGAAAATTGTGTAATAATTAAACACTGTGTTGAAAATCTTTAGTTGATTATTCTCGGTACGAGATAACGGATACAAAGCGCCAAAACAAAAACAATAACTCTACTCCATTCATTCCAGCTCAACACTCGAGTGCGCGCCACGAGCTCTGTATCTAATTACCAGCAAAGTAAATAAATCAAAAGGGAAGTGAGGACCTTCGTGGCCATGAGTCATCTTCAGGCCATTGCCGCGGACTTTTTACCTTTTGTGCATTAAGTTAATAAGGCACAGAAAGCTAGGTTTCTTGGACTACTAAGTTAGTGATAAGATTCTACAACATTTTGGTTTAGTATGAAGTAAAAGTAAGTAAATATGTGACAATTTCAGCATCAATATAGAAAGAAAGTTTTAATTTTGTAACACACAATAAACAAACATACAAAAGCAAATCAAAATTCTAAGCGAGTCGGTGTTCCCAGATAGATCCTAACTTGGTGGTAGATCTGCTTATCAGGAGGTCGTCTAAGTATGTAGGTACCACCGCAGTACCAGATATTCTACCGCCAAGCAGTAGTGTAAACATTACTGCGTTCCGGTTTGAAGGGTACTGCAGCTAGCGAAATTACAGCAATGTTGAGACTAACCATCGAATGTCTCAAAGTATTGAGTTTTAAAGCAGCATTGCCCTGCACTTTGTTTTGCTACTCAAAATTCTGTGTATCGCTGCAATGGTCATTATCTCTTACCATCAGAAGGGTGTCTAGTTCGTATCATAACTTTCACATTAAAAAAAAGATACAAGGGTGCCTTCAAGTCGCAAGTGAATTGGTCTCTTGTTAGTAATCGTGCTCCACCTTAGACCGCATCATGGTTTAACACCAAGCGAGGCGGTAGAAAAATCTATTTAGTAATAAAAAAAATAACAAATATTTAATAGACGCCGAAATTTACTAAAACTAGATGTAAAATGTATTACAGTTGTAGATTTAAGTAGGGTTTCATCAAATTCAATTGTGGCTAGGATTCAATTATTAAGGCGAAGTTTTTCTGTCTCACCTTTAAAAGACTGTCTTTAATTTTACTTAACCTATTTTTTTGTTGTTTATTCACCACTAGTAGAAGTACTTCGGATTTTCATGTTACAAGTCCGAACGTAAAGATTTTTTTTATTCCTTTATCAATAAATTCTAGGTGTACAATGTACATTTATGATAGACGTACAGCTGTAACATCAAACTGTATCCGTTTTTGTTATCATCAGTTTTCCAAATTTCCCCCCACTATGGATGCTACTAAATTAATTAATTTCTTTTTATTACTTCTTATTTAGTTTCTTGTACTACATGGAAGCAATAAATATCTTGAATCTTGGATCTTTAAAGACATATTCACATCAAAATAAACAGTAGAGAATATGCCTTAATACTGTGGTAGGCCAGCAAAACAACAGCCACGTAAACCAAGTGCCTTAACATACAATGTAACTGTGCTCAATTATAGATGCCCGATTCCCTTCGGAACACCAAACTCATGTCATCGAAAAGGAAAGTTTTCTCCCGCCTTGCATAACCTAACAAAACAAAAACAAACGACCCAACACGATATCTAATGGCGGTTGTATAACATCTCATTTAATTATACGCTTTAATAGACACGTTTAATAATATCTAATTTGAAAGAGACAAATGGTAAAGTTAATCAAAACGATTGTATATTTATTCACGGAGCTAATATGATTTTAATTAGCATTTCTGATGCGGATTTTATTGATTATGCGGATTGTGTTTTATGTTATGAATAGATTTGGGTTGCTTTTCATTGAGATTTTTGTCTTATAAAGCGCTCTGGGATGTGGGAAAGCGTTTATGCTTTTTCTCGAAGAGTTCTAACTAGTTTTTATCTGTTGTACTTTAGAGATTACACTATACTCGGAGTAAAGGCAACGATTTTTATTCTCTTTATGCGGATTTACTTACGTTTCATTATGTTGAATACTCAGACTAAAGTTTAGCCTCATTCGGTGGCTTTCTTCGAGGAGTCAAAGCAGAGTACAACGCGCGTGCGGCCTGTGTGCCTCGCACGTGATGATAGTGGTTGGTGCGGGAGCGTGGTATCGAGTAGAGTGCCAAGATGCGCCGGTGCGCTTTGGCCCTTCCTCACCGGAGCCTAATTTAAGGTGTCCACAATATTCTAGCACACAAACAGACAGAATCCACACTCCATCTCTATTAAAACCACGTCAGCCACCACCCTCAGCACTATTACCCGTTCATCATCATCACCATTATTTAATTTTAACGTAGTTGCTTACGATTATATTCTTTTATTCTTTTTGCAAAAGGACGACCAAAAAATAATATAAAAGAAACGGAACCTTAAAAAATTAATGAGACATTACTGACAGACATCAAAACTTTAATTTTTTTTCAATCGTATCAAACCGTTTTTTGTGTTGATTATATTTTAACTCACAAAAATTATGTCAAATATTTGAATAAAAAGTAGTCATAAGACGCATAGGAGAGTGGAGTAAGCTCTTTGCCTACTTTTGCTGACAGGGGGCGGGACGGGTTAATAAATAATTTGTGAAATTCTGCTTACATAACACTTCAATGGCCCAAACTAGACATTGCAATAATAAATCTTACTTCTCAATACGCCGCACCTTTTTTTGAATTTAAATATAAATTTTAATTAAAAACCACATTTTGTATGTTATAATGAAATATACTTATACTTATTATATATACATATATAATAGAACAGAACCAAAGAGAACGGGACGGGACAAGACAGAACAGAACGGAATGGAATGGAACAGAACAAAACAGAACGGAACAGAATAGAATTGAATACAACTTTATAGTACGCCAACAATCGACATATTGTGACACAAAAAACTTTAAAAAGAGGTGAAGAAAAAACAAAACAACATAGTACAAAGCATGTGTTTGTATATAGTGCTTAAGTACTTAAGTTAAAGTGAATTCAGTTATTCTTTAACAATATAAATATTATTTGTTTTAGTAAGCCGGTTAGAAAAAAATATCCTAAATTCCTGAAGGGTCTGATCATTAAGACGTTAGTTAAATAATTTTGTCAATACATGCATATTTTTTGTACGGAGTAACTCCGAGGTCCGGCAAAATCTTGTTCCGTGTCTCCATATAGAATTACATTGGTATTTTATCTTTACCCATTTTCCCCTATAATTAATCGCATTAATTGATAGCGATTTAATTCATCATGTGTTAGATAACTTCGAAAGTGGCTCGCCACTGTTGCGACTCAATCCCACCTGTTATTTGACATTTGAATTATAGGAACGAGATAAAATAACGGTAAAAATAATGTATCTATGTATTTCGCAATAATAGAAATCACATTTGTTTTTTTTAACTATTAATAAGCGAGCAAAATTGCAGGTTTCGTCAAATGAAATTCGATTACATAGAACTCCGTATCATTAATCAATGATTTAAAATTTAAGTGATCGTACGGTCGGTAGCAGGCCAGCCGAGTCGAGTACAAAGTGTACTACCTGCAAGCTAACTGGGAATCGAATACCAGACTACCAGATTATAAGGCAAACTCACCACTAAGTCCGTCGTCTTCATTGAACCAAGTTCCTGGATTGATGGTTGAGCATGAGAGTGGATTAGAGACACAGATGGGTAAACACGAGTCGAGGTGACCGACCGAACCGTGTAGCTAGTCCTGTGACCATGGAGTACGGGGGTTCTAAATACTAGCATGTGTAACTAGGACTTTCAGAAATAGCCGCGTGTTGCCAACCACTGCATTACAGTGTAAAACTGTCAGAATTGTCGATAACTCTGAGACCACCGATGTCCTACTTAGTTTGCGAAGAAACGTCGCGGCTTTATGCGTATTTTATTATATATAACACGGGGAGTGTTCTCAAGAATTATTTGGTCTTATGCCAGCGTCAGTAGGTAGCATAAAAAAGCTACTTACACAATTTTTTTTGATAGCTCCCAATATTGCGCACCATTTGGTAAATACTCAAATTTTAATCCTGCCTTGTTGTAAACCTTGTTATATTTTTTTGGTACATGTTTACTGAATATAACCTACTTAGCCTACTATAACTACTGAATATAGCTTACTTGTCAAAATTCAGCATCGTAGATTAAATAGTTTCGAAATAATGTCATTAATCAGTTATTTGTAATTCACTTTTTAATTATTATCGTTTTTGTTCTTATCTCTATAAACAAAAATGAATCGCCAAATGCGATACTAAGCGCTAAACTCTAAAACGGCTCGACCAAATCGGCTTTTTTTTAAATACTTTCGTTAAGACACGAGTAAGGTTCTTATAGAAAGAAAAAACGGAAAAATTAGAATAAGATTTTTTCTATTGGACTACGACAGGCCAATTTACTTTGGATAGTACGAAGTCTGTCGGGGCAGCTAGTTATAAATATTATTTACTAAGTATAAAGAACTCGGTAAAAACTACTAGCTTTAAAAATTAAAGCAAGTAAATTAAAATTAATTTCACTTTGCGTCGCCTCTCCTATCACACCTTATTTTATTGTCCACTGTTGTTATCCTCACATTATAAAATAAGCCATGGTCACCCCACACCTCGCCCATTGGCGCGCGAGCGCACGGCCGTATTGTATGGTAATACTCGCGAGACACCGTGTACAGGAAGCGTGTGATACGCAAGGATCTGTTGCTTGAATAACGCATAGGTTTTCTACAACTATCAAGCTTTATCAACTAATACTATCGATCGGAGTCGGTAATCGCCATAAAGACCAAGCCAGTAATGAAGCAGCACGAGAGCGTGTCGGTCGTCGCAGATCGCGGCACGGCTTGCGGTTGCTGGTAATTTATGTTTTCAGTTCATAATATAGTCTTTATAGAGTTTACTTTGTTTATAGTTTATTTGAATTTTGTTTTCTATTCTCAATCTTATTTTTAGTACATTACTTTTAAATTGTCGTTTTTGTAATCGGGATTTTGATTTTTAAATTATTTATATGATTCATAAACTGCTTACTGTTTCTTCACAATGTGAGATGGGTAAGTCAACCACGCTGGCCAAGTGCGGATTAAAAAAGGACACTCGGATATGTAGTTTTCGTCACAATGTTTTTCTTTACCGTTAGAAATCAGCAGTAATACGCACATAACTTAGAAAAGAGAGAGGTGCATGCCGTGGGATTCGAACCCAAGACCTCCAGATTGGAAGCCTGACGGTTTACTAACTATGCTGCCGAAACTTCACCTAAAAGTATAACACCAGATCCATAAGAAACAGATATTTTCTGGTTATGCGTGCTCTATTTTAGACCGCATCACTGCTTGCCATCAGAAGACGCAATCCGAGCTAGAATAATAAAAAGCGTCTATCCTTTCGACCACCAACGGCGATCACTATAAATGCATCGCAAGAGCATTTGTCTCCAGATTGAATCCTAAATGGGATTCGATGGCGCGCATCTTAAGCATCTTATGCTTTGGCTATGGCTATTCATATGCAAGTACTCGAAGTCTTTGACTGTCTTTGCAGTGAACAAAATTGTAAATCTTTGTCTATCTTTGCAGTGAACCAAATTGTAAATCTTTGTCTGTCTTTGCAGTGAACAAAATTGTAAATCTTTGTCTATCTTTGCAGTGAACCAAATTGTAAATCTTTGTCTGTCTTTGCAGTGAACAAAATTGTAAATCTTTGTCTTTGCAGTGAACAAAATTGTAAATCTTTTGAATTTTTTGAATGAATAAAGTCATTTATTAGTTGGTATTCGTATTTTTAGCGTGGCCTGTTCACACGCCGAATGTTCAAACCCCAAAAATGAGCTTAAGCTGCCGGTCAATGAAAACATCGTGAGGAAACCATAGCGTGTTGGTAGGGTACTTTCTAGTACTCGGCTGGCAAGCTACCACCCTCAAGTTTACAATCTGCCGCAAAGCACTTAGCGGTGTGTTACGGCACCCTCACTTGAGAGCCAGTTCTATTCTAGGCTAGGTGTGTTTACCACCTTCAACCACAACGCCACTTAATACCAGTTGAGCTGTGGTCAAACATCTAGCCTGTCAATCATAAAAAAAAGAAAAAAGAAACTTGACAAAGTAGCGTCTGAATTAACGTTTGCAACATTTTAAAATGAAATAAACTACCGAAATACTCGTAGAATAAAAAAAGAAGGATTAAAAGTTCGTCGGCATCGTCCGCAGTTAAGAATTTTAAATGGCAATCTGTTGGACATTTAAAATACATTGTTTGCAAATTGGTAAAACAATTTTTTATTTCCTCCGCCATTCCGTTTTGCGCCTTGTTCAATTGTTAAAGCAAGAGTCTATAACACATTGCTCTCTCGTTTTCGCAACACTGACTGTTGTGATATTTCTTAGCAAGCGTTCGACGTCCATTTCGACTGAAGTTAAGCGACAATGCAGTCTACGTTGAAGCACGCTTGCCTAGAAGAAATTGATTCCCTACTTGAACGCACCCAGCTAACACAATAATGATAGTAATATAAGTAACGGGAACAACATACTCAAATAATTGATTGAATCAGGCGTTACTTTGCGGAAGTCCATTTTGAGTGTTCTAGGTATACATTTAGTTTATTTCCGCTTAACGCTTAAGAGGATATAAATACTTATGGATTTTGTTTTTATTTTAATTAGTGTTTTGTTTAAACTTTTAAGTTAATGTGAAATTTAGTTTTAGATTATTAGTAAAGTTCCGGATAGGTTTTTTAATTATCATTAAGTTTTTTAATAAATAAATAAATAAATATTGTAGGACACATTACACACAGCGCCATCTGACCCCAAACTAAGCAGAGCTTGTGTGATGGAAGTCAGATAACTGATAGGATACATAAATACTTTTTTTTGTTGTAAATACATACTTATAATACATACAGAACACCCAGACACAGAACAAACGTTTATTTATACCAAACAAACATTTGTCCTTGGCGGGAATCGAACCCACGCCCTACAGCTCAGGCAGACATACTCCCAATGAGCCAACAGGGCTGTCAAATTTTCAAGTGTTTCATATTTATCTCAAGTTTTTTAAATTTAAATCCTCTTTTCTGTTGTAGCTGGAACGACTGTTAAGCGGAAATAAACTAAGTATATACCTAGAACACTCAACATACTTAAAATTTTACTACATTATCCAATTAATGATTGCATTGGCTCAGCTTTTAAGGGCCTAGGCAGTGCCGCGCTTCGGGGCCCTTAAACATCAGGGGCCCCTTGGTCTTGCTATAATTTCCCCTACCTTTGAGATATAGAAATAGCCTGGAATGACTGGCTCTCAAGTGAGGCTGCCGGATCACCCCGTTAGATGCTTGGCAGCAGATTTTCAACTTGAGGGTGGTAGCTAGCCAGCCGAGTACAAGAAAGTACCCTACCACCACGCTATGGTTTCCTCACAATGTTTTCTTTCACCGGCAGCTCAAGCTCATTATTAGGGGTTGAACCCACGCCCTTCGGCATGCGATACGACCGCGCTAACCACTGAGCTATCATCGCTACAAACCTATCCACACCTTACCGCACCTTACCGCAATGCCAGCGGCAGTCCTTTTTAAATCGTTTGTTTTTATTGTAAACAAACTGAAGGGTTAAAAAAAATCTACAAAGCAAATAAAAATAGCTATAATTAAAGGAAAAAATCTTTTTAAACAAATTTATTATTCCTTATTAAATATAAACATATAACTTCAATATAATTTTGTAATCTTCTTTTATGTTTCCTTTATTTAGATACACTACCTACTTGATAGATTGGTTATATTTTTTTATTATTAACGTATTACTATTTCGCGCCAAAAATACGCTTTTTTTTAAAAAAAAAACCTATATAACAACACTTGGGTTATTGAAAATAATCTAACGATACCTTAATTGTTGTAATCCATTAGGCTGTTTGTAAGAGACGAGGTAATAAAGACATACATACATACAAGATATGCGCGATAAACATAAACCTTCTTTAGCAGACGATTTAAAAAAATTAGATAATTATAAATAACAATGATTAATAGTCTTGTTCGTTACTTCTTCACGCTGTAACGGCTTAACAGATTTAGATGGAATTAGGATTGTAGATAGCTTGTACTTTGGATTAATAGTAAAGTATTTTTTATCCCGAGCGAACCTGTACAACTAAGGTAGTAGAACTATATTATCATCTCTATTAAGAAGCCCTGTGTTACCCTTTGTATAATAATATACACACAGTTATTTATATTATCCTAATGATTGGTATCCATGGATTTCGCTAACAACAAAGGCCACTAATTGGCGTGAAGAAGGCAAAACGTATACTACCCCCAGTCTGTGGTTTTAGAGGACTGATTTAGAGCATTCACCCAATTTGCAAAGGTACTCATACAAAGCTGATGTATTTACCAATCCGCAAGTGATTTATTATCATCATCATGTTCAGCCTTTTTATACGGGCTGACAGTTTGAACATTAGCAATATTTAAAGACATGTTAGTTAGTGGTCATATGAAACGTATACAGAAATAAAATCGAAACAAATACAAAAAAAACTAAGAAAACCTTTGTTAAAGTTTTTCCCAAGACTCCAGAATTTATGGACAGCACGCAGCCTTACGCAACGAGCTAGCGCAAGACATAACTACCATACGTAGCTGCGAAGTAACTGTTATCTAATCTGGGACCGCGCGCGACTACCATGTCATTTTCGGTGCGCGTGATTTGAGTGTCCGTATTTTTGTGTTTGCTCAGGATAATTAGGTCAAATATTGACCACCTATTTTTTTAATTATTTGGAACGACAATCGAGTACTGAACCCTCTGTATCAATATTGCTAGTGTTCAAACTTTCAGGGTGTATAGTTGACAGGCTAGGTGTGTGACCACAGCTCACAGTGGTCGAAGATAATAAACACACTTACACTTGCTGGCTCTTTAGTGGTAAATCGTTGTTATGGTCACAAGCTGTTACCATCACGAGAGTGACTTATTCTTTTCGTTACCATAATAACTAGATTACTCATTTTATTCAAAACATGAAGATTTAAAGGCTATTTTTGCACACTCGTACGTAAAATGAAAAAAAAAACATGTCTATTCGTTTGGCGGCGAGCCAAGCCTTCCACTTGATATCGGCTTTGATAACGATAGTCGGTCCAACGACCTCTTCCGACTACGCTATATCGTCATTAGCGTATATCAACTCCATGACGTTATCTATATGAAGTATGATGTTAACCGAATTCAGAAGTCAGTTAAAATACTTTTTTGTAGCAATGATAGCGCGGTCGGTTCGCATGCTGAAGAGTGCGAGTTCAAACTCCAACAAAGAGCTTGAGCTGCCTGTGACGGAAAACATCGTGAGGAAACCATAGCGTGGTGGTAGGGTACTTTCCAGTACTCGGCTGGCTAGCTACCACCCTCAAGTTAAAAATCTACCGCCAAGCATCAGGCAGTCTCACTTGAGAGCCAGTTCCATCTTAGGCTAGATCACCAGAACTCACCTGATGTTAACTGACGATGTGGTCGAAATGGTAAGCACACTTAGCCTGGGATGGAACTGGCTCTCAAGCTGCAGGAACACACTGTTAGATGTGTTAGATAATTAGAGAGAATTGCGTTAGTAAGATAAGATATGGTAACTATTTATTGTTTACACCATAAAACAAAAGATATTGTTAATAGAAACAGCTTAATAATAGTGCAACAACTAGCGGCCTTATCGCTTAAAGCGATCTCTTCCAGGTCTCAGAGTGTTCGATTTCCAGCTCTTCTAAGTACATAAACGAAAGTCAAATGCATAAAAAAGTTTTCAATTACTCCCGCCAGGGGCGCTGTCCCACTTTCCATAGGTACTATTCTATCATGCCGTAGTACTGAATCTCGCAAATTGGTTTGCTAGCCTATTTGGTATCCACACATTCTGAATACGAGTAGCGGAGTGTGAAGAGGGCTATACGCGTCTGTTTGTTTATGTTTCATGAGTGGAGCATCAAAAGCTTGCACGTTCGCCGAGATATGAAATGAATGAAAGGTCAAGGCAGCGCCAGACACATCCCGTGAGAAATACAAGGGAGTCAAATTTACCTAACCGGTAGAAATAACAAATAAATTCAATATAGATTTTGCAGTGTTACGCGAAATACGCAACGATTCGCTTGTTCAGAAAAGGCTCCAAAGCCTGGAACATCGACGCAAAGTTGCTTGTCTGTCAGTTTTCTACCGGATACACTTTGGAGAGTGCGCTTCAGATCTGCATGACCTAATTCCACCTTGCCCATTCTTTTATCGGACAGCCAGAAGCTTTAAGAAGCGGCACCGCTTCATGGTGGATATTCCAACAACTCGAACTAAGCGGTTTGGTTCCACCTTCTTCATACGAACCGCTAAACATTGGAATTTGCTGCCCGAGTGGGTGTTCCCCGATAGGTACAATCTGGGTGCCTTCAAGTCGCGAGTAAATCGGTTTCTTCTAGGCGAGCGTGCTCCATCGTAGACCGCATCTTCGCTTATCATCAGGCGAGATGGCGGTCAAACGCAAGCCTATTAGTTATAAAAAAAAAAAAAAAAAAATACTTAACTGAAATATACTAAGGGAAACACAAGACCACTAATGATTTTAATGGTTAACAGGCTAAGTAAATCTTACTTAATGTTAAGTGACGAAGGTCGTGGAAGATGTTCAACACAGCATCCCCATCTTTGTCACACAATGTCAAACTTTTTTTTATAGCTGACAGCCTTGGTGTTTGACCACAACTTACCTGATGCTGAGTGACGGTGTGGTCGAAGATGGTAAATCACACCTAGCCTGGAATGGAACTGGCTCTCAAGTGAGGCTGCCGGAATACACCGTTAGATGCTTGGCAGCAGATTTTCAGCTTGAGGGTCAGTAGCTCAGTGGGAAGTGTGGCCGGTTCACACGCCGAAGCACTTGGGTTCAAACTCCAACAATGAGTTTGAGCTGCTGGTAAAGAAAAACATTGCGAGGAAACCATAGCATGGTGGTAGGGTATTTTCTAGTATTCGGCTAGCTACCACCCGTAAGTTGAAAATCTGTCGCCAAGCACCTACCAGTGTATTTCAACAGCCTCACTTAAGAGCCAGTTCCATTCTAGGCTGGGTGTGTTTACCGTCTTCGACCACACCGTCAGGTAAGATAATGATAAAACACTTTAAGCCTTAAAAAGTTTCACTTATGTACATAGCTAGGTACTAAATAAAAATTAAAAAGTAAATTAAAAAAAACACTTGTTTTATTTCTTTGAGTCTGTACGTAACATATTTGTAGTGCCCCCGGTATTGTAGATTTCCATAGGCATAAATGATTGCTTACCATCAGGCAACGCTCTGCTTGATAACCACCTGTGGCATATTTTATTTTTACATGAAGTGAGCTGTGGTCAGACACTTAGCCAGTCAATCAACATCGGCAACATCATTCGCGAATGGTCCAATTTAGAACATATAGAACATATCGAAGATATGAAAACCCGTTTGAAATATAACTAAATCCATATCGTAGGTAAAACGTTACTTCTAACATCCACAGAGCTATTATATTACGCGCAGAAGCAGTTACTCATTTTAACTAAAACAGACATAAAATTAATAAAAGTATCGGCGGAGTGAATCGATTACCCAACATTCCAATCAGAGCTCTGTTGTAAACATGACTAATTTACAACTTCCTGGAGTGTTCTAAAGTGAATAGGAAATTCTTGTGCATCCTCGACGACGTGTGGTGCTGAAACGAGTATGGGGCTCACTGCCATCTTTATTTCCCGAGATATAAGTATCTATCTATCTAATCTAATACCTTTAAACGAGCAATTCTTGTATATATGTATATATCTATCTATCTATCTAATACATTTATACGAGCAATTCTTGTATATACGTATGTATAATCAGAATCTCGGAAACGGCTCCAACGATTTTCATGAAATTTAGTACGCAGGGGGTTTCGAGGGAGATAAATCGATCTAGCTAGGTTTCATTTTTAGAAAACGTCGTTTTATCCGTGTTTTCAGCCGAGCAAAGCTCGGTCATCCAGGTACTATATATATAATCAGATTATATATATATATATAATCTGAATCTCGGAAACGGCTCCAACGATTTCATGAAATTTAGTAAATCCCCTGCGGGTTTCGGAGGCAATAAATCGACCAAGCTGGGTTTCTTTAAAAAAACATCGTTTTATCCGTGTTTTCAGGTAATGACAAACTGCTACAACATCATTATAATACGAAAGTAAATTTCACCATTTCCTACAAGGTTATAATAGCTCAGGTGGGAAGTCGGGCTGTCCCTAATACAAAAGACTCCGGTTCGAATCCAGATAATTATGTTTTTCCCCTTTTTTTTCAAGTTCCTTAAAAAAAGCGAGCAAAGCTCTGTCATCCAGGTACTAATCATAATATGTAAACAGACATAATATGACACTTTTTGTTTTCCTATGCGGGATACTTAAACTCACGTTTTGTTATATTGGATACTCTGACTATAGCTTCGGCCACATGCGGTGGCCATCTTCATGGAGACAAAGCTGAGCAAAACGCGCGCGCGGCTTCGTCTTGCTACGCACTCTCGAACATTTTACTTGGTAATAGATCTCCTTATAATTTCTCTAATAAAACTAGTTAATCAATTGTCGGCCTAATTGTTGAAAGCGATCTATTTAGTAAAAATAAAATTGAACCAACAACAATGTATTCAAATCTGCGTTTTTTTTTTACGTTTTCTTTAAAAACAGGGAAGATCATATTATAATTATTAATGTCAGTTCGTTTAAGATCGGGAATAAAATAAGGAAAAATTAGTCGTTTAAAATGTTTATAAGCATTGTTGTACTTACCAAATAAGAATTGGAAAAGAAATTACAAAATACGTTTTGCACACCCTAATGGTTGACAATAGACTCAAACAATTATTTTAAGACCTTTTTATAACGTTGTCATGCAATTGAAACCTTTGACTTTGACTTTGACTTTGTTTGAAACACGTTTGCCGTGCACCTTAATAGAACTGTTATTCCAGACCAAAATGTCTTATCTGGACGAGACAATTTCATCCTTAATGACTCTGACAAAAATTTAACGTTTACGACAGTTTTAGAATTTCCTGCGCAAGAATCGCAGTTGACTCGTGAAATTTAACAATCCCTCATCACAAATTGTCTCTTTTACAATCCATTCGTTTAGTGAGTAACATTTAGGGCAACAACCCACTAAGCTCGACGTATGAACTTAGTGTCTGATAAATTAATAAACTGTTTATAAACACAAGAATTAAACAAAAAACAAAAAAAATGTTGTTCATAGATTTATAATCAGTGTTACTAGTCATGATTCTAACAATACCCCATATATCCAAATATGGTTATGGTGGAATAAAGAAACTCACATACATGAACCCTGAAACATCACACTCCTTTTTGGGAAGTCGTGTAATTACTACGGTGGTACCTACCTAAACGACCTTGTGCAAATAAGTAAAAATTGCAATTGCATTGTAACAGCTAAAAAAGTTTTAGATTTCGGACAAACTGCCTTTTTTTTCGCAGAGAAATCCTTAATGGATGCCACCGGCTTTGGGGGAAGCAGGGTGGTTATGTGGGATTCTCCGCCATAGGGGCGGCCTACCCACTAAAAACCCTGGGGTGTTTCTACCTGGCGCCTATGTGTCGGGGCTACGGGAACGCTATCGCACTCGTCCGCGGCCCCGACAGCACTGGTCCCCTGGGACCCTTTCCTGTTAGGGATGGAAACATAAAAAACAGAAATATCATAGAAAACAGTAGCTACCATCTGTCACATTTAAACAATAGAACATATATTTACTATCGTCTACCACACCGTCGCTTAACACCAATTGATTTATGTCAACCGTAAAAAAGATATATAACGAATGGCCATGAGTTTTACCGTTTCCTGCCATTACTTACACATCAATTTCCATAAGTAATACCATCTACCACCGAGTGAGGGCAGTTGTTGGTGACTGAAAATAACAATAATAAAAAGCTAGTATTATCATTTGCAAGAAATACAAAGTAGACTACGTCACTATCGGATGCAAAAAAAAAACTTCCTTTTTTTGATATTTGATTGCAGCGATTAGCTACAATCAAATAGCTTGCCGGGGTGGTGCCGCCTTAAGAATTTTACCCCACCCTCTCTACCCGTGGTTGCCGTAAGAGTCGGCGAAGATGGGCAGCAGCGTCTTCCTTGAACAATCACACCTAACTGCGCTCGCCAACCCGCCTGCCAAGCGTGGCGAGTATTGGCAAAACCCCCCCAGGAGGAGTCCTACGTCCAGCAGTGGAATTTCTATGGCTGATGATGATGATTAGCTCAGTGGTTAAATTATACGCTGAACGACGAGTTTGCGCTGCTGGTAGAAGGAAACATCGTCAGAAAATAACATCATGATGGTAGGATACTCTATAG
This sequence comes from Biston stratarius, assembly GCA_950106695.1. NCBI lineage: Eukaryota > Metazoa > Arthropoda > Insecta > Lepidoptera > Geometridae > Biston > Biston stratarius. The sequence goes on from OX467112.1 coordinate 13,164,869, forward strand.
TACTAGTAGTTACAAAATCAGCCGCAAAATGGCGCTCAATTGAGAGCCAGTTTCCATTTAAAGGTACTGTGATGAAACTTTTTATTTACCCCTTTGCTTATACAAAACTTAGTGCGCTATTGTACCCTATCGAGCCTCTATCCGGCTCGGCGAATTTTATAGCCAGCTTTATGGCGGACCGCCAATCTAATCTAGTAGATATAAGCAAAAAACACATAAAGCGACGATGGGGGTACTGTTTACCAGACCGATGGTTAGCGTCGCGGCTCGGAGGAGTAGATTCTCACGCGGCAGAATACTTGTTTTCTTTTTACTACTGAAATTGATCTGATCGAACTATAATCTGCAACACAAGAGTGAGCTTTAAGGGTAGGTAACGTACTGACAATGCCCCGGGTAATGTAGCTGTCCATAGGCGACGTTAGCGCGGTCGGTTCACAAGCCGAAAGGTGGGTTCAAGCCCCAACAATGAGCTTCAGCTGCCGGTGAAGGAAAACATCGTGAGGAAACCATAGCGTTGTGGCAGGTTACTTTACGATACTCGCCTGGCTAGCTACCACCCACAAGTTGAAAATCTGTCGTCAAGCACCTATCGGTGTGTTCCGATAGCTGCTTGAGAGCCAGTTCCTTTTCAGGGTTGGTGTGTTCTCCATCTTCGACCACATCGTAACTTAACATCAAGTGAGCTGTAGACAAACACTAAGCCTGTCAACCATTAAAAAAAAATATATTGCCATATGTTATGATTTTGACATTTTTGTTGTTATACTTTTAAATATGAATGGAAAAATATTCTGCAACTTTGGTTTTATCAATAAAATATTTGTATTAATTTGGGACTAAATGGCGTTTGAAATGTCGTCCAAATTTTAAATTATAGTCTTTTTTATAGAAAATAGGCAATAGTTTGTATAGCACCTTCTTGAAATCTACCAAGCCCCATAAACAAGGTTGAAAAGTTGAGGCCTTATGGGTTCCTTGACCGTAGCGTTTCGACGTTGTTGCCCACTTTGCTTTACTACGCAACATTTTCTGTGATTTGTAACTCAACGTTTGGGTTTTAGAGGAAACGCAGAAAGAGACGTGTCGACCCATTGTTTTTTTTTTTCAAAACTAGTGTTTATTCAAGCGTTTGTGTATAAAAATAGTGGTGTTTAATTGATAAAGTGCCGAATTACAAATGCGAATGTGGGAAAGAGATATAATGTGGTGAAACATGACTTTTTGTATTACTTCCAAAACTACATCGAAGCTTCTTTTTTTTTAACTCTGACAGGTTATGTGTTTGACAACAACTCACTTGATGTTTAGTGACGGTGTGGTCGAAGATGGTAAAGCACACCTAGCCTGGAATAGAACTGGCTCTCAAGTGAGGCTGCCGGTACACATCGTTAAATGCTCGGCGGCAGATTTTCAACTTGAGGGTGGTAGCTAGCCAGCCGAGTACTAGAAAGTACCCTACCACCACGCAAGAAGCTTGTAGTAGAGTCACCACTACTTTACTAAGGCATGACTGGATTTTACTGGCACGGATTGGACTTGACCAAGACTGGACTTTGACTATAAAGCTAAAGAAGCTGAAATAATAAAATTAATACTGCACACCAAATACAGAAACATGGAAATTGGCAGAATGCACAGAGTGCGATGCCAAGATGAAAGATAAAAACTTGCAATGCAGTTATATCCTGGAAAATGGTTTGCTACTCAAAATTCTGGGTAACACTGCATTGGTCGTGGGCAGGTCTTATCTCTTACCGCCACGAGAGCAAAGGAAACAGTTTTTGCATTTTACCACATTCATTCATTCACTTTTAACCACTAACGTTTGATCTCATTCTGTCTGGTGAAAGCAATGATCCGACTTAGAATGGAGCAAGCTTACCTAAACATATGTTTACTCTGGATTTCATCCATTGAACACCTTAACAATAAAAAGTTTTGCTCCAATCTTCCACCCTGACATTTAATTATTTTAAGATTCTTATTCGCTTCATTCAAAGCTTTATACATCTCAGGATAACAAAGAGGACTTATTAAGCTCAGAAACAATCGTGGTTTCAAAAGAAACGTTTATTGAATGAGTACAGTTGTATACAAGCCAGTGCTGACAGGTTGGACGTTTACCTTCATTGTGACTGTGACATACTTAACTCTAGTACGTAGATAGCTTTGACTGAAACAGGCGGGTAATAAGTAGCTTTGTGAATGAACTGGGTAAGTAACTGTGTAGCTTTGTGAATGAACTAGTAAGGTAACTAAGTAGCTTTATGAATGGACTAAGTAGGTAACTAAGAAGCTCTGTGAATTAATTGGGTAGGTTGCTAAGTAGCTTTGTGAAAGAACTGGATAGGTAACTAAGTAGCTTTGTGAATGAACTGGGTAAGTAACTAAGTAGCTTTGTGAATAAACTGGGTAGGTAACTAAGTAGCTTTGTGAATGAACTGTGTAGGTAACTAAGTAGCTTTGTGAATAAACTGGGTAGGTAACTAAGTAGTTTTGTGAATGAACTGGGTAGATATTTAAGTAGCTTTGTGAATGAACTGGGTAGGTAACTAAGTAGCTTTGTGAATGAACTGGGTAGGTAACTAAGTAGTTTTGTGAATGAACTGGGTAGGTAACTAAGTAGCTTTGTGAATGAACTGGGTAGGTAACTAAGTAGCTTTGTATATGGACTGAGCAGGTAATTAAGTAACTCAAGTAGTGATACTTGTGGGTGTTGATATACCTATCAATGTGAAATGTGTGTCGAATCTTCGAATCGCGAATCTATTTTTAGTTTATAAATATATATTTACTTATATACTTTTTTTAAATACATTCTTATAATACATACAAAATCTATACCTAGATACAGAACAAACAATTATCCTCGTTACACAAATGTTTGTTCTGGTGGGAATCGAACCCACGTCCTACAGTTTTTGAAACAGATACATTGCCAAATGAGCATATGCAGTCGACGAAAGTGTTGACAGCAAAAAATGAAGATATTCCGTAAGTAAAGGTGCTCAAATAACTACAGCGCATGCCATATCTTCGAGTAAAGGGTGAACATCGAGGAATGCGGGGAATCTCTATGGTTTTACAGAGGCGGCCGGAAAATTGTGCCGTGTTTGATTTTTCCTTTAGAAGTAATTTGATCAAACAAAATATATAAATTGTGTGTTCAAAGTAAAAGTTTATTAAAATTATTATAACAATCCCCTTTCAGTTCAATACCTACAAAGATTATGACCCCGTATTTATTAAAATAATACAGCTAAAATATAGTCGAATTCTCATAATCTCATAACTATACAATTAAAGTGTATAAAATTAAAATTGTAAAAAAAAATGTAATTCAAAGTTGACAAAGGTCACGGACCACAGTCAGTGGAGAGAAATTAAAAAAAAAAGTGTTAGTGCTTGGATCTGACTTGAATATATAAATATATGTATATAAATAATAGTCTGTTATTTATAAACTAGCAACCCGCCCTCGCTGCGCGCGGGTATCTTTTATTAATATCGTTGATAATTTCACACAGTGCCATCTAGCCCCAAACTATAGCAAAGCTATGGGAACTAGATAACTGAGAGAAAGATATACTTAAATACCACAAAATACACAATAGTACATTCTTATAATACTTACAGAACACCCAGACATAGAACAAACATTTATCGCCACACAAATTTTTATCCCGAGTTGGAAACAAACCCTCGCCCTAGAGCTCTTGAAGCAAATACACTACCAAATGAAAAACAAAACAACGACTAATTCCAAATACAAACTTATATCTGAAAAAATTACAGAATTCGATACTTTAGACAAAAAGTAAACGGCTAACTTTCAGATTCTAGATATACCTACAAAACCACGGCGGGAAAATAACTATCTCTCAATTCAAAATTGCATAAAATGGGAAACTAGCGACAATCTAAAACAAACTCACTCAGGAAGCTCTAGGATGTTTCGCAAATTATTCTAAAACTTTATTTCAAATGCATTCAAACTTTTGAAATTACCTTGAATTCGTGGCAGTACACTTATAACAATAGCAACCGAAAATAACTTTTAGTTAATAGTCTAAAAATACTTCCCTGAAACTTTTTTTTATTGTTGACTGGCCCGGTGTTTGACTACAGCTCACTTGATTTAAAGTGATGGTGTGGTCGAGGATCTTAGCACACTTAGCTTGGAATGGAACTAGCTTTCCAGTGAGGGTGCCGTGCTTGGCGGCAGATTTTCAACATGAGCTGATTACTAGAAAGTACCCTACTACCAAGCTATGATTTCCTCACGATGTTCTATGCCGGTAGCTCAAACTTATTGTTGGGTTGCATCCAAGCCCTCAGGCGATGGAACCAACCGCGCTAACCACTGAGCTATTTTCGCTACAAAACGCGTAATGATGATGGCTTGTGTATAAATGATAATTATTACGAGTATAACTTGTTATATTTTCAAACTGATTAGTAATTTCGTAACGTATTATACCAGCCCGGCTAGCTCAGTCGGTAGAGCATGAGACTCTTAATCTCAGGGTCGTGGGTTCGAGCCCCACGTTGGGCGACATCTTTTTATATCTCTTATCCGCTATATGACGCTTAAAGAAGTCGTTTTCCGCGCTTGTTTGTCTTGGTTGTATTTTTCCAAATTGCTAGTCTAAGGAAATGGAAATAAGTGTAACAAGTTAGTTAATAATACCACTTGGAAGCGCCAAATTATTTAAGTACTTCCTGGAGCGGGATGCGTTATGCGCCCGAAGGCTTCATAGCGTCAATATGTAAAGTGGACTGTATCCGTTAATTCGCCAGGCACGCTGATTACACATTATTTAAAATTACGAGCGATAACACAAAGGAAAAGGAAGAATTGGAGACCACGCACCTTGACCTCGTTTCTCTCGTAAATAGACCTGGCTGCGCAGCACAGTATGCACTTTGTAATGCACTCCACACACTCGCGGTAAAAGGGATGTTTGATGTCTCAGTTTTGATTTCGTTTTTCTTTATTCACGTAGTAGTTAATTTATATAATTTTATGCACACGAGTGACGCCGATGATCGGTCACGTTGCACTTGGTCGTTGATGACTATCATGGCGGTAGTTGGAAATATTAGGAATAGGGAGTGAAAAGGACAGCAATCGCTCATTAACCATGTGTAAGAAAGTAATATGCATTAATTGCGAATCCTACCCTACCTGGCGGTAACACCACTAATATTATAAATGTGAAATTTTGGATGGATGGATGGATGTTTGTTACTCAATCACGACAGAACGGCTGAACGGATCTACTTAGATAAAATTTTGCGTGTAGATACTTTAGGCCCTGGAATAAAACATAGGATACTTTTCATCATCATCCATCACCACGCGGGTAAAACCGCGGGGCGCAACTAGTAATACATACATTAATCAGTTTTTTTTTTTTAATTCATCCTATATTGTAGCTCTTACCTGCAATTTTCCTCTCTCGCATTTTCCTCCACAGCTGTTCAGCTTTCCTCATAGGCCAGTTCTCCACTTTAGCGCTGAAGCTTCTGAAGAACTTGTATTCTTTGAAGTGCGACATCCTTCGCTCCGTCTTGCTGGGCCGCTGCTCCGGCTGCTCCGGCGGCTCTCCAGACGGCGACGCCATTTTGGTTTTTTCAAATTTCGAACGGTAACTTTTTTCTATAAACGCTTTCAAAATGTCGAACGCAGACTTTTTATACCAACTTTTAGTTAATCGTTACGGCCAACAAGATTCTATTCAAAATAAATTCGGTTTGCTCTGCTTGGTCCCCGTTCACTTTTTTCACCGTTCACATTTGAACTTCCACTTGATTAGCATTTTGCTTTTGAAGTTAGAATACATTTTTCTTAAAAAACGAATTATAATAATTTCTTATTTCAGTAATGAACTTTCAAGATCTAGGGCGGGTTTTATATATTGAATTTTGGATTCTATGGCTATTATCTTAAGTTTGTAATTACAATTAATTAAACCTAATTACACTTCGCTGGAACAGTTTCCAATTTCGCGGAGCGTTTTATTTAATTAACCTGAAACAAATATAGAACGGAATTAGCACAATTAGCAGTTTAGCAGATGTTAACATAATTGTATTAGAGACGTGAACAGAAATATCTATTCAAGTACAATGCCATCGCTTTAGCTGTACCTATAAGGATAGGTAAAAAAAATTATTCTTTATTCTTGTACATCAAAATCAAAATCAAAATGTAATTTATTCAGTTTAGGCCCTGGTAAGACACTTATGAACGTTAAGTTACATTTTTGATTCTACCACCGGCTCGTAATTACACTTCAACTGAGAAGACTCCGGCAAGAAACTCAGCAAGGCATTTTTTTTGTGGATCTTTCTTTTCATATTAGGTTACAGTTTTTACAGTTTATAGTTATAAATATTAATACATTATGCTTACTACAATTGTTACTTAGCCAGGGGGATGCAAGTGCGGAGAGATATTGTCAATATTATCCATCTCTTGTCCAATGTAAAGAATTTGTTGTATAGTTAAAACGAACTAGATGGCGCGCGCATCGAGATAGCTCGCGGTGATGTTACGTATACAAAATTAACTCCGTCTCAGTCAAATGACAAATATATAAGCTTCTCACTGATCACCCGATTGTTTTACATCTACCTCCCCGAACCTAAAAATTACTTGGAGTTTTTTCCACTTCTAACTGCTGATGTGTGGAACTCGTTGCCAGCGTCTGTGTTTCCAACTAAGTAGAACCCGGGGTTGTTCAAGAACATGAATAGGTATTTCCTAAGTAAGCGTGCTCCATCTTCGGCCACATAGTCGCTTTCCATCAGGTGAGATCGAGGCATGCGTAGTCCGATGTAAAAAAAAAGAATACTTTTACGATCTTTCTCTGACATGAGGTTTTATCCCGGAAAACAATCAGTTCCTGGTCGCCATGGTGAGACCACAGGCACAAATAATAAAAATAAGTGTATTGTATAATTTTGTAATCTATTACTAGAGTTTGGACGAGTGAAAGACTTTCTCGATTGACACTAATGTTTGAGGAAAATTTAAAAAAATTACCGTCACGATATATTTGTTCGTCTAGAGATCTTAAGATTTTATTTCCGACACATTGGATAAAAACATCAAAACATCTTGTTAATTTTTAAATAAACGTAGGTATTTATTTAATTTACAGTTATAATTTCTTACTACAGTATTCTAATATAAATTTCTAGAAAGTCCATTGGTGTCATTCATAGCGATGATAGTGCGGTCGGTTCAAACGCCAGAACGCGTGTGTTCAAATCCCAACAATGAGCAGCTCAAGTGAAGGAAAAAATCGTGAGGAAACTATAGCATGGTGGTAAGGTACTTTATTGTATTCGGCTGGCTAACTACTAAAGTTGAAAATCCGCCGCCAATCACCTAACGATGTGTTTCGGCAGCCTCACTTGAGAGCCAGTTCTTCAGTCACTTAAAATCAGGTGAGCTGTGGTCAAAAACCTATCTTGCCAACCGTAAAAAAAAATCACAAACTTTCGCATTTATACTATTAGTCTGATTATGTTATTCCGAGCTACAATTTGTTCTTTTTGTTTGTTTTTCGGCGAGTAGGTGTAGGCGATGAAATGCCTTCATAAAGAAAATTAATAAGACAGTAGTACCGCTATGAAGCCACGGTTTCGAACGATCTAATATAATAAAGTTTTTTGCAAAGATTTGCCTTTCATAAAGGGCCCTACTTTTAACCAAGGCTGCAGAGAAATTCTCAATGAATTTGAGCGCTTTAATATAAAGGCTAAATCAAATATTTCAGCAATGTATGCCGCTCCTCTGTTGTTTGTTCGACCGAAGGCTTTTTATTTTAGGATTCCGTGCACTAGGGATGTCTAACGGAACCATATTGCTAAGTACCTACACATAACATTGTACGTTCATTATACTATGATTTAGTATTTTTTAAGTCTTTTATGTAATTATTATTTTTGTAAAATGTTTGTAATTTTTTTTTTTTTTTTAATTATGTTTGCGGAACCCGCGGTTCGTAACCCCGATTCACACTAAGCCGCTTATTTTCATTCAGTGAATATTCACTTTTCTATCTAAAACTTTGATGAGTGTTTGTGCCATTACAGTGCAAACCACGACGCAGAGTAAGAGCCACTCATAAAAACAACCGATTATTTATTTACATTTTTCGTTGAAAATGTGTATCGTGAATCACTCAGCCTTTTGGCAATTTATTTTCGTTGTGAATAAAATACATAAACTTGTCGGCAATGTAAATCTTTTTTTAATTGACAGATTTGTTAAATGTCAGACGTGTTTTACAATGTTGGCGTTCAGCTCCAGAATAACGAAGTAAGCTTTTTCTGTTAGATTTTGATACAGATCTATATAAGGTTATTATTTCGGGAACCTAAAGTAGATCTACCTATTTGTACCTAACAATTTCAACATTATTTTGTTCCAAACATGCTATTTTTTTTTATCAAAGCAATGGCTTAGTACATGTACTTTGTCTGCCTTTTTAGGTCATTTTGCATTTACGTCTGTAAGGCACAGTACGGATTCCTGTTCCTGTAAAGCGATGGTTCCAGCATCCGCACGATGATGCCATAGATTGCTACGAAGATTTTATTCCTGGATATTTTCAAGGTCAGAGTATATAAGGAATACCAGTGTATACGCCGTGGTGGTGCCGGCGAAAGAATAGTACCCCACCCTCTCTACCCGTGGTTGCCGTAAGAGTCGGCTAAGGGATGTAATCCGGAAGATGGGCAGCAGCGTCTTCCTTGAACAATCACACCCAACTGCGCTCGCCAACCCGCCTGCCAAGCGTGGCGAGTATTGGCAAAACCCCCCTAGGAGGAGGCCTATGTCCAGCAGTGGACGTCCTATGGTTGATGTTGTGTGTATATAAGGATGCGAGTTTCATCTTCAACCACATCCACGATTACCACCAGACAACTCGCATGGTCAAATGCGGGCTTATACAATTTAACTTTTTTTTTTAATATTAAAATGTCACCTTACAAGATTTTTTAGTTAAAAGGATATACTTTCAGATTTTTCCTATAATAAATTCATGAAAATCGGTTCTTTAGTTTGAGTTTAAACCGAAATTCCTAAAACCTAGCCGTGTCTGGGTTTAGGGATATGGAGTCAGTTTTTTTTTTTAATTGTACGGCCTTGCCCTTCTTATATTGAGAAAAGACCCGCGCCCAGCAGTTTTGGAGTCAGAATCGGAAACGTAAAACAAAGAAACCACGTGACTATTTAATAAAAAAAAAACTGAGTCCGCTCACATATAAAAAAGTATAAACAGCTGACAAAGGCCAATATAGAAAAAAAAATCCTACTGAAGTGCTTTTTAACGAGACCGCACGCTCAAAGGAGATTCGAGAAATAATGTGCTTGTTCTTAGACAGTAGGCTGTCAAAAGAAATACATACATAACTGAGACAAAATAAGTAGGTACTAAAGTGCCCACAAGTAATCGTGAAATTACGGAGATAATTAATTACTTATACCACTAGATTTTTTTTGGTGAAAGGAGTCTTTCATTACTTGGTGGTAGATCTTAGCAGAAGGTCATCTAGATAGGTACCACCGTAGTACCAGATATTCTGCCGCCAAGCAGTAGTGTGTAACGGTTTTAAGGTAACTGCAGCTATTACAGGACTAACCATCGAAAGTCTCAAAGTAATGAGCGTCAAAGCAGCGTAGCCCTGGACTTTGTTTTGGAAAGTTCTGTGTATCGCTGCAATGGTCATGGACAGGTCTCATTACTTTTATATGAAAAATATTCTTTTTTATTTACCATTGTTAGAATCTAAGATTAAAAAAGGTTGAGCCGACAGTTATCAACAGAGTGGACATGGAATATAACGTGGTCAAATTTGTATTTTCATAATGTTACCAAAACTACGTAGAAGCTTCTAATTAGGTCGTCTAGAGCATAACTTGGAATTGACCGTGACTTGCTTTACAGGACTGTGACTTAAACTTGATTAATTCATTAACATTTGAAAATATGAAAACATATTTGGCACTGGAATAATATGTAAAGTCTGATGTAAAAAAAAAAACACTAAGTTTATCTTCCTTGAATTAATTTCTTTTCGTTTTAAGAAAGTGCTAAAGCAGGTTATTTTGTTTAAATACTGAAAATACATCCTATAATTTACATTCAACTCTAGCGAATATAAACAGCTATTGCTCACAGAAATAACAAAATAAAGAAAACTTTTCCGAATTGCTGAAATGAAAAAATAATATGTCATTTTCATAAATAATATGTAATAATATTTATTTTAATTAATACATACCTCACTATTATGTCTTTCAACTTAACACAAACCTAACGTTACTTATAATTACTTAATATCAATTTAACACTTTATAAAATTATCAACCACAACACTAACACTCTCCAAAAATGTTGGCCACAAAAAAAGACTCACAAAAGTTATTTTCGCGGGAAAATTTTAGCAAAACGGCTTGCAAGAGCCGTCCATACCTCGCGCTCCGGTCTACAGGTCTGACAATTTCGTCATAGAATTTCCCGCGTTAACGGCAGAACGGGACAGAAATACGAGTTTTCTGAACGTTAAAAGAGACGCGCCGACGCTTTTCACGTGAGAAAAGCACAGCTAGTAAATAACCAGCTTACCTTTGCAACTGAAAAAGGAGCCACTACAACATTTCTTGAAAGAATCTCATTGAAATTTTAGTTTTATTATGAAATCAACTGTTCATATAAGTTTGTCGTTATATACGCAATGTGTATAGATTTCGCGTTATGCGGTATTACGAGATTCGCATGCTATAAAGTTTATGTTAAATTAATAATTCATTCATTTGTTTGTATGTTCTAGATTTTTTATGTGGGTTGGGCAATTCAATGGGCTTACAAAAAATAGATGTGGTTTTATTTAAACATCATATTAATTTGGCTAGATATAAAGATTGTGGGCGTGGCGTGGGAGATGAATCTTGCTGTGCCTATCTGTTGGAGCGATACTTATACTTAATTATTTAAAATTAACCGATTAATTTTGCAAAAAAAAATTGTTGGTTTACGAAACTAAAAAGCATGAAGAATGGCTTCATTTCACGTTTCAGTTACCATTTACGCCCGCCAGGGGCGCTGATCACTGATTCATACATTTATAATATTTATTATTATATATATTATTCATACATTTTTAATATTGTATAAATTAGAGAGCCTCTACAAAGTAATATTCGATTAGCGATAGCGCTAATAGAAAAACCAAATTGTACGGGATTGACATAATCTTGTTCCAGTGACGTATCGACAGTTTATGTTCCCGTACATTTTTGACTTTATATTAGCGTTCAATTCAAAATTCAAATTATTTATTGACATCAAAACGATTAATCAATTGCATTTATGTCACAGAATTACACATTAATTTATTAATTATACATTAATAAATAATTTAAAAAAAAATTACATGACTAAATCTAAATAAAATATCAAATTCTAAATATAATGTCAGATTCAAATACATTTACATTACATTATCAGCCACAGGACGTCCACTGCTGGACATAGGCCTCCTCCTGGGGGGTTTTGCCAATACTCACCACGCTTGGCAGGCGGGTTGGCGAGCACAGTTAGGTGTGATTGTTCAAGGAAGACGCTGCTGCCCATCTTCCGGATTACATCCCTTAGCCGACTCTTACGGTAACCACGGGTAGAGAGGGTGGGGTACTATTCTTACGCCGGCACCACCACGGCAACAAAAAAAAAAAGATTCAAATACAATTGATGTAAAATATAAATACAATGCCAAATACAAATGTTAAATCTTCAAGTTTCAAGTGTTTTATTCGCTAAAGATGTGTTTACATTTTAGATCTTAAACATATATTAGTACAGCACATCTTACCCTAATCGGCATGTGAATTTACAATATAATAGCTTAAACTAGATTATATTTATTATTATACTACTCACAATATTTCACTACAAGAATGGCATTAGGTGTGTACATTGTAAAATTATGACAAGAATCATCACGAAAAATATTAACCAATATCAAAATAATAACTACTTTCTAGGTAATCTATATACAATGCTCTATACAATACAACAGTCTATCAAAAAGTCATCTATTCAGTTTAGGCCCTGGTAAGGCACTTATGAACGTTAAGTTACATGTTTGAATCTACCACCGGCTAGTAATTACACTTCAACTGAGAAGACTCCGGCAAGAAACTCAGCAAGGCATTTTTTTGTGGATCTTTCTTTTCATATTAGGTTACAGTTTACAGTTATAAATATTAATACATTATGCTTACTACAATTGTCACTTAGCCAGGGGGATGCAAGTGCAGAGAGAAGCTACTACAACTATATATTCCTGTCTTCCACGTAACAAGCCACCTTATAGTAGGCTTTGTCAATTAACCTCTGCTTTATAAAATCTTTGAATTTATTGTAGGACATTTTAGTTAAGAGAAGAAGAAGTCCCTTGATATGACCATTAAAAATATTTGGACACCTTAAAATCAAACACAAACAAAAACATACACAATCATCACAAACTTTCACACTCGCAAGTTGATTTATTTGTTGCAAGCTTAATAACTGTTGTTTAACTGTATTGAATTACCATTGTACGACCTCAGCGACTCTGAGGTTTGACCTTTGCACAGGTTAGTTTAAAGTTGAACCTTAAACTAAATTTCGTATTTACATCCCTCGGGAATTAATCACATTGATATTATATATACGAATGTTTGACAGTATGTATGTCTTGTTAATTCTTCAAGCTGTACGAACTTGAATTTCAAAATTATCTGAATTAACATAATTACAAGCAACGGGCTTAACAAAAGAAAAAAAAAATCATTGATTAAAACAAAAAACACAACTTCGTCTAAAAAACATTACTAAGTAATAGGTAACTACCACACGGCCACACAATTTAACAAAATAATTAATTTTTAGTTATTGTCTCTCGGGATGATATAAGGATTCTAACGGTATCCCATACATCCAAATCTGTTTAGCCATTTAAAAGTTATGGTGGAATCAAAGTAAACTCATTGAGTGGAATAAAGAAACTAACATACATGCATGAACCTCGAAAACATTACACAAATTTTTTGGACACTCGGGTAATAAAAAAAATTTACTGACGCAAACAAATCCCCCTGTATATATTTACTGTATATATCTGCTCTATTTGCGTATCTATGTGAAGGTTTCGAATCGTAGATACCAAAAAGCTGAACCGATTTTGATTCGGTTTCTTTTTGGATGGTGAATTGATCGAGACTGCTCTTAGCTATCATCAAGAAAATCTATTCAGCTGTTTGAATATTGTTAGTTCTTTTCTAATATATAAGTCATTTGAGCATATCCCATAGGGTTTTTATGTACATAAAAGTAATGAGACGGACGAAACGCTGTCCTGATGGTAAGATACATGACGCATGCCCATGACCATTGTAGCGATACACAGAACTTTGAGTAACAACTAACTCGATAGCCCTGTAATTTCGCCAGCTGAAGTAGGTACTCTCCAAATCGAGAACAGTAATGTTTACACACTACTTATGCTTGTCGGTAGAGTATCTGCAAGTGCGGTGATACCTACCTAGATCTACTCTACTATTTTGAATCTATTTTCTTATAATTGGTATATAAATTTCAAATAGAGTCGCTTTGGACCAGATCAGCTATACTCAACCTGCGGCCCGCAGGGCTTATATGGTTGACTCAACTGCTGTTATTTTAATTTCTATTATTTTAAATTTCGCGCCCATCAGAGAAACTTTGAGCACACTAAGTAATACCCATTCCTATATATTATGATGATTTCGATCGGTACATGGTAGATAACTCTACCGCGGTGCGTTGCTTTGAGCGTTGGTTTGCCAGATAGCAAGAGGTAACCTATATGCTTGTTGCTTGCTTTATTGTGACAACTCTTTTTCAATACATTACGTCGTTAAATTGGAATTATGTTTTTAATAAAGCCTAATTATTTTACATTGTGTTATGTTACTTATGATTGATTATATCGAATACTCCGGCTATAATTTCAGCCACATCCGGTGGCCTCCTTTTTGGAGACAGTGTAACGCGCGCGGAGCCTCGTCTTGCTTTGCACTTCGGGCCGCTGCGCGCCTTATACGTGAAGACAGCGGTTGGGGTGTTGGCGTAAGAATTGTACCCCACCCTCTCTACCCGTGGTTGCCGTAAGAGTCGGCTAAGGGATGTAATCCGGAAGATGGGCAGCAGCGTCTTCCTTGAACAATCACACCTAATTGCGCTCGCCAACCCGCCTGCCAAGCACGGCGAGTATTGGCAAAACCTCCCCAGGAGGAGGCCTATGTCCAGCAGTGGACGACCTATGGTTGATGATGATGGGGTGCTGGCGTGGGGGTAAGAGCTAGTACCGGTGCACTCTGACACCCTTCCTGACCGGAGTCCTCTTCTTCAGCGTTAGAAATATTAAAGCTATATTTTTAGTTTGCAACCCGCGACACCATTACTGAAACGTGTTTGCGGTCCCTAAAAAAAAGGTTGAGTATGACTGATAGTCCTTTGGTTTAAGAAGTAAACTGTCACCTTTAGTAATGGAGTAGTTAAAAGAGGTAAGAGCAAGTAAATCCGCATGGTGGATTAGTGTTAGGATACGTGCAATATGCATTCCTCAGCACAGCCACGTGTAAATATCCAGCGCTGTGGTGTTATTGCTTATAAAAGCATTTTATGTGCAATTTGGAGGTGGCTTGCACGTGATGACGCACGTGCAAGTACTACAGCTGACAGTTACACTGCTATGTGACTAGTGTCAATTAAATATTTATTTACATTATTTCTCTTCTACAAACTAAACGTGCAACTTTATTAACAAAAACTAATTATAACTATAACTACTTGGACTTTATTTGTTGGTAGATTTCTTTAGCAGGAGGTCGTCTAGGTAGGTACCACTGCAGTACGAGATATTCTGCCGCCAAGCAGTAGTGTGTAAATCTTATATGTCTTTAAAAAGGAAACTTCATAAATTTCTGACGTCTTAAGGCTACAATGAGATCAAAAGCCTAATCATATATGCATAGGAATAGGTATTTACCTTTATAACTGACTAGCTACGCCCCGCGGTTACCCGCTAGCCTCTGCGTCAATCCAGGGTGTCAGCTACCTCCATACCTAATTTCATCAAAATTGCTCCAGGCGTATGAGTGTGAAGATGTAACAACCATACAAACACACACAAACACACACAAACTTTCCCCTTTATAATATCTAGGTTTTAGGTTATTGAAGTTTAGGGTACCTATTACTGCAATTTGCATTTTTTTTAAATATTTTAATAATTACTGCTGTTAAAAAAACTATATAAAGTTTTTCCAAAAAAAATGGCATTAGAGCATATTATGGTATAATGTAGGAAGATTTTGCGTTAGTTGTAATTAGTCGTGTATAGCCAGAGGCCTGCTTCAAACAGACTCGACCTGCGGTACCGGCTAACAAAACAGTCGAGTAAAGCTGCCGTGTGGCGTTTGGTGACGGACACGTCATCAAAAAAACGAGGCTGCCTCAGACAGACACGGCCTGTGGTGGCGGCCAGAGTTGCCGTTGAGTGGCGGTCTCATTGGAAATAATTAAATGTAAGTATTCAATCGACCGACGTGGCGGTATTAATCTGGCTCTCTCATGAAAGAAGTATCGAAATCGACTTGTAAACTCTATTTCCATTGACCTAAAGCTTAAAATCGATAATCTGTTTAGGTGATTCGTTTTATTACGTCAATCCAATAAAGCAATTGCGATAATAAGCACTTGCCGGCAAATGTTTGCTTTAATCGAGGAAAATAAAAATATACGAAGAGGAAATCGTCATATTTTATCAGGTGAGGTAGCAATGGTTTGGAAAATAGACTAGCGGTCCGCGTGACTTTGCTTGCCAAAGTAGCGGTGATAGCTCAGTGGTTAACACGGTCGGTTCACATACCGGAGGGAAGCGGTGGCTTTATCCAATGCGAGCTACTATTACTTTTTTAGTAAATAAACATGCTTAAACTAATAATGAAAGCGTGCGTTCAGGCTCAGTTTCAGAAATTAGAGGCGCGAGATTCAAATATCAGCATCATCATCACCTCAGCCGTAGGACGTCCACGGCTGGACATAGGCCTCCCCCATTGACTTACATAAAGACCGGTTGGAAGCGGTTCACACCCAGCGCGTTCCTACAGTACTTATTAGGTCGTCTGTCCACCTTGCGGGTGGACGTATTACGCCGCAAACATAAATATAGTAATGACTTATTCTATTAAGGTAGTCGCGCAAGGACGCGAGGCCCTTGGAAGAGTGAGACCCCTAGCGGTTCCCTTGCTTGCCATTTTCCAAGGCCGTCATTGCCGAAGGGCATGGGTTCAAACTCCAACAGTGAGCTTGACCCGGTGAAGGTAAAACATTTTGAGGAAACCATAGCACGATGGTAGCTTAAATTATCGTAAGCAGGTACCAACTTCAACGACCTCTTGCAAAGGACACCTCCGTATCAGCCCTATTTCATAAACTGTCCCACTGTTGGGCACGGGCTTCATCTCATTATGAGAAGTGCAAGGCCATCTGGCCAACTGCGGATTGGCAGACTTAATACGTCATCTTCGATAACTTTTTTGTGCGACAAAAGGCACATAATTTAAAAAAGGCAGAGGTGCATGCCGTGCGGTTCCCAGGACGACCAGATTAGAAGACGGTCTTCCAACTATGCTGCCTAAACTTCAAGTTAAAAGGAAACCAAAAAGTTTATAAAATCCCCAATCATGTACAAATTTCAAATCTATTAAATTTAGGAAACATATACATTGATTGAAATTCAGTCAAACGAAAGTCTACGAAACATACGAAAACCTTTTCGCTGAAATATAGATAGGATAAATGTTGATACATTATAATGTATATCCAACCATGTAAAACAGAACGGTTCTTCCAATTTGCTTACATTTTACGCTCAATTTCATTCTACAAAGCTTCTGATCAAATGAACATGCCTAAGCGTACAGAAACCAGCTGGAATAGGGTTCTAATATTTTCGTAAATTGTTTTTATTACCGTTCTTACTTATGTTTATCACCAAGTCTTAATCGCGCACAAAATACTATGCAAATATTTTTGTTTATTTATCTCGACGTTTCATGCAAGCTGCAATAGTTGACACAAGTTGACTGTTGTTTTAAGCGCGATTGAGACCCGCTGATACCTAAACATAATTGAGTTCAAGTCGCAGAAGTTTAAAAAAAAACATTATAAACAAATTATGGCAGCCTCGTTTAAGAGCCAGTTCCATTCCAGGCTAGGTCTGCTTTTCCATCTCGACCACATCGTCACTTAACATCAGGTGAACTGTGGTCATAAACCTAAACTGTCATACTAAAAAAAAAAAATGACAGCTTTACATCGATTCACAATCTTTTCAAAATTTTTAAGGAAATCGAAAAAAACAGGACGGTTGTCCTGTTTGATCGATTTATTTATGTATATAGATAACTTTTCATTGTTCACACCAAAATTACGAAAAACGTAAATTAAAAAAAATACATATATACATCGTTTGATCGATTACATGTTAAATATTTTACGGCTAGAGCCAATTAAAAGTAAATCAATTTGAATACGTATTCCGAATCCGAAGCAGCAGTTTTTAGCCGACGTCACATATCTACGAGATCTTATTTAAGAACTTGTTGTGTTATACATTTAGATTTCCTCACGATGTTCTCCTTAAGCGTTTGAAGTCAGCTTCAATACGCACATAGCTTAGAAAAGACAGAGGTGCGCGCAGTGGGATTCAAACCCTTTACCTCCAGATTGGAGATCAGTAGTCTCCCAACTAGTCTGCTGAAACTTGACAAAAATTTGTATTTATATGAAGGTTTCCTCAACAATCCTTTCATTAATTGAGAAGCCAGTTAGCTGTTATTGAATCCTATTTCAAAGAACTCAATATTTTTTGGCTCTGACCGAATCCACACTTCACTATTGTGAGACGTGATTTCTTCCAACAAGCTAATATGGCTTTAAATGCCGACTTTTCGCCGATTATTTTATTTACTTTATATCTTCAGTCGTTGTAAAGTTTGTATTTCATATTTTCACGTGTATGATAAAATAAAATTAGTTTTAGTTCAAGTCAAAGGTCAAGTTTAATCAATGCCTTAGTAAAGTAATGATGTCTAGGAGCTTCTACGGAGTTCTGAAAAAGAACACGAAAAGACTTATTCTACCACATGCCCACACTCGTAGATAAATTAGGCATTTTATGATTGAAATGCCCATCTGTCATTCACACTAGTTTAAGGAAGTGACGTGATTTTCCCGAGTACCCACCAAACACTCTTTAAACGATTCGCAATCTTCTAATTTTAATTATATAAAAAAAAAAACACTCCTATCTCTTTCTTTAAACTCAATAACTTCAGTACAGTTACATTTCATACATGGCTAAAGTTTGATTAGCTTAACTTTTAAAACGTTTCTTCGTTAGAATCCCGAAACTCTAAAAATATATATAAATACACACTTTACTTCACAGTTGTCATAAATTTCAAACATGGGAGTCGAGTAAACATCTCGAGTATTTCTGGACGAGCTTGGATATTTGAACTGTTCCATGTTAATAAATCCCCTGATACTTGTCTTGCCGTTTCCGTACCGTGCCGTGTCACTCTAATGTGGCCGTACGATGAAGCAAATGAGTACCTTTCTTTTTCAAAAAATTTCGACCTTTTCTTGACTTGCAAAAGTGTTTTTATTGGAAATGTTTTATTATTTATATGTTAAGAAACCGTGATTTATCTGCTGCGAGAAAGTATGCTTTACATTTTTGAGGTTTTAGATTGGGTCCCGAGCCAATAACCATTAACAATTGACGTATGAATTTAAAAATGTACCACTGCTTTTCAATTAAGAAGGAATTTAAGGATTAGAACCCACACCAGTTTGTTGGAAAACGAGAAAGTTACCATCGCAGCCGTCGTGATAGAATGTTTCTAAATTAATCGTCTAGCGCGGACTGCACTCACATTCAATTTAAAAATAATGCTAAAACTGAGAGCAGAGCGATTTGCGAAAAATATATAGAAAGGACTCCATAAAAAAATGTTTGACATATACCAACACAGGGTTAAAAGTAACCGATTTTTATATTTATTTCTCTTAATGTATTTGTTAGGAAAACGAGACTCCTACGCCGTCGGAGACTAGAATAAAATGGATTTTCTTCTCGAAATCCTCGCCTTTTATACCCCAAGCCCACCGAGCCATGTAATGTGTATTGTGTACGTAGAATACAATACAAAACAATCTTGTTATCGTGAAGCGTGTACGATTCCAGGGGAGATCGGGGAAAAACAGGCACGATACACGAGGATAACGTTCCGAATCATCCCTGATTATTATAAACTATTTATTGTTCATTTTTTGTAGCGATAATAGCTCAGTGGTTAGCGTGGTCGATTCGCACGCCGAAGGGCGTGAGTTCAAACTCCAACAATGAGCTTGAGCTGCCGGTGAAGGAGAACATCGTGAGGAAACCATAGCGTGGTGGTAGGGTACTTTCTAGTACTCGGCTGGCTAGCTACCACCCTCAAGTTCAAAATCTGCCACCAAGCATCTAAAGATGTTTTCCGATAGCCTCATTTAAAAGCCAGTTCCATTCCAGGCTAGGTGTGTTTAACATCTTCGAACACACCGGCACTTAACATCAGGTGAGTTGTGGTCAAACACCCAGCCTGTCGGCCATAAAAAAACTGTCCCACGGATGGGCGCAGGCATCTTCTTAAGGGTAAGGCCATAAGGGTACAGTGCCCAAAACTGGGCAAGTAAGTACAGGTTGGCAGACTTCACACATCTTCTAGAACTGTTTTTTAAGAACTCTTGGACTTGTAGTTTTCCTCACGATGTGTTCCTTCACCGTTTGAAGTTATCGACAATACTTACATAACTTAGAAAAGACAGAGGTGCCGTGTCATGGGATTCGAACTCAGGACGTCCAGATTGGAAGCCAGACTGTTTCTCAACTAGCCTGCCTCTACTACGCTACGCCGCAATCTGTATTATAACTAAGTATTCACAAAAAGTTTCCATAGTTCAAGCTTCGCTTAGCTTGAGGCTAGATGGCGTTGATTAAAAAAAGTTAGGTAATTATAGCCAATGTATGTATTTTGCTTTAGGTAATAGAACTTGCGTAAGTATGTATTTCTTTCTCATAAAACTCGATAGGCTCAAACTCTTTAAATTGAATAAGAAGGTATAGTAGTACTTTTCCCAAAATTTAATAATAAAAAATATAAATACGTGCTTACCCCAACTTCCCCTCGGAGCTCGTCTAATCAAGGTGACATAAAGCAAACTATTGTGACCACTGAGGAGCTTGGAACTTAAGGCGAAGCAATTCTACAAACCGGTAACGCATCGATATAAAAAATTGAGTTAAACTATAATAAAAAAAATTGACCTTTAGAGTCTCCAAAATATTAATTTTCGTTTGGTATGATAATTAGATATTAAGTAAATTATTTGATAACTTGTAGTTTTTAACTATTTGAATAAGTAAAAACCTATTAGTATAATTATGTATAATGTCTATTGGCTCCAAAAAGGCGTGATCGATTTTGATGAAATTTTCAGGCAATCTTCAGATTAGCCCAGCGGGTCATTCCGTGAAGTTTGATAAACAATTCTTTTTTGTAATATTTTCTCAGGCTGCCTGGTTGGGAAACCGTCTCACTTCCAATCTGGTTTTGGTTCGAATCCCACGGCACGCACTTCTGTATCAGTCTGTATTGTTCGTTACCGCTAGTTTCAAACGGTAAAGGAAGACTTTGAAGGATTAATCATACATTACTGAACGTTCGAAGAATAGAAAATAAATATTACGTGGGCCAATAAATACCTAAATTCTATAAAATGTCCTGAGCTGTAAGGTCGTCTAGGTAGGTAACGTCCAAGCAGTAGTGTGTAAACATTACTGTGTTCCGGTTTGAAAGGTAGTGCAGCTAGCGAAATTATAGGCTGTTGAGACTAACAATCGAAAGTCTAAAAGTAATGAGCGCTAAAGCAGCGTTGCTCTGGACTATTTTGTTATTCATTTTTAAGTTTTTTTTTTATAGCTGTCAGGCTAGGTGTTTGATCACAACTAACCTGATGTTAAGTGACGGTGTGGTCGAAGATGGTAAAGCACACCTAGCCTGAAATAGAACTGGCTCTCAAGTGAGGCTGCCGAAACACATCGTTAAATGCTTGGCGGCAGATTTTCAAGTTGAGGGTGGTAGCTAGCCAGCCGAGTACTAGAAAGTACCCTACCACCACGCTATGGTTTCCTCACGATGTTTTTCCTTCGTCGGCAGCTCAAGCTCATTGTTGGGGTTTGAACACACGCCCTTCGGCATGCGAACCTACCGCGCTAACCACTGAGCTATATTATTATGAAACTGATTTATTAACAATTCAGTCATCGTCTCACCCAGATTTTGCCTAACCCGTTTTTCAATATGTTAGAAAACCACTAAAGTGTCGATCAAGTTGATCGATGTTTCGCTGGGATATCTCATTAAAATCTCGTTCTAGCCCGGCTCAGTCGAGAGGTAGATTTATTTACTCGTTACTTATATCGCTCGGATGCTAGATAAACAGTAGCACGTGTTGTACAATCCCAGTTTAATAGAGAACGCATAATTAGTGTCTTGGATAGGGGGTGTCCTGTACCAGGGACAGCCCCGGATCTAGGGGAGTTGGGGGCAAATCAGGGCACCTGCCCCGGGCAGCAGCTGCACAGCACACACATCATGTGTGATGTGCAGCTTGCTTTAGTGGTAGTAGATATTCATCCCAGTACTATAAAGTACTCCATCACCATGCTGTGGTTTTCTCACACTGTTTTCCTTCACCGACAGCTCAAGCTCATTGTTGGAATTTGAAACTAGTCTTTGGCGTGTAACGAACGAAATAACCACTATCATCGCTACAAAATGAGCGCCAAAAAAGCGTTGCCCTGGACTTCATTTTGTTTTAGGTACCGCTGCAACGGCCATAGACCGATTTTATTTTTTATCACTGGGAGAGGGTTTCGTCTACACGTTTTACATTAAAATTACGTACCTACGGATAGATTGATTTTATGTTGTAATTATAATACACCATTGTGATGATTCATGAATATGGTCATAGAAGTTATCTAGGCTTCAATATATATAATAACTTCAATACGCGTTTGTTGATTCTAAGAAAATACACGAGTAGGTATTTACTTCTAGCTGTAGAATTTCACTGATACAATATTCAGGGGTAAGGTCATCATTAGCATATTGAACTGTCCAAATATCATATTCATGGTATATTTTGACAACAAGACATCATGGATGTCCAAATCAAAAATATTAAAAAAAAAGATTATGTAATCTGTAGGGCATTTTCGTATTGGCTGTCTCATGCTTTCATACGTTCTCGCAGAGCTGGAAAGTTTTTCACAGGAACAAATTTTCTTTTAACCGACTTCAAAAAAGGAGGTTCTCAGTTCGTCGGAACCCTTTTTTATGTATGTTCCCCGATCACTCGAAGACGCCTGGACTCGAGAATTTTTTATTTTATTTAAAAATATATACTTTCTGGATGGTTCTGTTGGTATCAAGTCATGATCTGATGTTGGGATCCCAGAAAAATCGAGGACAACCCTCAAATTTCATAGGGATGTATAATGTATTATATACATTTTCTAATAACTATTCAAGCAATTGCGTCTGGTACTCATAATCTCTTGTTGATGGCAAATATAAGTCCTTAACTATTCAGAGTTAGTGGATAATTCTATAAATATTACAGGCTCGTAATATTTAAAGAATGATCGCTTTATAGACCGCTAGTTATGTTCCTTTAAGTTATTCGTGTGAGCTGATGATGGAAGGTACAATTCTTTGTTATTTAAAAGGCTATCTTTCAGATTGGTCCCCATAAAATGTTTAGAATCGATTCAAGAGTTTGATCTCTAAACCTTTAACGTAGCCGTGTTTGGGTTTAGAGTAATAAATTAAAAAAAATATACTTGTATCTTTGATATTCCCCTTTACTATATAAAACGTTCATTTAGGAAAACCACATTTTCATAAATATGATACGGGTGCTTTATAGGTCTGAATTCATACATTTTAAAATACTCGATGATCTTTGTCTTAAAACATGTACTTATTACATTATATTTCAAGCAAGCAGCGCCTTATCACGGAAGGCACAAAAGTCCAAAGCAATACGCAACTAGCAATGTTTAATTTAATAACGGTCGCGCCTCGCGAGGACTAGAGAAAAACAAAAAAATAATTTGTTGTGGCAACCCTTGGGACCACCCACTCGAGATTCGCTTTATATAAGCTGCAGCGGGAGCTACAGGTTTTCAGAAACGACGTGGCAGCCTTAGAAAATAGTTCAGGAAAAGTTTAGTAGTGAATCCCTGTTATGGTATTTTTGTTGAGAATCGATATGTAAGTTAAGTACATATTAACTAAATTTTGAGTGTTTATTTAGATTAACTTTATTATTTGTACTTAATGTTCATTTTATTCCAATAGTCAACACTAGTGTGTAATATATTGAAGCGTAATTCATTTCTAACCGTAATTAAACGAAACACGAGATTGGGGAAAAAATCATATTTCGTCATCGGTGGAAGCAAATAGTTTCATCGAAATTAGGTAAAATAATCTATTCTTAAGTATCTATGTCATACAATAATTTTCCATTTTTTATAGGTAATAAATAGGTCATGTTTTTGACTACAGCTCATCTGATGTTAAATGACGGTGTGGTCGAATATAGTAGGTAAAACCTAGCCTGGAATAAAACTGGCTCTAAAGCAAGACTGCTGAAACACACCGTACCTTCCGTACTACTTTCCTTTGACCACATATACATTTAACAGATCTATCAAATAATTTATCCTTGTCTTTGTTGTATTAAATTGTTAAATAGAATTTATTTGTTACAGATCGTGACAAGATGCGTAAAAAAGTTTATGCAGTCCTTTTATTCCTTGTCGTCAGTTACGAAATAGTTTTGGGAAAAGAAACTAACATAGTCAAACTTCACAAAACTAAGAAACACAACTCCGACAAAGAATTTAATATCGATCGTCTTAAAAGGTCTCTTGATAATGAACAAGATAAACCATTTTGGGCTAATCGAGGTAAGAAAAAGCTCGGAGGTTCTAATTCTAACAAGAATGACAATGTTATAGAAAAAGTTACCAAACTTCAAAAACGAAGTGATTATTTTGATAAAGAGCCATTTTGGGGAGCGCGAGGTAGACGCCAAAGCGCTTCTACAGAAAACTTTGAATATGATGAATTTGGAGAAAATCCAGTTGAACAACCCAACTGTAAGAATTGCTATGGTATAGTCCGTTTTGACACCAACGATAGAAATTTGAAGGACAGACGAGACGAAAGCTTAACGCCATTTTGGGGAAACCGTGGAAGACGCAGCTCTGATGAAACGGATGAAAATGATCCATTTTGGGGAAACAGAGGAAGAAGACAAGATAATAATGAACCATTTTGGGGAACGCGAGGTCGACGAGACGATTTGGCTTTTTGGGGTGCTAGAGGAAGAAGAGAAGATGGACCGTTTTGGGGAAATCGGGGCAGAAGAAATGATGAACCATTCTGGAGTAGTCGAGGGAGGCGAGACGATTCTGAACCTTTTTGGGGAAGCCGTGGTAGAAGACATGACTCTGCACCATTTTGGAGTAGCAGAGGCAGACGAGACGAAGAACCTTTTTGGGGTAATAGAGGAAGACGAAGAGAAACCGAGTCTTTTCGGGGAACTCGAGGCAAAATAAAAGAAGATCTAAAAGAGTCTATTATGAATGCTATAAACCTTGTTGAAGACGATATAGAACATTTATCTCGACTAAAGCGTAGCGAATCAAATTCATTTTGGTCAAATAGAGGACGAGATAGCCAGCTAAAAAATATATTCAATGCTCCCGTTCGAAGCAGAATTGTGGCACAAAAACTGGGCAGAGAATTCAATATGGATTTGAAATCTGACCCCAGCACGGTCTACGATAGTAGTATATTTGCTGAAGAACCACATTACATTGTTGTTGAAAGAAGCAGTCGATCATCTGGTGAATCCGAAGACCCTTATTTTATATCTCGTGGAAAAAAATATTATCTTAATTACGATTTGATAAAAGCTGCAAGAGATAGACGAGGTGCAATCGAAGAAATAGTTAAAACAGTTCGCAACGACCCATATTACATTGCTAGAGGCAAAAAAGATATAGACGCGTCAATCAGTACCAAAATGAATTCGACTGAAGAAGAATTTCTTAAAGCGAAAGAGTTGATTTGTTCTGCTATAGATATGGTGAACGCCCAGCATAGCGGCAAAGTTAAACGGGAACTGGACAATGACAGAGATAGAAGAAGTATGCTTAAGAAATTAGCAGCTCAGTTGCAAATTGACCCATATTATGTCAGCAGAGGCAAGAAAAGCGAAGTGTCGAACAGAAATCATTTACTCGAGTTTATTACTGATATAGCAGACAGATGTGATTAAGTGTGGAACACGATGACCTTAGTGAATTATCAAACATATCATATAGTTATAAGTACATTAATTAGATGTTTATTATGTGCTATGAGCTCTATATCGATGACCTGATTAATAAAGGGTAAAATCTTAAAAAGTGTTTCAGTGACAACCTTTTTGAAGTAATCATATTTAATGGGTTAGTTGTAAAAGTTTTTTCATTCCTAATTTAGTTTTACTGATAGTTGCCACATTATATATATGATGACGTCAGTACCTTAATTATTTATACACTACTTAATAAGTAATCACCAATTCAACATTTAATTTTTATCATAATTGGTTAAAGCTTTGAGATGCTATAGGCGAAACATGTATTTTACATATAGTAAATTCGAAACGAAATCGAAATGGTGGAAGCATATCGATATCGAATAATGAACTTTAAATAGCATGACAATTTGCGAAAATATTTTATCAAGTTATTAAAGAAAGATACCACTTCTCGATAGAGAATTTCTGATACTGCTCCCCAGGGGTGCTGATTCATTTTCTTATATTTTGGCCTAAAGTACTTGACGTTTTATGCAAATTGAGAAGCTAGACTTTCAGAAATATCGTAACGTGTTGTGGCTGGCCACCCCACACATCAAGTTGAAAATCTAGCGCCAGGCATATGACGATGTGTTCCGCTAACTTCACTTGAGAACCAGTTCCATTGCAGCTCAGTCTCCGACCAAACCGATTTATTATTTTAAAAGTTAACAAAACAAATAACTTTTTCCTTACAATTGCAATTGAATGAAAAGCCACGTGATAGTGCGATTTTCTTTATTACTCTTCAATATTATAAATTTATTATAGGATACAACGTCCAAATTTCCTATTTTAAAATTTTATGTTTATACAATACATTTTCGGTCAGGTAACATTTCAATAAAAATTTATTGAGCAACCACAAATCCGGAAATCAAATTCGTTGGATGGGATAGCATTACACCAATTCGGTATCAATTTATTCCTATTACAAATCTATAGAATTTAAAATATTCTAAGAGTATTACAAGTCACTTGCTTACTTACTCAACGTAGTAGGATACAATTACTACTAAATACAGATACGACTCGATGAAAGCTACTGAACAATACTGCAAGTAAGTACTTGTGGGGTTTCATCGATTGGCAAATTCGACATTTTTCATTTACATCGATAAATAGTATAAGTATTTGAAATACGTAAATCTGGTTTAGTCAATGTCCAATCTGACGATCCATATAAAATAGAAGTACTTTGATTAGATACTGAAATTACAATTTCGATATGTCCAACTTTATAATATCGGTGACAAATTGATTTCTATCCGACCAAAATAAATTGATAAAGAAATGTCGCTCGGCAACATTGCTCAGAAGGCCAACATTACACGTCAGAGTATATTCCTAGTATTTCGTAACAAAGATTTATAGATAACTCTTTATTATTCATAGGTACCAAAATTACAAGAATGTAATTTAACATCCAAAATATAGTTAAACAATTGGCGGTCTTATCGCTTAGAGCGACTCCTTCCAGGCAACCATGGTAATGATTTGACTCACTAAGGACGTAAAAAGGCGGGGCGTATTATCAAAAAGAAAAACACCATTGACATAAATACCTACATTCATAATAAACAAACTTAAAATAAAAAACAATATACCTACATAAATAGTAACAATATACTGATAGATTAAAATTACATATTTCTAAGAACAATTTATCAATATTTTTTTAGAGCAAATCATGTTAAAATTAAATATTTAGTGAGTTTTTTAAGTATTAGTAGGGGAAACGGTATAGTTATTGGCCATCATACAGTTATTGGCCACTTCTACTTTAATGTTCTAAAACTAGCAACTTTTAGCCGAATGGTTGATAAAATAGAACTACAACGGCAGCACTTTTTAATATCTGTGAAAAAGTATCCATAAAATGCCGCTAGGTGACTTTGTTCTTTTGTGATCTGTAATTTCTTGTAGCTGGTACAAAAACAGGTAAGTTTATTTTAAAAATATTAAGACAGCAGATTTTTTTCATGTGAGATTTTGAAAACTATTTAATGTAGTACAGACATTGAAATCCTATAAAATACACAGCATTTATGCCTAATACGTGAATTTACGGTATAGATATGATAACATATTCATATACCCTCAAAATTTTGTTCTGGACAATAACTGTCACGTTATTAAAAAAAAAATATAGTAATTGGCCTCCCATGCCAATCACTATGTTTATTATTTATTTCGCAAATAGTATTGTTCAGTTAACAAACTGGTTTCTTTTTTAATATTATACATCCTATTTAATTCTCATGCATTTTCAAACTTCCTAAATAGTTATTAGCCTAGGCCAATTACTGTGTCATTGAAAATAATAACCAATACAAAAAATAGGCCAATTACTATATTACTACTAAATTAATTTTAAACAAGATCACAGAGACGTTCTTTTTTCTTTTCTATCAAGTCCGAGCGGATAAATAGTTATGCCATAGATACCCCAGTACACAAAAGAAGCCCTAGACGAGGCATTAGATAAAATATACGACAAGACAATGTCTTTGAGAGCAGTTGCAAAAAAATATAATATTCCAAGAGGAACTTTACAGTTCAAACTTAAAAACCTGAGTCATTACGAACCGTCTCAGTCGCAGGCCTTCCGAACAAGCCGGTTTCCGAAAAGGTTACAGTACCATAGACCATATCCACACGCTACGGCAAATTATACAGAAGACCGAAGAGTATAATTTGCCACTATGTTTAGCGTTTGTGGACTATGAGAAAGCCTTTGATTCGATCGAGACATGGGCGGTGGTTGAGTCTCTCCAATGATGCCATATTGACTATCGGTATATCGAAGTGTTGAAGTGTTTGTATAATAACGCCACAATGTCAGTCCGAGTACAGGAGCTGACTTCGAAGGCGATTCCATTGAAAAGAGGCGTAAGACAGGGAGACGTCATATCTCCGAAACTGTTTACTGCCACAATGGAAGATGCCTTCAAGCTCCTGGAATGAAATGGATTCGGCATCAATATTAATGGCGAATACATCACTCACCTTCGCTTTGCCGATGTTGTAGTCATGGCAGAATTGATGGAAGATCTCGGCACGATGCTCGAAGACCTCAACCGAGTTTCCCAACGGGTGGGCCTTAAAATGAACATGGATAAGACAAAGATGATTTCGAATACCCATGTTGAGCCCACCCCAGTATCAGTTGGGAGCTCGGTTCTTGAAGTTGTTGACTCATACATTTACCTAGGACAAGCAGTCCAACTAGGTAAGTCTAACTTCAAGAAAGAGGTCAGTCGTCGAATCCAACTCGGCTGGGCAGCGTTCGGAAAGGTGCGCAACGTTTTTTCGTCGGATATACCTCAGTGCCTCAAGTTGAAAGTCTTTGACCAGTGTGTGTAACCAGTGAACCAGTGTTATGGAACTGAAACGTGGTCTCTGACTATGTGCCTTCTTGATAAGCTCAAAGTCGCATAACGAGCTATGGAGAGGGCTATGCTCGGAGTTTCTCTACGAGATCGAATCAGAAATGAGGAGATCCGTAGACGAAATAGCCCAGCGAATTAGCAAGTTGAAGTTTGCAGGGCACATAGCACGCAGAACTGATGGCCGATGAGGCTGAAAAGTGCTGAGGCTGGAGTAGAGAGCACGGACCGGCAAGCGCAGCATAGGACGTCCACCCACAAGGTGGACAGACGACCTCATAAAGACCGCAGCAACGCGCTGGATGCGAGCCGCTTCTTTATGAAGTCAATGGGGGAGGCCTATGTCTAGCAGTGGACGTCCTACGGCTGAGATGATGATGATGATGATGATGAAGTGTTTTTTATTAAATGATGATTCTGAACCATCTGAGGGTGAAAATAATCAAAAAAACATGTTTTAGTCATAATTGATGACAAATAATTATATTTTTGAATATGGCCAATAACTGTATGATCTCATGGCTAATAACTGCAATAATGTGGCCAATTACTATAAAAATTACATTTTTATTTTTGCGGTAATTTATTTCACATAGTATATTAATAAAAGTATATGTAAACCACCTTGATTAATAAATATACTCATATAGTATACTATAACCTATTTTTTATTTGCATAAAATCATTTTATTTTATTTTGATTCAAATTTACTATCCGCCGGCCGCTTAACTGGCCAATAACTATACTGTTTCCCCTATCTACAATCAAATATGTGAAAATGGTAATTTTTTTGTTTTAATGTTAAAATGTTACCGCAAAATATTGATTAAACGAGCAATGCGTCGACCTTCGACCATCTATCAATTTAATTCGTTCAGGTTAAGTTTGCTCAAGCGATATCGTACACAGTATGAGAGCTATTTATAATCAAAGCAAGTAGCCTATCTCGTTTGCACATGTGAAATCTCACGCTGGAGCAAAGTTAATAGAGTATTTGATTAACTTTAAATACGGTTTATAAATTTTATGAGGCCATAAAATTAGAATATATCTCCCTTAGAAAAACCTTTTGTTGCTATGTATTGATTGATATATTTAAATAATTGCTATTGAGAAAGTAAGCATTGGCAACTACAGTACATATAATTGCATTGAAACTATGGCAACGAAATAACTAAACAATTTCAACGACCTAACTAACTTAGGTACACAAATTATTCATTATTTCAATAGTCTACGAAATACA
This sequence comes from Biston stratarius, assembly GCA_950106695.1. Lineage (NCBI taxonomy): Eukaryota > Metazoa > Arthropoda > Insecta > Lepidoptera > Geometridae > Biston > Biston stratarius. Next base: position 13,195,160 of record OX467112.1, read on the forward strand.
ACTAATACAATGATATAGATGACACACTAGTTACGTTGTATTGATATGGGCATGATACATGTAAATGTTTCTAAAAACAGTTTAGTTTATAAAAACTTTTAAACTTTCTCTGAAGATAATAACATTGAGATATTAAGTGGTACTAGAAATAATGTCACAATTAGTCGTGGCCATATCGCAACAACTTGTCTCAGTCATTTAGGTACTAGACGTTAACTATGTGAACGTATCGTCTTGTGTTAATCGCTTTAAAATATGCACAGGTTGTACTCCAGCTTATTTAAGCGAATAAGTTTTGTCTATGTCCAAGAAGATAATCTAGCATCCAAACTTTATCTTTATTATGTATCTTTCTCTTGAGAAAGTCACACAGTCCACTTTAATCACTTGGAGCGATATCGCCACAACTATATAAAACACATTCTTACTGAGATGAAATCTCTACACATAATATATCTCAATGGTTGAGTACATTTCAAAGAACAATACAGGCCAAAACTCGCATAATCTTCCAATAATAATGCAATGATGTTTAACTTTAACAAATTTGTATGGCATCGACATTTAATGTCCTAACTAACCGTTAATAATCTCAGAACTCGCTACAGCGAAACATAAATACAAATTTAGATAGCACATCAACGCCTAAATGAAAGCTGGAATATTATAAACATCCATCAACATAAGAATTTCAGGCTTCGCAGCTTGTGAGCGACAAAAATATACGTTTTAAAACACTTTAACGTCATTTCCTGAGGCGCAAACGCTTCAGGATGCGTTCAAAAACACTGGATTCCTGTTAGGCCGAAGGTTACCTTCAGACTCGCCAGAGCAGAAGGTGGTTGGTGGAGTCCTCGCGGCCGGCATCCTCGGTCGTCGACGAGCTCCGGAAGTCCTCGTATCCATCGCCCCCAGATATGATGAGGGTCTCCTTGTTGTTCTGACTGGTTTCGGCTTGTTTTTGAAGTTTTTCGGCGTTGGCGGACCGTCGGCTTAGAGCCTTGGTTTTTAGAGAGGTGTGGGCAGACTTTGCTGGCTGCTTGGGCGCGGCGGGATTCTCTACTATCGTTAAGAATCTTACGTGACCAGTGTGCCCGTAGGATACGCCTGGAAATTACAAATGGACATCAAGTTTGTTTTGTGACGACCGCTGCGATGACTTGTTTTTGAGTGAAGATTGCGACTCGACGAATACTTAGTGTAAAACGCCCTGAGATTCGATGGAGTGACGTTATACGTTATACGTAAAGCAGCTGGCAGTGGTTAAAAGTGAAAAACTGATGATCAGGCTTAGTGGCTTGTCTTGCGAGAGGCCTTTATTCAGCTACTGCTGGACTATAATAGGTTCATGATGCGATCAACTTTATGTGAACGATGAAGGTTAGTTTCCAGTGTTATGGTTAGTTCTAACCAATAGAATTCTTTAGTTTAACAACTAAAGGATACTACATTTTTATTAATTCTCCTACTGGACGATCATAAAATAGAAGATTGACGGGTTGTTTTTGTTTGCTGCCGTAGTATCAGATATTCTGCCAAACAGCAATATGTATACAGTACTGTGTTCTAGTTTGAAAGCGGAAATCAAAGGGTATTGACTGACTATTGAATGTCTCAAAGAGCCAATTACTGCAATGGTCATGGACAAGACTCTCCTAACAATACGAGAACGCTTCGTTCGTGTCACTACTTCTTACTATCAAACAAAATAAATTAAATATTTTTACATAATTTCTGGTGTAACCAATAAGTTTATCCATCTATTTAGGATACTTTTGAAAACTGTGGCTTTAAACCACTTTTTTATATGTTACAACCGGCAAACAAGCAGACGCGTTGCCTGATGGTAAACAATCACCGTACAATACCACTGGCACCACGAATGCGTCGACTTTTGAGATTCTATTAGCACGTCTTTTGAAGAACCCAATTTTGTGTCTGAGGAAGAACAATGTATATTTCTGTAGAAAAAAAAATACATGTTTTGAAAAATAGTACTGTAGGGGTGAGAGTCGCGCATTCCATAGCTTGGTCTCCACTCGTCAGTTTCCTATAGTTGCGCTAGAGTTCACTTGCTTACAACCATGTAATATGTACACAATTATTACTAATGAATAAAAATGGGGATAACCAGGAAAAGAAGTTTCATTTATCATCCACTACCCGACAGTCAGAAGAACACGCATATATAGTTTGGAGGTTGACGATAAATTTCATAGATGACGTAAGCTGAATACATCTTCAACCCCCAATGGTGACCCTCTACATCTGGCTGTCGGGAAGAATCTGTTTGAAAGAAGACATTCTGCAGCAATAATAGCCTTTTGAAGAATTCACCGGGCACAACTCGACGGTTCAGAAGGCGAGACGTGACATCATTAACCCCCACAGTACAAAGCAAAGGTATGAATTTTTGTGCGTTCTCGCCACAAACTCTTTTGTGTAGGTACATAGGTAGATGCTTGGTACCAGTTAGGTGCGGGAGGGTGAAGGCGCCGGTGCGCGGGTTAGGGGAGTTGTGTAGCGGCGCCGTGAGCAGCACTCCGGCGCTGGTGCCCACCCACAGCGTGTCGCGAAGCGCCAGCAGCGCCGTCACGCGCAGGCACGCCATTTTGTGCTGCCGGATTATTTCATCGCAACCTGCAAAACGACACATCATGACATTACATATAAGGCGGTAGATCCCCTTATTAAATGATTTCCTTAGCAGTTGGTCGTCTAGGTATGTGCCATCGTAGTATCAGTTATTCTACCGCCAAGCATTAATGCGCAAACATTACTGTGTTCCGGTCTTAATGGCTTTTTTTATCTCACAGGTGGCAAACAAGCTGACGAGTTGCCTGATGGTAAGCAATCACAGTCGCCTATAGATATCTGCATTACCAGGAGCACTTCGAATACGTTGCTGACGTTTTAAGATTCTGTTAACACGCCTTTTGAAGAATTTAATATTATAACTCCACGGGAATACAAGAGAAGAAAGGTCATTCCACAATTTGCCAAAAAGGAACGCGCAAATCACACAGCAATATATCAATTATCAACTGTCGCAAAGTAATGAAAACCAAAGCAGCGATGCTCTGGACTTCGTTTCGCTGATGGACAGGCGTTCTTACCATCATTAGGACAAATCAATGGTCTTATTGCTTTGTAAATCAATGGAGGTTGAGACATCCTGTAGCCGTTTTGAGAAATTAAGATCGAACTTCAAGATAGTTATCCCATCTTTTATTAAACTAGCAGTCTTACTCCAGAACACTCATAATAGCCAAATTGTAAAAATATCTGGCTTAGGAAACGATAACTAGTTGATATCCGAGCAACGCCATGTGGTTGATCTTATTTAACATCTCCAAACTGTCTTGTGCAGTATCTTACCATGCAACATTTTGGTGACCTGTGGCGTGATGTTGATCTCCGCTAGCTGCTCCCTGGAAGTCGCGTTATAGCAGCGCAGCTGTGCCGCGTTGTGCAGTGATAACCAGATGGCGCCACCAGCCACCGCCATGTGGCTGATAGGCTTACTCTCTGAACTTATTTGGAATGTTTCGTCCACCTGTAAGAGTATTGTCCGCGTTTCTGTATTAAAAAGTCTTGGAACGGGTGTCGGATGAACAATCTGAATGTAGTAGTAGCTAGGACCAGAAAGGATCATTTCTACATAAATCCTTCTGTTAATATGGAATGACTGTAGAAAGAGTAAAGAAATAAATCATGCGACACCGCTTGCCTTTTAAAAAATCTGCGCATGATCGGCAGCCACATTTGTTTTTATTTATCTATACTTTACCTTTAAGGGCTGATTGGCATCAAGTGTTAATTCTGTAAATAACTATTCTATATTAAGAAAATATAAACAAACATTTATTAAAATCGCTGCGACGTTGGGGGGCTGTATCTGGGATCATATAAAGGAACTTTTATCCATAAAAAATTTAAGTTAGCATTTTGTAGTATAGATAGTATGAGGTTTTTATCAGTTTTGAAGATAAACTTCTACAATATAACATAATATGATTATTCCAATATTGTTTAATGGCATCACAACTGATATTATGTTTCTAGAGCGATTTCAGTAACCATTGCTGATCATTAAGAAGAAAATATTACGGTGTTCGTCAAGGCACCATTTTAGGACCATCTATGTATGTATGATCTGACCTGCAAAGTATGCGGGTTGATGATTTTGATGGAGGAGTGCGCGGCGCACCACAGCTTGCCGCCGGACAGCAGCATGCTGCCCACGGGGCTGCTGCCCGACCCGACCCCTATTGTTGACTTCTCGCTCCAAGACCCATCTGCAACACCATAGGCAATAGTACTTTGAGACAGATCTCTTTTATTAAATAATCTCCAAGTCTTAGCATATTTACTAAACTGTTTGACTAGCTCTTTCGCGGAACGAAACCTGTGAATTGCTAATTTGTATTGAAAAAAATTTAAACTGTGAATTGTGGTTTGCCTAATTTCATAATTATCATTGTAAGCCATTTATCGTCCACTGCTGAACATAAGCATAACCTGGTATATTAATTCAGCTTTGTAAAAGATAATAAAAAGAAACAGAAAGTATCATTCGTATTTACAATAATAATTCACCAAATAATGTGATAAAGAAGATAATCAATCTTTTCTATTAGTTTCGGGTTTTCCTCACTTTCATTGTTTTGGCAAATTTTTATAGGAAAACTAGTGACTCACCAATATCTCGACAATATACTACAAGATCACCATTTCCAAGCGCAACAAATACTTTTCCTTCCATGTACCTGAAATAAATAAAAGTGAACGCATGAGAATTTTATTTTGTAGCAATGGTAGCTCTGTGTTTAGCGCGGTCGGTTCACGCGTTCTTTTTAATTTTTATAAGAATTAGACTTACGGTTTACCGCCATCTCTTGATGTTTAGTGACGATGCGGTCTAAGATGGAGCACGCTTGCCTAGAAAATACCGATTCACTCTCGACTTGGAGACACCCAGATTATATCAATCAGGGAACACCCACTTAGGCAGCGCATTCCACTATCTAGCGGTCCGCACAATGAACGTTGAATTAAATGGTGGTTCAAACCCCGACAATCACCTTGAGCTGCCGTCGAAGGAACACATCACGTTGAAAACTTGTCGCCAAGCAACGGCATTTCCAGCAGCCTCGCTAGAGGGCCAGTTCCGTTCCAAGTTAGGTTTGTTTCTCCATACAGATCGCAAAAACATGAAAGAAAGTTATGGCTTCTACTTACCACTACCGGAAAAGAAGTAGATTGTATGCATGTGTTTGTGTGTATAATCTATGATATAATGTAATCTATGACAATCGTTAATGTTGAGAGTGGACAGTACTCACACAATAGAATGGACTCCCGAGTTGTGCTGCAGCTTGATTTTATTCTTCTTGATCCGGATGTTGTCAAGGCAGTTGTAGACGTGGATGCAGCCGTCCTCAGTGCCGAGCCACATGGTGGGCTGGTTGGCGGAAGTCGCGCTGTCTTCGGACGACTGTCGGCTGGCTGGCGATGAGAGCGTGCCTGCGATGTTAATGACTTCCTTAACCTCTTGGATTGTTAATTTGTTAGCAAGCGTTGGTATATCATGCAATGAAACTATCGTCGCTCTATCTACGTTTTGAAAACATTATTTTTACTTAATTAAACTATTTGAAATGATATACATACTTTCCCATAGAAATTACATGAAAACCGATCAGTAGTTTGATTTTTAAACCAAAATAACTAAAACCTGTGTTTAAGCTTAGGCGCATGAAATCGGATTTTTTTAAATCGTTATTAGCTTTTGCTTTTGTTGTGATCTCGTCTGCGAGCATTTAGCCTCCAAATGCTCCAAATGCAGATGAAAGCTTGACTCGTTCGCACTGCGATGTGCGGTTACAGCACTGCCATTGAATTCACACTACTACGCACTTTACATATCTATACAGGGTTACGCGGAATGGTATCAATAAACAGAATAAAATATCGATTTTACTCATCATTGTCAACAACTTTTAATAAGCCAAGCCAGACATCGTATAAAAACTCAGTAGTTAATTTTATACATGTTGTTTTTTTTTTTTCTGTAATAGCTGATAGTTCTGCATAGCCTTGTATATAAATTTAGCTAAACTTAAGTTACACTAAAACTATTGATAAAAATAAGCATTGAAAGCTGATGGATTTGCCACTCAACATGCTCACGACTAGACTAGCAGTGTGCTTGTGCACTTGCATTGTCTCTAGACATTTAGTCGGTCTATAATCTATACACAATTCATCACACTAATATTACAAAGGCGAAAGTTTGTAAGTGTTATGTTTGTATGGCTGGAACTTGGTATGTAGGCAGCTGACACCCTGGATTAACACATAGGACTTTATTTCGAAAAAAATTAGTGTTTACGTGGGAACAGCGGGTAACACAGCGGGATGCAGCTAGTTTGTTATATGTGCTTAATAAAGGCTGTTGCAAAAACCAAAGCTTTTATTCTACAGTCATGCAAAAACCATGCAAATGTATTAGAAAGAAGTGATTGTTACCCAACATTGCACGTCCGGTCACTAGCAAGGAAGAGGTGATACAACATTAAGAAGTGTATTGAGTAAGTAATAAATGTAAGAAATAGGTACTCAAACTAAAGCATCTGGCGATTAGTTACTTGTAGTTCAAATTACGTAAATAACAACGAAGACAGATAGATTTTACAGATATTAACTACAACAACTAGGTAATTAACAGGAAGGTATACGTATAAAATTGAAGGTAACATTGAGAACATTTATTTAATTGTAAAAAAAAGTGTAGTGTTTATTGATTAGAATTGATTTGATTGATTCTAAGTGTTTTATTCTATCTTTACTCAATTAAACTGAAAAATTATTCAAAATGAGATTCTGCTAAAGAAGTGTATTTGAATCTATGATGATATTTTCCCACTGGAAGCTCTAGGTATTTAGTCGGTTATTCCAGATAATCTGACTACGTTTTTTACAGTAGGTAAGAAGTAAATGCACGAAACGTTCTCCCGATGGTAAGAAATAACGTTTGTGCTTGGCCATTACAGCAGTAGTTTAACAAAACATAGTTTAGGACATGGCTTCTTTAATCATTAATTTGAGACATTTAATGGCAATTAACCCTGTAATTTTGCTAGGAACACAAAGTGACATACTGCTTCAAAATATCTGTAACACCTAACTAGATGACATAAACGTGTTATAGTTTGTTGTTGTGTTTATGTGGGTAGTTCGAAAACAGAACGGTAACTTACCAGAAGTAATCCCCATGGCCTGCTTGTCCACGGCTGGGTTGGAGCTGCTCTTCATCACGGGATGCACCTGGATGTTCTGCCCCGTATGGGGGGAGCTCAGGCTCTTGCTGTGACTGGGGGTGAGAGTGCTGCGGTGGTTGCCCAGAGTCGCCGTCATGCTGTGCAACCGGGAGGTGGACTCCTGGCTTCGCTCCGACTGCGCGTCTTGGTTCTCGCTCGTGGATGAGCCCTCGTCTTCTTCGTCGCTTGATGATGAGCTGAAAGTTGAGACGGAAGTAATACAGTTTACATCCACACATTACTTGGCTGTAGATCTCCAGATCTCCTTAGAAAGAGGTCTTTTAGGTAGCCACCAAGCCACCACCGCATTACCAAAAATTCTACCGCCACGCAGTAGTGTGTAAACATTACTGTTCCGAAGCGCCGAAGCAGCAAAGCCCTGGACTTTGTTCTAATACTCAAAGTTCTCTCTCTATCGCTGCAATGGTCATGGACAGACGTTATGTCTTACCATCAGGAGAGCGTCTCGTAGTGTCATTACTCTTACAAAAAAAAGTATAGGTATATGTATTATATGATTACCATAGTATAAGCTTTGCTTAGTTTGGGACTAGATAGCGCTGTGTGAAATGTTTGACGATTAAATCAGACTGAGAGGCATGTCTTGGGAAGGATCTTTGTGCAGCAGTGAAATATGATGATAATGGAGATGAGTGGCACCTGTCGAGTCGTATGTTCTTGCAGCTGTCGTCGGGGTCCGATATGCTGATGCCCGGCTTCACAGAACTAGAACTGCTCAGCGAACTCGTACTCCTGAAATAAATAATACCAGTTTTGAAAACGACTAAATAATACCATTTTAAGGTGATGAAATTAAGGCGCTAAAATCGACAAAATAGTTTCGCAATACGTTTGTCTGCCCTATTAGATCATTTGGTAAAATATCTGCTTCAAGAGCAGTAGGTTCGATTCCCCCAGGACAAATACAATGAATAACGTGTTTATAACAAAAAAGTTTAAAAATTGTCGTTAAGTTAGATAAATATTTAAATTAAATCATCAACACACTGTTGTAATCAATACGACTTTTATTCGGAAATACGCTAAAAATATATCTCTTGATACATATTTCTCTAACTTACTCGTAACATCTCGTTAGGTTATTTTATTTTAATACTGATAAAAAAGAATCAAATGAAAAATACCGTCATAGGGACTGATGTATGAATTGTAAAATTTTATACACGTTACGTTAGCATGTCGGTGACGCAAACCCATAAGTTTTATCCCTACTAAACATCGCTCAACGTAGCTAAGAAACTGTGCAGTACTTAGTTGATTTTTTTTTTCATTATTATTTTAGAGTTATGGCCATTGAAAAGGTTTTTTATTATGATAAGACCCCATTTCAGATCAGCCATGTTTATTGTTAGTACAGATAGCAGCGCAGGTACTGACGGCGCGTCGACGGTGTGCTGGCGCGCGAGCGCGGGCGCGGCCGCGGGCGCGCGCGCGGGCGGCACGCACGCCACGCACAGGATGCGCGCGTTGCACACGCCGTTGCAGGAAGTCACCTGCGGCTTCGGCGACAGCGTGAGCACACACACCTGCCCCACGTACCCGTCGCTGTTGCACACCTGCCACACACAACCAGACAATTACAAATTCCATTTACAAATTAAGTGAATACCAATGAGGTTCTCGGCATCCTCATTTTTGTGTAACACATAAGCGGAGCCTGCACGGTAGAAAGAAGTGTGTTCGTAGTTATTAACTTAATAATTAATTATGTCATCATCATCATCATCAGCCTATCGAAGTCCACTGATGGTCATAGGCCTCTCCCAAGATGAAAAAAGAATAACGATGGCGAAAAAACGATAATTGGGCAGAGGCCCAATCTTCAGCTTTTCGCTTCCATCCACCCCCAGCTGTCCTACATATATCGTCACTCCATCGTGTGAAATAAGCAAAACTATTTCATACTATACTATTTCAAGTCGCGAAACATTAAAAAATAAAGCCAATAAAACTTAGATCATCTAGAGTTCTCTGGTTCTTATATCAGTGATGTAATATGTAAGCACGTGTTTAAGCACGGCGGACTGACCCAGACGTCGGGCGGCTGGCCGTCGGGCGGCAGCGTGGGCGCGGCGCACGTGAACTGCAGCCCCGCGCGCGTCTTGCGGATGGGCACCGGCGACAGGAACTCCGGCGCCGCGCGCTCCTGTCCGTACACGCCTGCAACCAACCACTCCACCTTTTAGCCTCTTCTCATTGATTTTTTATTCTTAAATTTATTGTCTTTATTGCTTTGATTGTTTCATTGAAATATCAATTAAATAATCAAATATACACCGTGAAAGTTTAAACATCAGTAATATTAATACAGGGGGTTCAGTACTCGATTGTCGTTCCAAATAATAATAAAAAATAGGTGGTTAATATTTGACCTAATTATCCTGAGCAAACACAAAAATACGGACACTCAAATCACGCACCGAAAATGACATGGTAATCGCACGCGGTCCCAGATTAGATAACAGTTACTGAGCAGTCACGTAAGGCAGTTATGTCTTGCGCTAGCTCGGCGCGTAAGGCTGCGCGCTGTCCATACATTCTGGAGTCTTGGGAAAAACTTTAACCAAGGCTTTCTTAATTATTTTTTTTGTTTTTTTTTTTTTTTAATACGTTTCATACGACCTCTATCTAACATGTCTTTGAATATTGTTAATGTTCAAACTGTCAGCCCGTATAAATAATAATAAAAAAAAAAATTGAAATAAAAATAATTAAAACAACAAAATGTATCTAATAATTAAATATATCTTGTAACTGTCCCTTATTTGTTTGTTTTTTGTGTTGCAAAATAGAAAGTTTCTTTATTGAATCAATTACATACTTACATAGTTTTTGCTTAGTCTCGTTAATAAGCTCCTCCCAACTATTTCTCTTGTCCGTCTTCGGGAATATTATTGTAAGATTTTCAGGTCCATTTCTGAAAGTAATAATAAAAAATTTAAAAATACTATAGCTCTATTGAATTTTGCTACATGAATTACCAATGATAATTCTAAGCGACTATTTTGTAGCCATGATAGCTCAGTGGTTACGCAGTGGTTAGCCGGTTCACACGCCTAAAGGCGTGGGTTCAAACTCCAACAATCAGCTGAGCTGCCGGTGAAACAAAAAAAATTGTGAGGATACCCTACCATGGTCGAAGGGTATTTTCTAGTACTCGGCTAGCTAGCTACCACCTTCAAGTTGAAAATCTTCCGCCAAGCCCCTGACGGTGTGTTTCGGGAGCCTCACTTGAGAGTTTGAGACTTTACCATCTTCGACCACACGGTCACTTAACATCAGATGAACGGTGGTCAAACACCTAGCTTATCAACCATAAAAAAAGACTCGCGTTTTTATTTATACACTCGACAGACGAGACGATTAGGTCGCATCAAAGTTTTAAGTACTGTTGCAATGGTCATGGGACACACACAGACAAACACAGTCTGCTGTACCTATGGGTTTCAACTGTGGCTAGACTTGCCCACACTCAAGCGACATGTGCGCTAAGCAGTAGTGTGTTAACTTTACTGTATTCCGGTTTGAAGGGTACTGCAGCTAGCAAAATGACAGGGCTGTTGAGACTAACAATCGAAATTATCAAAATAATGAGCGTCATTCCACCGATGCCCTGGTCTTTGTTTTGTTACTCGAAGTCTTTTCCCGTTTTGTGTTGTTGGTGAATAGGTAGATTTGGGTTTACCTACAAGGGTCCACCGGAAGACCAACGCTGGGCATACACGCCACTTAGTATAACCGGCATTTTTCGATGGGTAGTCACAACAGCTTTGTAATGTTAACTAAACTTCATCGCATGCTAGGTCATAATCAGAGTATCATATATCACATGATCAGCCATAGGTCGTCCACTGCTGGACATAGGCCTCCTCCTGGGGGGGTTTCGCCAATACTCGCCACGCTTGGCATGCGGGTTGGCGAGCGCAGTTAGGTGTGATTATTCAAGGAAGACGCTGCTGCCCATCTTCCGGATTACATCCCTTGGCCGACTCTTACGGCAACCACGGGTAGAGAGGGTGGGGTACTATTCTTACGCCGGCACCACCACGGCACATCATATCATATATACTTACGAAGTATTCAAGCAGAGCTCCATGTAACAGAGTTGAGTGTCGCTGTTCTGCCGCTCCGACAGCTTCACGTTGAGTGTGTGCAGCATGTCGCGCACGAGCTCCTCCAAGTGTGTGTGTTGAGTGTGTAGCGCGGCCACGTGCTCCGATATCTGTGTGAGTGTGTTCACGTCCTCCGTCAGGGTTTCCACTTCGTGCATTATCTTACGGAGGTTCTCGTCTTTGGCTGAAATTTAAAAGCAATGTTCAAATATTCAATGCTAGAGACCTTGTTTAATGTCATTGACGAGTATTTCAAACTAAAACATTAACAAATTACTAGTGAGTGATCATGATTTTTTTGACATTACATTATATTAAAAATATTTTTTTCATATTCACAATATTTTTATTAAAACATATTGTTAATATAAAAATATTTCAACATTTTTTATATTGACAATACACACATTATTTTGACATCTTGTTTTTTTATTCAATGACATGTAATTGATATTGATAATTGATAGTGAAGCCCTCTATATGACACCTACGTCCATTAAAAGCTCAAGATAAACAAAATGTGTCGTTCTTTTACGAATTAAGAAGCGGTACATGGTAATAGTTACCTTTAACAATATCGAGATCAGCCAAAGATATCCTCATGAGTAGTTTAAACTTGTTCCCTTCCATTTGACTTGCAATATTACTTTGGTATGTTCTAAAACACGAAAACAATGCAATTAATTTTTGACGTCATAGATTTACAAGCGGGACCAAAGCGTAATCCATATATGGTGGACATTTCCAATGAGTGCACTTCATCTTCGACTCCACATTTTTTTAATGGTAGTGCGAGGATGCGAACTTCTTTTCTGGACTCTGAGTTTTCGGAAAAGTACAATAAAGTCTTCAAATAAAGTGTGAATAGGTTATGTTAAAAGTAAGCGTGCTCCATCTTAGACCATATCGTTGCTTAACATCAGGCAGGATGTAAACAAATGAGAAAAAATAATTTAATACAAAATTCTGCACTATTAGTTTTTGAGCTGGGCTATCAAGAGCTTCAAGCTTATTAATATATAATTTATTTTCGCTTTACAAATTTTTGTCAACAGAAATCCGTGCACATTAATCTATGCTTTTTCTTCCCATTCATAAATTATTTTTCTTCCGGCACATTTAACGTATCAGCTATTTATATATTCTTATTTTGATTCAGCATTTTAAAACGAATAAACGCCACAAAATAACCTAAAACTATAATCATCACAAGAAACGTCTAATAAATTATACTCATAAATCGTAATTAGTATAAAGCTTATCTTCAAGGTGACAATACGGTTTCGCATCGCATTTCCTAGCGTTTGAAATCTGTTTTTCATCGCAATCTTTTCGACCTTGCGAAACACTCGTATATCTCCGACATCTCCGGTTGTAAAATTACTTACGGAATAGGTTTCTTTATCGTCCCTGTCCGTCTTTTCACACTTGTGATTAACAGCGTATCGTTGAATAAGAAGAGAGCTCTATCTTTAATGGTCCCCTGCACCGACGGCATCGTCACCATTTCGTGTCTTAAGTACATGCGGTCTGCCGTCACCAGGTTTGACAGTCCTTCGATCATCTGTTCCAAGTCTCGTAACGTTTGTTGTTGCTGTTCTAACTCTAAACTTTCTCTTTCTGTACAATTTATTAGTTCTAGTAATTCGTGGATTTCTTTTTGTGCTTCTAGTAGTAGTTTGTGATCAGGATGTAATTGGTCTGGAAAATAAAGTCATCGTCAGTATATTACTACTCTTGCACTACCGCCATGATTTTGTTAGTGAGCGTTATGTGATTAACACACAAATAGTGATTGGATTCATTTAAAAAAAAGCTACCACAGTTCCAGATATTTTGCCACCAAGCAGTAGTATGTAAACATTAGTGTGTTCCGGTTTGAAGAGTACTCCAGATAGAGTACAGATTAACCATTGAAAGTCTCAAAGAAATGAGCGCCAAAGCAGCGTTGCCTTGGACTTTGTTTTACTACTCAAACTTCTGTGTATCGCTGCAATGGTCATGGATAGGCGTTGTCTCGTAACATCGGGAGGGCGTCTCGTTCGTAAAAAAAACTAGCACTCATGCACGGATAATTAAACATCTGCGGAACAGGTATTAGATAGATCGAATCGAGCCCCTACAGTTTTTAGGGCTGACAAGTCCCCTACCACTAAGTCACACAGATCATGTTCAGAAACCTACCTGTGTGTTTTATCAGCCTTTGTATAAGCAGCTTGTAGCTGGGGAACTTTTGAACAGGCTTTATCAGTAGGTTGTCCAGAGATAGCTTCCCCTTGTGATCACGAGCCATCGCGTCCAGAAACTTGGCGAAAGCGGGCCGTGAAGACGCAGCCGTCTTAATGGTTTCCTTTGCTTTCTTCAGGTTGTTGATGAACGACATGTACGTGTCCATTACGGTGGGTTTGGTGAACTGTGGAAAGGATAGTTTTGTTTGCATTTAATCGTGACTATTATATTTTCTAACATTCAAAAGGAACTAAAACTCCATCCGCATATGTATAATGACTCTCAGCACAATGCGCTTCCCCCCAGATATATAGCAAGTATTTGAGTCGGAGTATGAATTCCCAAAAAAATATGGGTTTTTAAAGCCAGATTAAAAAGGTTCCTTCTATGTTAGCATATTACATCCCCGGTCTCATCATTACTTCACATTATGCAATGTGTGGGTAAAAAAACCTAATGTTTCGTTGCTTTTTAATATACTTTCCAGTGCAAGTGGAATTAATAGACAATAGTCAACTTTAATAGCACTCACTTTATTTATTTAACTTCCATTATCCACTTATTTAAGTGGTTTCTTATTTATATTTTAAATATGATAAAAATTTTGGAGGTGCTGGAAACTCACAACATCTAAGAAGACGTCGCCGACTTTCTGCTGTAGGTCCCATTGCTCCAGCCGCCTTCTCAGCTGCTCCAGGAACACTTGGTGCACGTTCAGGATACTAGGTACTTGGTAGAAGATCTCGTCCACCAGAAACGCATCTAACAGACCGGCGTTCTCGGGACTCTTCAGCGGTTGGAGATACTTCTGTAATATCAAGAAAGTCAGAAATGGGTTAGCTATTCTTTAGTCAAAATTTTGTCAAGTACCGTTTAAAAAACAAGACGCGCAAAAAAGTTGGATCAACTTTAGCTACATTATAATCAATTAATATTATTAACTTACAGTTTTGTAGCAAATATAGCTCAGTGGTTAGAGCGTTAAGTTTCAACGCCGCAGCGCATAGATTCAAGTCCTAAAAATAAGTTTGGGCAGCCTTGGAAAACATCGTGAAGAACATAGTGGTAAGGTACTTTCTAATATTCCTAGCTAGCGACCACACTCAAGTAGAACATGACGGCTGAGTACTTGGAAAGGTATTCCGCCAGTCTTACTTAAAAACCAATTCCTATTCTGGGCCAGGCATTTTTCAACTCATTTAGTAGGAAAATGGAGATATAAGATGAATGGATGGAATGATTAGAAGAAAATGGTAGTGGTAGTTACCACTCTCTCTAATACAAAGACGAAGATGAAATTTTTTAATTGTTATTGAAATCGACTTAAGTTATGGATTTCACATCGATCAGTCCTCGGCATAACATCAAATAATAACGTAAGTTAAAAATAACTTAAAAATTTGTAAAACTCTGACGTCGCTTTTGTACTAAGATAAAGTAAATGTATCCTCCATTCATCCCTGAAATTTGAAACATTGTCTTTAACTTTGTTAAAATATTTTCTTGAAGCATTTTTTCGGAATTTTTATGAGCTAATTCGCGACGAACTACAGTAGTAGACGCATTCAGACCACACTGTTATGGCACCTACATATATTATAAATCTGAATGTTTACAAGTAAACGTATGATCATATATTTGTTATTTCTTTAGACTGCACAACTATTAACAAATAAATATTAGATGACATTTTCATACAGCGCCATTTAACCCCAAACTAAGCAAAGTTTGGACTAGGGCAACCAAGTAACAGATCTAATACTTATATAGTTAGTTTTATAGTTAGGATTTAAAATATATAAGTTTTAAAATATATAGGATACTTACATGTATACCATTTGAAATAGCGTTTATATTTAGTTTATTTATATGTGTGTTTCTTCATTTTATTTTTGTGTCTATATGCGTATATATTTGTCTCTTTTTTTTTGTTACCGCCCGGCACTCTCGTGCGTGACGTCACCTGCCGGCCTCGACGGAAGACCAGCGCCGGCTGGCTGCAGTCGGTATTATGCTGAGTTGAGGCCGGTTTGTGACATAAAATGGATTTTTCTTTTTTCTTTTTATGTTTTCATTTATGTTTGTTAAATGTTTTATGTCACAAATAAAGTGTTGTCTATTTAATTGTCTACTTTACTTTACGTAAATGCTTACTTATGATATATGTAAAAAACACCCAGAGACAGAACAAACATCCATGTCAAACAAATGTTTGTCCTAGGTGGGAATCGTCCTAGGATGCAGAGCTACTTCCAAATGAGCTAATAGGTCAGTCAGGGAACTCAGAATGAATTTTAAATCGGATTTAGTTAATAACTTTAATTAACACATACAAAACGTTTTATCCAAAAATAGAGATTTTGTAGTGATAGCTCAGTGGTTAGCGCTGTCGGCTCACACCGAAGAGCGTGGGTTCCAACTCCAAAGATGAACTTGAGCTACCGGTGAAGAAAAACTCTAGTATGGCCTATACCTACTCTTTAGTACTCGGCTGGCAAGCTAACACCCTCAAGTTGAAAATCTGCCGCCAATTTTATCTAACGGTGTTCCGGCAACCTCACTTGAGAACCAGTTCCATTCCATTAGGTGTATTTACCATATTCGACCACACCGTCACCTAATATCAGGTGAGCTGCGGTCAAACATCTAGCCTGTCAACCTTAAGAGAAAAAAAAAACAGTTCTCTTAGTAAAACTGCGCTGCCAATATACAATATACAAAACATATGTTCATGTAATATTTGCGACACTGCTTTATATTTTCCCAGATTTTCTCCTTGTAATCAAATGGAAACTTCCCACAAGTTTGACAGTTCTGCATCACTCAGGAGTAAAGTGGAGGGAGCGGGGAATGATAAGAGGCCCGGGGAACTTTCTTGACAATATTTGAGTAATCTCCCTTTTGTTGGAAGTTTCTGGAAAGTTCCATTTTGTTTGCGGCCATGTGAATGTCACCAATGTTTTGAAGTAGGTCTCGGGGCTTTATTTGCGTCTTTCCTTATATTTTGTATTTCCTTTCATTAACAGATGCTGTCCGTACTCATATTATATTCACTCATGGTATACGCTTCGGGGTGTCTAGCTGAAAGACCGCCTGGCTTCCAATCTGGAAGGTCTTGGGTTCAAATCCCAAAGCAAGCAAGCGGCAACACACAAACTAGTACTTTAACCTCAGATTAAGATTCATTTGACTGACTTTCCTCTTCCTATATTGTAAAAAAAATAAGAAAATAATTTATTTCCAAGTTAACAAAAGGTCACGGATCCCTATGTGTATGGAGTGTAATTTTTAAATTACAAAAAAAAAAACCAATGCAAGCGTTTGTAGCGATGATAGTTCGCATGCCGAAGGGCGTGGGTTCAAACCCCAACAATGAGCTTGAGCTGCCGGTGAAGGAAAAACATCGTGAGGAAACCATAGCGTGGTGGTAGGGTACTTTCTGGTACTCGACTGGCTAGCTACCACCCTCAAGTGGAAAATCTGCCGCCATGCATGTAACGGTGTGTTCCGGCAGCCTCACTTGAGAGCCAGTTCCATTTCAGGCTAGGTGTGCTTTACCATCTTCGACCACACCGTCACTTAACATCAGGTGAGTTGTGGTCAAACACCTAGAAAGTCAGCCATAAAAAATAAAAATGTCTTTAAAAATAAGGAAAGAAACCCCCGCCCCCTTTGAAGCCCCTGTAAAAATTGAACGGCCCCTTTTCCTATATCAGGTATTTTTTATGGCTCACAGCCTAAATGTTTTGACCACAGCTTTTTTTACTCGAAATATGTTTGTGTTTAACCCCACCCTGTCTGATGTTAAGCAGGATTCAATCTAAAATGACGCTTACCTATAAATAACCTTTATACTCAAAATTTTAAGACACCCAAGTTGTACTTCGGTGATACAGACGCCAGGAGAGTTCCATATCCTCGCTTTACGTATGAAAAATGTGGAAGCGTTCAGTCCGTACGTGGGGAATATCCACAATGTATGGATGGCGATCCGTGTCTGCCTAGCCGTCCGGTAATAGCAAGCTCACCTAATGTAATGACGATAAATACACCTAGCCTGGAATGGAACTGGCTCTCAAGTGAGGTTGTCGGAACACACCGCATAGTTGTATATTAAGATTTTGTTAAATTTCCTGAAGATCGATCCATCTGTTAAGTTGTATAAATAAAATTTAAAAAAAGTGTTTTGCAAGGTAAGTAAATTTCCACAGCAAATTCATCCGCAAGCCCCGGAATGGAAACCCCAAGCTTTTGTATTTTATGATAAGAAGGTTTCATTGTTCTCCGTAAAATTTCGTTTCCCTTTCATTATCTCAATGACAAATTGTTACAGGCTGGTCATTATTCTTCATTTCCTTTTTCTGAGTTTTCCCATCCTTACAATTATGAATGTAAGTGTAGAGACCAGCTGGGGCCGTACTGTGAGCTCTTATAGCCATTCAAGTTCGGCAATCACGAAAGCGACCTTATTGTGTGTGCAAGCATACGCTAAGCAATTGCATATGTTTAACCAACTTAAAAAAAAGAGGAAGTACACAATTCGTAATTTTTTTATATATGTTACTCGATTAATCGAAGACTGTTATATAAGGCAAGAAATATGAGTTAAAGAATTAGAACTCAGTCCTTGTTAACCTTGAAGTGAGTTGACCGAATCCGTAGTCCGGAAGATACAGCTAGATGTACCCGATGTGGCAATAATCCGTACAATCTAACAATAACTGGCCCACATATCTCTCGCGGAAAATTTTGCTGGGAAAATCACCGCACACCGTAGGGCTGTCAGACAGATTTTAACCTTATGTTATACTAACCCAAACCGAGGTCATTATACGAACCAATCAGTTTTTACATACAATAAGTTAAGAGTTACAATTTTTTTCATATAACAGCTGATTTTTAGTATCATGACCTCCTTTCACACTCCATATAGCTTATAGCCCTATGTATATAATAGTAAATATAAAAGTGTAGTACGCTAAAAAAGCTACTACAAAAAAAAATACATTTTTATTATCATCTATGTATATCATCAACTATGTAACGTATTGGCGTTTTTTTAGGGGTAAGATCTGGGGACACGGTAGTGCCCCTGCCAAGACGAGCCAAGCGAAGCCCAAGGGCACTACCTGTACAGGCTTACTGCCTTCCTAAATCGGCTGGCAAAGTGTTGCGACGCATTTACACTGCAACGTCTATCAGGCGGACTAAATACCGGGAACGAATGACAATTCACATTCAAGAACCGACCTACGTTTAAGTTTGAAACTGTGGTTTTCATCAAACTTCGCCCCCATCATGAAGGCCTCCAAAGACGTGACACTACCTACCTTTTCTCGAAGATCTTCGTCGTTTATTTGAACCCTTATAACTTGTGTTTGGATCATACCAGATAAACAAAATTCTCGGGATATGATGTCAATAGTGGACTAGCCACATATTTTGACTAAGGTGTAGAGTTTGTCCAGATGGTTTATTTTTTCTCAAAAAGTACTTAATTCACTTGACGAATTTCTGACAGAAAAATAGTATATTTACACGACATAAATATGACAAAAAAAAATCTTTAAAAACAATTATATAAATACATTTCAACTTTTAAAACAATGCCAAGACTTCTCTTCTTATCTTTCTGCATGGAATCAATAAATATCTTTAATCTTACATTGAAAACTTGTTAGCTTAAGTAAATACATTATTTAAATTGTTTTTCTATGTAAAAGTAAATAGAAGAATGATACGCTCACCTACTGGCAAGAGACAACCGCATGACCTTTAAACTAAATTAAAATTAATTTATTTTAGTCATACTGCACCATATAAATTCATAATAAAAAAGAGTCAAAATGTCAATAACAAAAAAAAACAATTAATAAAGTATCATAATATAAAAAATGTCAGTTTCAGTACGTTTTCTTCGGCAATGGTACCGTATCATGCCGGCACCACACAATCGTCCAACAGTCCAACAGTCCAACACTCGAACATGACTCGAGTCTGTCCCAACTCA
This sequence comes from Biston stratarius, assembly GCA_950106695.1. Lineage (NCBI taxonomy): Eukaryota > Metazoa > Arthropoda > Insecta > Lepidoptera > Geometridae > Biston > Biston stratarius. The sequence goes on from OX467112.1 coordinate 13,214,854, forward strand.
CGATCGATCAAAACAGACCCTCCACACAATATGCACGTTCCAACCGTGTTCCCAACTTGGGGATTTCCCATTAAACCAATCGCGCGCCAACACGATCCAACACCGTCAAACACGCACGAACTACCTCTCCACACGTGGAAGGTTGGACGAACAGTTCGACTGTTGGACGATTGTGTGGTGCCGGCATCATGTTTATCACGGCAGTGCCGAAGAAAAGGACAGTCCAATCTATCAGCAATCCTTGACAGAACGGCAGCCTGCCAATGAATGAATGAATGATTGGCGGCCTTTGCAGAGGTCTTCAGAATTTTGAATAACAAAACAAAGTCCAGGGCATCGCTGCTTTGGCGCGCATTACTTTGAGACATTCGATGGTAAGTCTCAATAGCCCTGTAATTTCGCTAGCTGCAGTACCTTTTAAACCGTAACCGTAACGTGTTTAACCGTTCTACTGCTTGGAAGCAAAATATCTGGTACTGCGGTAGTAACTATTTAGGCAACCACCTGCTTAGGAGATCTACCACCAAACTGGAATACATTTACCTATTATATGTTTAGACACTACTGCTTGGGGGCGGGATATGTGATGCTGCTGTGGTAACCTAGACGAGCGTCTGCTATGGAAATCTAGCCACCCAGTAAACACCTAGCCAGAATCCGCCGAATGCACCCGTTGTAATCCGAAATAACTTTAATTACCGAGAACAGTATATTTTCTGTGGACAAAGGTGTATTTAGGTGAAGAGCCCAGCCGTCCCGACATCCCTGATGCTTCACCGGCTCATAAATATAATGAGTATGTCACTCGCCGGTTAATTCGGGATAAATTAATCCGTCATAATTTTACGATGTGAATAATTTATAGAGCTGAGAGCATGGCCAGGACGGAGAATGTTTTAATTGGGAGATGGAAGCGTTCGAATCACATCTGGAATCAAAGGCAACAGACATGTAGATATAATAAAAGTATTATTTCAATATTTTACTCCTTATGTATACATATACTCAGCACCTTAAGCTCATTGTTGGGGTTTGAACCCTCTCTTCGGCATGTGAACCGACCGCGCTAACCACTGAGCTATTATCGCTACAAATCGGTGTATTGGAACGCAAGATAAGTGAAAAAGACGGATGAATGTGTATGACAGACGAGTGTGAAGAGAAAATAGATTTCGGGTCATTAAAGATGAAAGTCGTGCTTTAGTGAATGAACAAAATAATCTAAAAATATCTTGGCCATTTCTTTTATATCACATGTTTTTTTTAATGTAAAAAGTAATGTGACGAACGAGACGCTCTCCTGATGTTAAGAGATAACGCATGCCCATGACCATTGCAGCGATACACAGAACTTTGAGTAGTAAAACAAAGTCCAGGGCATCGCTGCCTTGGGGCACATTACTTTGAGACATTCGATGGTTAGTCTCAACAGCCCTGTAATTTTGCTGCAGTACCATTTCAACCAGAACATAGTAATGTTTACACACTACTGCTTGTACGGTGGTACCTACCTAGACGACCTCCTTCTAAGGAGATTTACCACCAAGCAAATGTATAAAGATAGATAAATATATTACACCAGTCGATTTATATAAAAGTATTAAGACGGAACGCCTGCTGTAATCATATCTACTTGCTTGAAAATTTATAGATCTATAAAGTATCAGTAAATTAAATAAATAAATTATCGGTAAACGTATCACTTGAGAAATTTGGATATCTTTTATGGTCGTTTTAGCTTAAATTTTTTTAAGGAATGTAAATGGTCTGGTATACAATATGACGTAGTATTCTTTTTTCATTTAATTTTTTTACTTCAACTCTCATAGCTGTCCCATTATAACTATCCATCCAAAGGTTGTCTGGAAGAAATCGCTTTAGGCCGTTATACTACCATATATGTATTAGTCTATGTTATTTTTGTTTTGTAATTAAGTATATTTTTTCTTTGTCTCTTTTTTAAGTTATGTTTGATATAATTTAAGTCACATCACATCATCAGCCATATGACGTAGTTGTGTGTTTTCGTGTGGTTTTCGTGTGTTTTTGTGTGGTGTTTTCCTGCACCTTTTGAAGTTATTGGCAATATGCACATAACTTAGAAAATACAGAGGTGCGTCCTGTGAGATTCGAATCCAGGACCTCTAGATTAGCAGCTAGATGGACTCCCAAGTAGGTTGCAGAAAGTTATATCACAGAATATAACTTTATTGTTCACTAAACATACTTAAATTATGCCGTGATGGTGCCGGCGTAAGAATTGTACCCCACCCTCTCTACCCGTGGTTGCCGTAAGAGTCGGCTAAGGGATGTAATACGGAAGATGGGCAGCAGCGTCTTCCTTGAACAATCACACTTAACTGCGCTCGCCAACCCGCCTGCCAAGCGTGGCGAGTATTGGAACCCCCCCAGGAGGAGGCCTATGTCCAGCATTGGACGTCCTATGGCTGATGATGAAGTAGAAACAACGATTACAAAATAATATTACGGATATGACAACATCTCTGGATTATCTGGTATCTGGTACAAAAGACATCTAGTTTCTTTATAAACAAAAGTAAAATCGAAATACTTTGTTGAGTTCTTGTATTTTTTTAAATATGAATAAGTTTTTTTTTATTTTTTTTAATTACTCTCCACAGACACTGGTGTCTGTGACCTTTGTCAACTTTGAATAATTTTCTTTTTTTTTATAATAATTAAAATATTTAAAAAGAAAATTGCAGAAGCGACCATACCTTGACTAATATCTCCAGCGCTTCGACGTAAGACTTTTCTGTTTCGTACAGTTCCACCACAACGTGCGTTCTCGTATCCTGGAACAAGAAACAAATTAGATTAATAAGAGAAATAGATGAGGTGACTCCCGCTCCTATTCGTTGAAAAGTTGGCCATAGCGTGGGAATGCGGGGAGTGTAATGGGCAGCTTTGCACAGGACACGGTCAGGGCCGGGTTAATTCACTAGTATAAAAATATTAATGAATGGTAATTCAATGTAATTTGACTAACTAATTTACTATTATATATTTTATTTTATTTTACATGGAAAACGAACAGCTGCTAATTGGTAAAATAAATAGGAGATCAGTGATAACACAAAAGCCAAAAAGTTTTCACTTATGCTAACTAGATTAGGTTTAAGTGCTCCGAGCCCGCACCGGCGCGCCGGCGCGGGGACAGATGTAAGAATACCATATTATTATACACATATAAATATACATTCAAAATTTAAACGAAATGTAAAATTAAAACAGATAATTAAATAATAAATTGACAATATAAGCCATAGAAGTTTTATTAGACTTTAACTTTGTTTATATTAGGTAAACTGTTTCGATATTTTTCTATAAAGAAATAAAATAATCATATTGTATAATGTTATATGATTTCTGTCATCTAACTTTATTATTATTAAATATAGAATAATATTTTCGAAATACTGAAATGTCTAATAAAGCGTCCCATGGGTACACGGGCAGCTCGACGGGCGGACGGGTTTACCAGCTCGACGGGTTAGCGACTGACGTATGGCGGGTCACACGTGGACGGGATCAACCTAAGATAGGGCACAATGGCACAAGGAAGAAGAGGCGTAAAAGGCCTTTAATTATTGAATTTAATTTGTAACAAATATTATAAATGTATGTTGACTTACATCATCCTTTTTTTTTCCTTTTTTTTTAACGCTGACAGGCTAGGTGTTTGACCACAACTCATCTGGTGTTAAGTAACGGTGTGGTCGAAGATGGTAAAGCACACCTAGCCTGGAATAGAACTGGCTCTCAAGTGAGGCTGCCGGAACACACCGTTAATTGCTCGGCAGCAGATTTTTAACTTGAGGGTGGTAGTTAGCCAGCCGAGTACTAGAAAGTACCCTACCACCACGCTATGGTTTCCTCACGATATTTTCCTTCACCGGCAGCTCAAGCTCATTATTGGGGTTTGAACCCATACGCATGCGAACCGACCGCGCTAACCACTGAGCTATCATCGCTACAAAACACATCATATTAAGCAAACCCTGTGAGGATGGTACTGTGTAATATAGTAAATAAATAATAACTAATTACATTTATCGCCGGGACTTAATCACGCACAAAATACTATGAAATTAGATTTATTGACATCGATGTTTCGACCATGTTGCAATAGCCGTGGTCACAAGCTGACACCAGCGTGCTGGCGACCATAGATATTGCAACATGGCCAAAACGAAGCCAATATCTTGCTATGGATCAATGCAGCGCCAACGAACGCCGACTGCGTTTTTGTCTATTTTTCCGATGGATTCCGAATTCGGAGCAGGTAAGGTTATCCCAGCCTAGCCAAAGCTATCTGTATTTTTAATTGATTTGAGATTTGTTAGCACAAACGTCATTTTGCTCAGTATCATTTTCTCAAAACGTCATTTTCGCAGAATGTCATTTAAGCCATTTTATCTAAGAGGACATCACGGGTAAATAGTAAAAAATATGTATAAAAAATATCTATCTAACCTTTGATTTATAATATAAGTACCTTTATATAATAATTAATGGCCTCACACTATTGTTTTCTGATTAACATTTAAAAGTAACCAAAAATACTGCATATATTATTACACGACTGTCCAAAAAAGGAGAGTAATGTTTTCAGGTTAATGCATACATGTATGATAGTTTTTTAATTTCACCATAACTTTTAAATGCCTAAATGGAATCACAAGAAAATAATATTCTTTGTTAAAATCTGTAAATTTGTGAACAAACCCGCAAACCGCAATTAGTGTAAGAGGTGGAGGGCGATATCAGCTATATAAAGCTCCTGAATCATTGTTTACGGACACAAATAACCCGTGTTATCACCTGCTACACGTGTACGATGTACACGAACGTGTCTAACGTTTATACTCCGAAATATATACATTGTTAATCAAACTATAGAGTTCTGACGACCTCTTTTTTGACAGGCCAGCAACTAGTTGGTTGACGACAGCGTCGACAATGAAAATAGGATATATCATAATTATATTCTATTTGAATGGAAATTTTTACGAATTGTATGTATAATGTGATAGTTTTTTATAACATATATATAAAAGTAACGAACGAGACGCTTTCCTGGTATAACATAACGCATGTCCATGACCATTGCAGCGATACACTAAATTTTAAGTAACAAAACAAAGTCCAGGCTATCCCTTCTTTAACGCTTATTACTTTAAGACTTTCATTCATTTCATTTTAAGATTTTAATTATTTAAGATAATCTAACTATAATTGCTACGCACTACACGAGAAGAAACCGCATGCACGTTGTACTCTACAAGTCTACATAGACTCCTTAAAGAAGGCCACCGGACGTGGCCGAAACTATATATCGGAGTATTCGATATAATTAAACGTGAGTAATCCCGCATAAAATGAGTAAGTCACGTCAATTTTTATAGTAAAAAAAGCCGTGGTAGAGAAAAATTAAGCCAGAATGCAGGCGGCATTGCCACGAATGGCAATGCAAATTTTTTTACTTAAACAGGCGTCAACATAATCTGTCTCCGGTTGGCCAGGTCGCTATGTAAACATGTACGGTTTGTCCACAAGGAATTAAAGTTTCAATACCAAACGACATAAATTAAAAAAGTTATAAAATTGTATATTGAAAAAATCGTTATAATAAACAAGTTTACGTGCGACCGACACCTTAACGTTAAGTGATCTGATAAATACTTTTATCAGATACGTGTAAACTCATAATTTACAAATTTTACAACTAACGACACAAAAACACAAGGTTTTAGTTATTTTGGTTTAAACTACTCAACCTATTTCCATGAAATTTCTTTGACAAATTAGTTCAAAACAGACGGAGTTCTAAGGTAAAATTATAAAAAAAAAAACTAATTGAAAACCTCATTATTTGAAGACGATTTAAATACGGTTTTCCGCTCAAATCGGTTAAAAATGACGGAGTTCCAAGGTAACAAAATAAACAAAACGTGCAACCGAATGGAGAACCTCCTTTTTTGATGTCGCTTAAAAGTGAAACACAATATGACACGAGCTTTACAAGTTGGCGCCAATAAACCTCAGGTAGTACAAATATGTTTGCTGACTACCGGTAGTACTCAACGGTAGTACACTGTACAGATAGCTACCACTACAGCGCATTATCAGTCTGCGACCTCGGCCCGTGGATCGATCCAATATAATTACACGTCTCCCTTAGTGGATACCGGGCTCCGACTACTTTATGATACGGTTTGTGTATCATGTTAGCCAAGTTAAGTTTCGTTCCGTGCCTACACCAATACATTTTTCGGAATCTCAGTAGCCGATATTTTGCTGTGGATCGAACCAGCGCCAACGCGGACTGCGTTTTTGTCTATTTCCTCTATTTTCTATTTTTCTTGTTTTCTTTTTTCGATTCCGACCTCAGGGCTGGTAAAGCTATTGATCAGCCTGACCTAGTTTGTCCTCCTTTTTTTAAATGTTTGACAGGCTAGGTGTTTGACCACAGCTCGCCTGAAGTGACGGTGTTGTCGAAGATGGTAAACATCTAGCCTGGAATGTGACTGGCAAGTACGACTTTCAACTTGAAGGTGGTAGCTAGCCAGCCGAGTACTAGAAAGTATCCTATCATCATCATTTCTTCAAGATCTTCAAGTCAAGCTAATTGGTGGGGTTTAAACCCACGCCCTTCAACGTGTGAACTGACCGCGTTAATAGCTAACCTATAGTGCAGCATATACGGAGCCAAAATAATTAATCGATCAAACAAGGAACTTAGGAACTTAGACCTTGGACAAATGACTGAAGTGAAATTAGGTCTAACATGTCTGCCGTATCTCCAAAAACCTGAGGGCCAAGAAAAACGATTTGGACTCCAACCATCAAAAGACATCACATCACATCATCAGCCATAGGACGTCCACTGCTGGACATAGGCCTCCTCCTGGGGAGTTTTGCCAATACTCGCCACGCTTGGCAGGCGGGTTGGCGAGAGCAGTTAGGTATGATTGTTCAAGGAAGACGCTGCTGCCGATCTTCCGGATTACATCCCTTAGCCGACTCTTACGGCAACCACGGGTAGAGAGGGTGGGGTACTATTCTTACGCCGGCACTACCACGGCAAAAGACACCCGGGCCAAAATAATATAGCGTTTGCATCTCACTGCAACGACTGACTCACGAAAGCTTTCGGCCGTGAGAAGTGGAAAATTAAAAGGGATGCGTTCATATAGACATGACAAGAAACGAAAACCAGCTTATAAAATTTACCCAATCCTACAGAAATCACAAAGTTACCCATCGTGCTTGCGATTCAGTGTACATGTATATATAATTATACGTTTGTCCTACTGTAAGCTATTCAATTGGGGCAACGCGCTTATTTATAGAGTTGCCCGATATTCTATCGATTCTTCTCGATACGGCTGTATTTCTTTGAAAGCGATGGATTCCTTTTCTTTCGTTGTACTTTGATAATTTTTATGTGACTTATCGTTATTTTAATTTCTTTTTATGTTGGTTTGGGGCTAACAAGGAACAATGAGGTCAGGTGAATTTACGTTTGTCATTCGTACAGCCAAAAAATGAAATAAGCTGCAACCTTGTTTTTGAGATATAAATTATATCATTTCAAGGTCAGAGTGAATAGGTTTTTTTTAATATGGTTGACAGTTTTACTGTGTTTTGGTTTGAAGGATATTGCAGAGAAGCGAGGCCGTGGTGGCGCCGGCGTAAGAATAGTACTCCACCCTCTCTAGCCGTGGTTGCCGTAAGAGTCGGCTAAGGGATGTAATCCGGAAGATGGGCAGCAGCGTCTTCCTTAAACAATCACACCTAACTGCGCTCGCCAACCCGCCTGCCAAGCGTGGCGAGTATTAGCAAAACCCCTCCAGGAGGCCTATTTCCAGCAGTGGACGACATATGGCTGATGATGTGGTTGACCGTTTAGGTGTTTAACGACCACAGCTCACCTGATGTTAAGTGACAGTGTGGTCAAAGATGGTAAACACATTTAGCTAGGAATAGCTCTCAAGTGAGGCTGCCCGAAAATACCGTTAGGTGCTTGGCGGCAAATCTTCAACTTGAGGGTGGTAGCTAGCCAGCCAATTACTATAAAGTACTCTACTACCACGCTATAGTTTCCTCGCAATGTTTACCATCACCGGTAGCTCAAGCTCATTGTTGGGATTTGAACAAACAGCCTTCGGCGTGTGAACCGGCCGCGCTAACCACTAAGCTATCATCGCTACATGTAAAAGGTTCCAGTACAGTCACACATCACACATCGGCACGTCATCGATAACACGTCGGTAAGGTGATTAAGGTGTTAAGGCACAACTATTTCGACTATGAATACAATATCTAATGCCTGCCCTTAAACGTTTTAAAATTCACAACAATGCTCGAGTATGTACTTGCTCACCTTAGTCATCGCTTCAAAAACATTTTCACGTTGTAAACAAAGCGTAACCAGTGCTTTGCAGTGTTTGTGCGAGAAACATCACAAATGTTTTCAATCATAATCTTGGGGTTTGAACGTTACTTTTCCCCACTTTCCTCTCTATGGCAATTCGTTGAAAGGTCTGGGCAAAGTCTTTTAGAGTGATTTTTTTGTGAAACAAGTTCAATTTGAAATTTAGAGGATTTGAAGAAATTCGTCAAAAGCAATTCGTCGAATCGCATTTTGACTACAGCTCATCTGATGTTAATTGACGGTGTGGTCGAAGATGGTAAAGCACACCTACCCTGGAATAGAACTGGCTCTCATGTGAGGCTGCCGGAACACAGCATTAGATGCTTGGCGGCAGATTTTCAACTTGAGAGTGGTAGCTAGCCAGCCGTGTACTAAAAAATACCTTACCACCATGTTATGGTTTCCTCATTCGGCGAATTGTTTACGACGAACTGTTTTCGACGAATTTTCTGCAGACGGTTTTGAGTTTATTTGTATTAAAAGTATAATTATAGGTCGCTGGTTAAGCTAATTTTAAGCTAGACTAACACTATCGGAGTTTTTGAATGAGGTTTTTCCATGCCAATCGTAAAAATCTATGAAAAGGTCTTTTGTCTAGAGGGTGGTCCGATCTCCCATTCCAATGAGTCTAAAGAAAACAACAATGGGTCGATGAGGCCTGTCGTAGCGCGCGCCTGACATTTCCTGAAAGTGTTGTCAATTGCTAAGTGCTAGGGGGTCCAGTTAGTCTCTATGGAGACAGTCCTATATAGAGATGAGGATGTCTTCTCTCAGGGTAAAAAACAAGTCATAGAATTTTTGTATAAAACCTTACGTAATTAAAAAAAAATACTTAGTAAATAATCCCTTCGATCAGGTCAGTTAAATTATATACAAGCGATATATTCAATACTATATATTCTATACTATATAAAAACTTATGTATATTAAAAAACTCTAAATTTATATCCAAAAATAAAGTAACTTTGCGAGTGGTTATTTGACCACAGCTCGCCTGATTTTAAGTAGTGTGGTTGTAGATGTTAGAACACACCTAGCCTAGAATGGGACTGGCTCTCAAGTGAGGCCACCCGAACACATTATTACATATTATTATATTCCAAATTACTGTTTCAGTATTGAATTAAACAAGTAAATGAAAATAAAAACATACCTCATTGCATAAAACCTCCCTCTATAACTCTTCTTTCACTTTGAAAGCTGTAAATTGTGGAACGAGCTTCCCGCAGAAATACAGAGCGCTCAAACGCCCGAGGTTTTCAAGAGAATAGTTAAGTCAAATATTTCTAATGTAATAACGTCGCAATTCGATATTAATCTATCACAAATATAGACACGTGTGTTACTAGCGCCATTGTAATATTAAAAGATAAATCAAAATCTAAAAGTCATTTATTCAGTTTAGGCCCTGGTAAGGCACTTATGAACGTTAAGTTACATGTTTGAATCTACCACCGGCTCGTAATTACACTTCAACTGAGAAGACTCCGGCAAGAAACTCAACAAGGCATTTTTTTTTTTGTGGATCTTTCTTTTCATATTAGGTTACAGTTTATACAGTTTACAGTTATAGATATTAATACATTATGCTTACTACAATTGACACTTAGCCAGGGGGATGCAAGTGCAGAGAGAAGCTACTACAACCATATATTCCTGTCTTCCACGTAATGAGCCACCTCATAGTAGGCTTTGTCATTTTGACAATATATATAAACGAATATAAATAAACGAATATAAATAAACGAAGGCATTACTCCCCTTCAGTGCAGTGGAAACAAATCATCTAGTGGAAGCTGGGAAGGTAATCTCAGCCAGCCTAGACAAACGGCATTGAAATGGAAAACGATCTTCTTTATCTTGCTCAGGGTGAGAGGAAGGCGATACTTCAAGGCAAGCCAATACGAGAAAAGGGTTGTTTATGCTTAACTATCTTTATTTTTTAACAAGGTACTTATTTGATTTTGCCCGCGGTTGCAAAGGTAAGATAATTTTATTATACTCAGGATTCCATACACAAAGTGTTTTTTAATTAATTCTTTAAACAAAACATTTTTTTTAATTGTAAAAGTAATTAGACGAACATGTTCTCTTTATGGTAAAACATAACGAAATAAAACCACATCCACAACAAGTATAATTTTTAACAAGAAAAAAACCGATTTTAACTAGGAAACTAAAAAGTAAAAGGTTCCCCTCGATTTCTCTGGGATGGCATCATCAGATCCTGGTTTCCTTATCACGGTACCACCCTTGGGATATCTCCTTTCCAACAAAAAAGAATCATCAAAATCGGTTCATAAACGACGAAGCTATCCGCGAACACACATAAAAAAATATATACATATATATACGGTTGAATTGAGAAATCTTTCATTGAAGTCGGTTAAAAACGGGAGGTGTTGCTATTGCAATAGAATCCTGCTAAAGCAGCGTAAATGCTCTGGTCTTGATAGAGGCTAAATATGTTTGCTATCTGGGATGGCGACACTTTGTCCATAGGGACCGGGGATATTTTCAAAGATTTGTCGAAAAGATTTAAAAGTCTCATCATCATTATCCTCATCATCATCATCATCGTCATCATCATCATCATCATCAGCCATAGATCGTCCACTGCTGGACATAGGCCTCCTCCTGGGGGAGTTTTGCCAATACTCGCCACGCTTAGAGGAAGACGCTGCTGCCTATCTTCCGGATTACATCCCTTAGCCGACTCTTACGACAACCACGGGTAGAGAGGGTGGGGTACTATTCTTACGCCGGCACAACCACGGCAAAAAAATAAAAAAAGTCTACACGTGATCAAAATGATGGCCTTTATTTATAAAATAACCCCTTTGCAATCTCAAAAAGCTTTGCAATCCGGGGGGGCAATACGACCAACATTTTGGTCTCGCTGCCTGACACCTATTAGTTTATTTGGTAATCTGCTTCAAGAGCTGGAGGGCGTGGGTACAATTCCCACCCAGAACAAACATTTATGTGACAATAAATGTACAATGTATATAAGTGTTCAATGTGGATCCCATAACACAAGCTTTGCTTTGTTTGGGGCTAGATGGGGATGTGTGAAATGTCCAGCATTATTCATTAATTTAAAAAAAAATTTCTATATATTGAATTGACATGACAAAAACCGATTAACATCTCTAAAAACACAAATATCATGAGCAGATACAGAACACGTACGAGATTTTATTTTAATACGCGTTGACGTTTATGAAGGTATTCTAACCCTGGGCTGAACAAAGCCTCGCTCCCAGCAGTATAAACAGCTGTAAACAATATTGTTATAGCTGCTACCAAATGAGGCTTCTGACACGTTATGATGATGCGCTTTGATGGGAGCTGTCATAAAAACAGTCGTGAGGCAGTGATCACAGTAGAAGCAGGGGTTTGGTGCTCGGCAGCTGTCCCAGAACGGTTGAGGAAGGCGGTAAATGTGATGCGGTTGAGTACCTAGTTGTAGTTTGAGGCCTTAGCTCGCCAATTATAAGTAAAAATTATTGAAAAAATTGTTTGTAAAATCAAAATCAAAAAGTAATTTATCCAGTTTAGGCCCTGGGAAGGCACTTATGAACGTTAAGTTACATGTTTGAATCTACCACCGGCTCGTAATTACACTTCAACTGAGAAGACTCCGACAAGAAACTCAACAAGACATTTTTTTTTGTGGATCTTTCTTTTCAAATTAAGTTACAGTTTATACAGTGTTCAGTTATAGATATTAATACATTATGGTTACTACAATTGTCACTTAGCCAGGGGGATGCAAGTGCAGAGAGAAGCTACTACAACCATATATTCCTGTCTTTCACGTAATGAGCCACCTTATAGTAAGCTTTGTCAATTAACCTCTGTTTTATAAAATAGTTAAAATGTGCCAAGCACCTAATGGTCCGGTAGCCTTACTTGAGGGCCAATTCCATTCCAGGCTAGATGTGCTTTACAATCTTCGACTACACCGACATTTAACATCAAGTAAGCTGTGGTCAAACAATTGGATTGTCAAACATTTAAAAAATTATAATTTACTTAGTTTGGGGTTAGATGGCGCTGTTTGAATTGTCCTACGATATTTATTATTATGCCCATTATACAGTACGTATGCGCAAGTCGCGCGGCATCGCGTCGCGAAGCGTCGTTCACGTAGGACCATAGGTGATATAAGACAATGTGTGTTGTGTGACAGCAGTGAACGCTCATGCCACTAGTGACCTAGTTGTGTGCCCTAGAAAGCTAGACATATGCCTGTATTAGTACTTACTTGTGGAGGCTTGAATATTTAAATAAACGTCACACTATTAACGGTCTCGGTTGCCTGGATGAAATCGCTTTTAACGATAAGACCGCCACTTTTGTCACTAATTCATCAGATTATTTTGTTTTCTGTACACATATTTTATTTCTAGTGTACAATAAAGAGTTTGTACATAGGAATCTACTTATGAAAAAAAAAATAATTTGAAGTAACAATAGTCTTGTTAAGTTTTCACTATAATTTATAATTAGAATAATTTATTAGCCATTAATAACTATGAATCTATGAATATAATATAAACATATCAATTTGACGCTAATTTATGACTGTTTTACAATTTAAAACAAATTAGTACACATTATGATTTTTTGTGGTTCTAAAAATATATACAATAAATGACGTTCGCATAGCGAGGATGTGGAACTCTTTGCCGGAGTCTGTGTTTCCCGAAAAGTACAATATGAGTGTCTTCAAATCAAGAGGAAACAGGTTCTTTCTAAGTAATCGTTTTCCATCCTAGACCACATCATTGCTTAGCATCAGACAGGATGTGGTCAAACGCGAACTTATCACTACATAGTATAAAACATAGTATAAATAAAAGTCGCTTTCTCTGTCCCTATATCCCTATGTATGCTTAAATCTTTAAAACTACGCAACGGATTTTGATGCGGTTTTATTTAATAGATAGAGTGATTGAAGCGGATGGTTTATATGTATAATACATGCATATGCACCACATAAATATCTACATTGCACCCGTGCGAAGCGGGGGCGGGTCGCTAGTTCTGTATAAAAACAGGCATCCTCCACTTAACAACTCCGTTAACGACTTGCGTACGGAACCATAAAAATAACTTTAGAAAACAGCGTAGAAATATAACCGAATATATTAGAAGGTAAAAAAGATTATATTAAATCCGCAACACGCCGTAAATTAACTGTAAAATATGGGAAGTAAAGGCATTTACCGTATAGTACTTCTGAAGTAGAACGTCCCGAACACCGCGGGAAATGTGCTCACAAATCATAATAAGACTCTCTGCTTTTAAAAGCTTCTTTTATCTTTTTTCCTCTAAAATGAAGCGTTTTCTTGTTGGCCCTCTTGGAGTCAACCGCTGTAGATATCTATGTTACCCAGTTCCGATGGGGTATAATTTTCCTTAGGTCGTCTATTTTTTTAATTTTTTTTAACGCTGACAGTCTAGGTTTTTTGACCACAACTCACCTGATGTTAAGTGACGGTGTGGTCGAAGATGGTAAAGCACACCTAGCCTGGAATAGAACTGGCTCTCAAGTGAGGCCGCCGGAACACACCGTTAGATGCTTGGCCAGCCGAGTACTAGAAAGTACCCTACCGCCACGCTATGGTTTCCTCACGATGTTTTCCTTCACCGGCAGCTCAAGCTCATTGTTGGGGTTTGAACCCACGCCCTTCGGCATGCGAACCGACCGCGCTAACCACTGAGCTATCATCGCTACAAAATCAACATACATCTACATCGTCTAAGTAGGTACCTCCGCAGTACTAGATATAAAGAGAAACCCCCTGCACAATTGCTAAAGCAAAAAAGTTATCTTTTTTCTATCTATATATTTTGCCGCCAAGCAGTCGTGGGTAAACATTCCTGTGTTCCAGTTTGAAGGGTACTGCAGCTAGCGAAATTACAGGGCTGTTAAGACTAACCATCGGAATGTCTCAAAGTAATAAGCGCCAAAGCAGCGATGCCCTGGACTTTGTTTTACTCAAAGTTCTGAGTATCGGTGCAATGGTCATGGACAGGCGTTATGTCTTAACATCAGGAGAGCGTCTCGTTCGTTACTTTACTGTTACATAAAAATATAAAAAAACACATGTATTAAAATATAGTAGTAGGTATATATATCATCATTTAGTGTAGATACCGCCTGTTCCATTCTTAGTAAAATAATACAAAAGGAATCTTTTCTTTGTACCAAGACAAAGCATAAAATATTCAAGATTCCAACAAACACAAGAAAACATTCCAAGAAACACTTTTGCAAGTCTATCGGTCTACATTTGCTGGAATATTGACACGCACGACATGCAATCAAATTCATAGACCCCGGGGTGCTATTCTGGCAAACTCTATATTGCTTTTGTTCCCTTCACTCTTACGTATGTATATCAGAATGACTGTCTTGCTGTCTTGCTTTGGAATGCACTTCCTTCCAGTATCAGACAAGATAATTCTCTTAATATCTTTAATAATTAAGTATATAAACATTACTTATCTGAATGCTAATGTATATTTGTATTTCATATGTATATATTTAAATAGATATACATATATTTATTAAATGTATTATTAATTTATAGTATGTTTTTCTGTTTGTATATTCTGTTGTATAGTTGGTATATATATAAACATTTTTATTATTATCTATATAATATATATCATAAGCATCATGCGTGTGCGTGTGTGTCGGTGTATGAGAGTGTGTGTTTGTGGTTGTGTGTTGTGTTGGTGTGTGTGGGAGTGTGTGTGTGGTTGTGTTGGTGTGTGGTTATGTTGGTGTGTGTGGATGTATGTTTGGTGTGTAATAAACTTGTATTGTAATGAGAGGAGCAGGTTACGGTAAAAAATACTTATACCCTGAGAATGGCCGACAGCCGACAGACAGCCGTTGCCTGGGTAAAAGGCAAGTTTTTTCAAGTGGAGCGGAGTGGTGGTTTAATATCGGTCCAGATTTAGTAAATTATTTGATGAGGGTCCAATTTTCGCGACAGCAGCATAATGGTTTGGTCTATTAAGCCTTATTAAGTCCAGTTGGTACTTAAAAAAAAAAGTATTTTTGTTTTTATGTGTTTTCTATATGGATAATCTATCATAGGCGGAATATACTTAGATGGATACGATGAAACTTTTCCCATCGATTTCCGATACCTGCTGGTGTTGGCTGTTCTGGTTAGTATTCGTTTAGTATTCTAACCAAAAGTAGGTACCTACTTTTGGTTGTGTATAAAATCAAGTAGCTTTTGATCTCTATAAGTCTAAACACAGTTTGGAAAATATAAGTATTAACTTACTGTTATAGTTTGAGACAATAACAGAAAAATAAGCTATTAAAATTTGAAAATAAATTTTACATTATTTTTTTATACACTTAATGTAAAAAAAAAACTTAAAATAAATTACTGAAAATAGTCCATATCGATTAGCAATAATTAAATACTATGTTAATTTTTTTATAAAATAGACATAAGGCACAATGTTAAAAAAACATTCGAGTAATTAAAATGTCAAAGAATATGTCAAATAATAATGGAAGGTATACTATAAAAAATTCATATCATCTTAAAACTATTGCCATTTCTATGGAGTTTGAACCAGTGCTTCATTGCCATTCTCGAAGTAAACAGTTGCAGGTAACTGTTAGGACTGCCCTGGACCGGACAGGACACGGCGCCAAAGGGCCGCGATTCGCTTGCGCATGATCTGCATATAAGTCTGTCTATATGCGCGAAAAGCGAATTAGTAATTCTAGTCTTGAAGATAATGAATGGCATTAAAAATTTGACATGAATCCCATAATATCTATCCAATTTGCAAATACAAAAAAAAACATTATCCAATGAATTAAAAACACCCGTATTCAAAATCACAATATTTTCATTGAATAATCATCATCGAATGTGTCTACGTACATTTTGGTTTGATCATTGAAAATTATCAATTTTATATTGAGTAGGCGGTCCCACACATTACCTGGGTGTCTTCGAGTCGCATTTTCACTTAACATCAGTGAAATAAATAAATATCGTAGAACATTATGCACAGCGCCGTCTGACACAAACTAAGTAGTTTGTATATGGAAGTCAGATAGCTGATAGAATACTTAAATACTTTTTTGTAAATACATACTTATAATGTATTATAGAAAACCCAGACTCAGAACAAACATTTGTTTATACCACAAAACGTTCGTTTTGGGTGGGAATAGAACCCACGCCCTACAGCTCTTAACGTAGATATGCTACCAATGAGCGAACAGCAAACCTATGGCATAATAATAAAAAAAGTTAGTACCTAAATCCACCCTTTTATTATTTCATCATCATTGATGATCGCAAATCCCTTAAATAATATTATGTGGTTACTGCTGCAAAATCTTCTTTTTCTAACTAGTTTGCTTTGTAATCAGTCATTACTGCTTTAAATTATTATAACTTTTGAAAAGAAATGAACTATAGTATCTAAATTTAAATTTACCTGTGCAGCTGACACGACTAGTGGAAGCTCCTCCATCCCACTCCTGGAACTCCTGCTCCCTCTATCAGAACTTTCATCATCAGAGTCTGACGTGTGGAATGACAGGTTGGTGTTCCCAGCGTTGGGATCACTCAACCGCAACTTGAGGCAATCTCGACGCATGATTCGCTCTTATCCTCTGAACATCTATTTACTCTTCTCGATGTAAGTCTTCATTTTTGTCTAATTTTATTTCACCTTTGTTTACATCCACGTGCTAATTTAAAGCGGCGCAATGTTTTAAGTCATTTTGATCATCGTTTTAGGATTCTTCATTACATTGCTCGAAACTTAGCGCATTTTCTTTATAGTTCACTTCACAAGATTGTTGCGTTTACTATTGCGTTTGTTGAGGCACTATCGATGTTTGTTTAATTTTTATATTCGTTTGACGTAAATACTTCGGTAGTCAGTTAGTTCTCTCACTATTCACTTTTACTTTAAAACTTGAGTTTTCAGTTCGTCATTTATATTATGCATTTGGTTAAACATAGACTAGATATAATTTTATTTTGTACACTAAATACTGATTTTAATAACTCTTTGGTTCTCTAAGTCGAGATTTTCCACTGCTTTGTTTGTTTAGATATGTACATAAACATTTATATTCACTTTGTCATCTCTTTGGCTTTTTTTAGGAATGTTTGATCTCACTAATTTATTTCAGAGTATTTCTTTTAACAGTTTCTGATGGCACTATTGGAAAGATTTTTAAAATGTTTATAGTAGTTGGTATTGTTGGATGGCATGGCGGTCTTGTCATTTTGTCCATAGGTAATATTTATTAAAATAATTACAATAACAAATAATGGTGTAAATGGAAAACTGCGTACAGGGCGGCGTAGCTTGTTATTTTGTACATTGTAGTGAACAAAGTAATTCAATAGAGAACATAATTAGCTAAAGCAACATAGAAGAAGAGGGAGGGGGCTGTTATAGATTGGATACTACGCATCGGCATACCTCACTCGAAAGTTCGTAGCGTAAGACGCTATAAGTGACGATAAAACTTCACGTTAGCTGAAAACAAAAGACTTTAAAGTGGGAGCTATATGAAAACAATGAGATTACTCTTTGTTGTTCAGATCAGAAACAACAGCTTTATAATAGTGCAACAACTGGTAGCCTTATAAGTTTTAAATTTTATAGGGACGCATAATGTGTTTTATTTATTTTTATTTTAAAGATATATTGGTCTCATAGAAAGTATATGAAAAATCATTGATTGATTTGTCACACATTGATTTTTAAACCATAATATCTAAAACCTTGCAATGTTCAAGCTTAGGGGCATGGAGACGGTTTTCTTAATTGCAAATTTATACTTGTGTAAGAACATTTCTTAGGCGATGTGATCAATACTCTCTCAAGATGCAAAATTCTTCGATGACACAGTTTAAATAATAGTGACCATGTAAACAATGGATGCTGCCGAGTTGTGTAACAGGCCCTTACTGTCTGCAAATGTCATATTGCGGAACCCTGGGGACGACAACGTTGATGTAATTTGTGGAATATTTCGCGGGCATGTCGGCCGGAAAATTACAGTTGGAAAAAAATTACAAGTATCCTCGTAGTGATACCATTCATAATATGGTACAGAAATACTTTATCCTATTAATATTATAAACTAGCGACCCGCCCCGGCTTTGCACGGGTGCAATGTAAATACTAACGTAGAGCATTATTTTGATCTATCTCGTAAGGTTTAGCCAGCGTTTGCAATGTAAGCGCAAAAAAACATGTTTTTATGTAACATTTATTTTTATTTTTAATTCTTGTATTATCTCTACCATAATATGCTTGTATTATAGATATAAACCTTCCTCTTGAATCACTCTGTCTATTGACAGAAATTGTATTAAAATCCGTTGCGTAGTAAGATCTAAGCGTACCGACGGCGGGGAGCAACTATGTATTATACTATGTAGAGATGTGAAAGTTTGTATGTTTGGATGTTTGTTACGGAACGGATTTAGATAAAATTTGGCACACATGTAGTTTATTACCTGGATTAACATATAGGATACTTTTAGGAACGTATAATTTTTCTGATTTAGTAGGATTATCAAAAACGTTCAAGGGCACTACCATTACTCACCACCAGATGTCGTAGTGTCACAAAACACAATAGTCATTACTATTCAGAACAAATGAAATGAACGAAGAAAAGAATGGCGGACGAAGTCGCGAGGATATTAAAGCACTTTGAATAATCGATAGGATAGAAATTTAAATCAAGGATGTCACTGAAAAACCTTTTTTCAAGACCTGCTAAGGGATTCCGTTGTAAAAACATGCGAATGTTATAGCAATAGGTAAGTATTTCAATTTATCACAACCTCGTATCACAGAGTTTAGTTTTTTTTTTACTTTTCGAGCGATATAAGAAGAACCTCAAAAATGAGGTATTCCAATATTTTGCTTTGCTTGAAAACATCGTGAGGAAACCATAGCATGGTGGTAGGGTACTTCCACCCTCAAGTTGAAAATCAGCCGCCAATCACCTAACATTATTTTCCGGCAGCCTCAATTGAGAGCCAGTTCTATTCCAGGCTAGGCGTGCTTTACTATCTTCGACCAAATTGTCACTTAACGTCAGGTGAGCAGTGGTCAAACACCCGGCTTGTCAAGAGTAAGAGCATCTCGTTCGTCTCACTACTTTTAAATAAAAAAAACATGATCTTGTATTTATGCAGTGGATATGGATTCAGAGATTTGACGGTCAGCTTGTCAGTCAAGGCTGATGTCTTGTTTTCGGATTACGCAGCACTGAAGAATGCTGTTTACAGAACCGTAATATGATGAAATATGGTATTGGTATTATAAGTGATGCAATACGTCGAATAAAAAAACATCTAAAGAAGTGAAAAATAAAGCGGCGTTTTCGTTTTTTTTTTAAGTTTGACAGCCGGACTCTTGCGGTGGTAAGTTTACTGCTCTAATATTTTTATCCAATCCGGTTTATGAACGCGCTTACGATTAAAAAAAAATTTAGTCATGGGGCAGGAAATGTGAAAACTTCAAACGCATCACATTAGCATGTCGGTGACGCGACCCTATAAGTTTCCCCTTCCAATAATCGACCAAAGTGCGTAAAGAAGTTTCCAATTAAAAACATGGTTACTATTTTGCATAATGTATAACAGAATAGAAAATAATACATAGAATGTTGTATACTAGATAAGTGAAGACTCCTTGGCCCTCCAGTTTTAGCTTCTCATACCTTGATTCATCTCATCATCATCATCAGCTTTAGGACGTCCACTGCTGGACATAGGCCTCCTCCTGGGGGGGTTTGCCAATACTCGCCACGCTTGGCAGGCGGGTTAGCGAGCGCAGTGAGATGTGATTGTTCAAGGAAGACGCTGCTGCCCATCTTCCGGATAACATCCCTTAGCCGACTCTTACGGCAACCACGGGTAGAGAGAGTGGGGTACTATTCTGACGACGGCACATCTCACATCATCACTTGATTCATCTGTGTGACGTAAATTCTTGGCGTATTTGCTCGTGTTGCAAGTTTTAGATAGACAAGCACCAATTTTAGTGTTAAACAGTTTCGTTTATCTTCTACGCATCAATTTGTGTAGTTTTACTAATCTGTGTTTTTTTCGGTATGTAAAAAAAAAATACTTTACCGATTCCAAAACCATTTCGTAATATTACATTCCTGTACATTATTGTAACGTTTAAAACACTTGAAACTATAAGATAAGGTTTATTTTAATAAAACACATAAAACAAACTTAATTTTCATTTTAAATTTAATGACGTCACATAGTAGGCTGTATAGGGCTACTTTCAGTACCTGCTCAGCTGCTCTATCAATATACAATTGTAAAAAGCAGACTTCATGCCTCTAAGCATAAACACGGTTAGATATCAGGTATTTTGGTTTAAAAATCAACTAGGTACTGAACAGATTATTGATCGATTCAGACGTTACTTTGCCATTGTCGTTGTCCATTTTGAGTGTTTAGGTATATATTGAGTTAATTTCCGCTTAACAGTCGTGTCAGTTACAACAGAAATGAGAAATGAGGAATTAAATTTAAAAAACTTGACAATAATTTAAAAAAACTTGACGATAATTTAAAATACCTCGACAATAATTTAAAAAACTTGACAATAATTTAAAAATACCTTGACAATAATTTAAAAAACTTATCCGGAACTTTACTTAATATCTCAAACTAAATTTGACATAAACTTAAAAACTTAAACAAATTAAACAAAACACTAATTAAAATAAAACAAAAACCACAAGTATTTTTAACCTCTTCTCGCTGCTGTAACCACTTGCCTACTGAACAGATTTTCATGAAATTTCTATTGGACCAATCTGAAAGTATATCCTTTAAACCAGATAACTGTTTCATGCACTGGGTGTGGGTTTGATTCCCACGCAAGACAAATATTTATGTGGCGATCTTAGACGTTTGCACTGTCTAGATGTTCTAAGCCAGAGGTTCCCAAACTTTTTTTTCTCATAGACCACTATCAAAATTTTGCTGGTTCCGGTGGACCCCCTGCAGCAAATTATCTATATTTGGCTTCAGTTTTGTTAGAAATAACCGCAAATCTCCCCGTTCTATTATATTCGATCTGCTCCTTTTTTTTGTTATAAGTTTTGTAACACTGTACATTTTAATGAATATGGAATATGCAAGTTTTTACAAGTAACAATCGTTGAGCTTCTTAAAATATTATCAATCTACATTGATAGGTGAAATCAAGCCGACATTTTAGTTCGTCACTATCGAAACCAGATACATTTTCGTGGATCCCGCTTACGAATTGTGACCCCCATTTTTTTGTTACGCCAACGTAGACCCCGTCGAGTCTCCCGTGGACCCCTGGTGGTCTACCTGGACCACTTTGGGAATCAATGTTCTAAGCGAATAACATATAATACGGATAACATTATATCAGTTGTCTGGTTCCCATAGTAAGCTTTGCTTAATTTGGGGCTAGATGGTGCTCTATATCAAATATTTACTAACCACAAGCCCTAGCGATATTCAATAGAAATCAACGTACCTTCTCTTAATGTAAGGAAAAGTCCCCGACACCCTTGAGACATCGCCGTTAGCGGGTTTCCTTCCATACACGGATCGAAAGTACCTGCGCCGTATCACCACACTACTAATGAACCACGGGCGCTGCGTGACCAGCCCTATTGTCATCATTGGAGTGGTAATGGGATAAATAACACTCTTCTGATAATGAAACTGCAAATAAGGCATCGGAGTCTTGGCGCTCTTTACTTTGATATATTCGATGGTTAATATCAATAGCCCTGTAATGTCGGTACAGTAAACTTTAAAACTGGATCACTGCTATTACACGCTACTGCTTGACGATAGTTATGTGCGGAAACCACCGACTGGGTGTGATTGGGCAGGCAGACCAAGATGCTTGATATTCGATAGCAGTCAACAGAGAAGTAGGAAGACCTTAGCCCAACAGTGGGGCAAAGTTGTTAATTTTATTGTAATTGTAGTTTATCTGGACACAGTACGCAGTACCAGGTATTCTGCCGCCAAGCAGTAATCCTATTTCTTACCATCAGAAAACGTCTCGTTCGTCTCCTTAATTCTAAGTAAAAAGTTTTTTTAAAATTCTAAATAGGTTCACGTTTGACCACACTCTGCCTTGACATTATAAGTGCACACTTATACTTCACGTGGTAGAGTTCGCCCCATGTACGCACACAGGGTTTTTATTCTACATTTTTTATTCGCACAGCGAGGCTGTCGAGCTCTCTGCCGAAGTCTGTTCTATCCCTGTTAAATATGTTTCTTCTAGGAAAGCGTGCTTCATTTTAGACCGCATCATCACTTAATATCAGGTGTGATGGCAGTAACGTAAACCTATTTCTTATTTATATTTTTAAAAAACATCTTTCGACCACACCGTCACTTAACAACAGGTGAGCTGTGGTCAAACACCTAGCATATAACTATGAATTTTGATTGAATTTTATTTCATGTATTAATGTTAAATTATGTATATCAACCGTAACAAAAACTAAAGATTCCCAGAGAACGTGGAAACCTGAGTGCTGCCAGTAAAGGCACGGCGAGTATTGAATTATCGGTGTAAACACTCACTAAAAGGCCTTCTAAATATATAATTTAGTGTCGGGCACGTATCCCACGGTATTGGAACAATCGCTTAGAATTCGCGCTGCAGAACATTCATCTCTGCTGAAACGTTACAAATGGCTCAGTATTTTTGACAAGGTTCCGTATGTTCTCGAGTGTATTTTTATTTGAGGTTAAAATGTTTATTTTACGGACGGAGTTATGCGCTAAACATGTAGTAAAATGTTGTTTTTTTTTTGGAGTTTCTTTGACCTATTTCTCTTGAATATTTTGTTGGCATCTGGAGTGTCAATGTCTCCTAATGTTAAACAAGTTTCGTTTAAAGAAATTAAGGATTGGTACTAAAACATTATTCCTCCATCGCTGTGACAGCAGACGATATTAATAATAATCTTAAATAGCCAATACAACAATAATACAATATAGTTTTAAACGTAACAATTTCTACTGAACAAGTGTTTTTTATGGTTGGCAAGCTAGGTGATTGACCGCAGCTCACCTGATGTAAGGTGACGGTGTAGTCGAAGAGGGTAAAGCACACCTAGCCTGGAATGGAACTGGCTAAGTGAGGCTGCCGGAACACCGTTAGGTGTTTAGCGGCAGATTTTCAACTTGATGGTAGTGGGTGGTTCAACTGGGTGGTAGCTAGCCAGCCGAGTAACAGAAAGTACACTACCACCACGCTATAGTTTCCTCACAATGTTTTCCTTCGTCGACAGCTCAAGCTCATTGGGGTTTGAACCCACGCCCTTCGGCATGCGATCCGATCGCGCTAACCACTGAGCTATCATCGCTACAAATTGTCTGTATATTTCATAGTTAAATCAGTTTGACTACAGCTGCGTAATTTAGCAAGCTGCGTGTCACTCGGATGAGCAAATGGTACAAACTTTTTCCAAAGAAAATTCGGGAAATCTGTCAAAACATCAGTACAAACACAAGACGCGGATACATTCTGTAATGAAAATTGAAAAATTCACCCTCCAAACGAACCATAAAAACATTTTTCTGCGATAACGTGAAAATTTCCAAAAATTCCGAGAAAAGTCTGAAAATCGAGCACCATTCGAAGAAAATACCGCGCATTCCGCGAAAATCCATCTGAATTATCAATCCATAACAAGCGTTTCCGATGAAACTCGAATTGTTTACATGCTAATGTCGGAGCACGTCGATTGAACATCGCCTGCAATTATGGGAAAATACGCAAAAAGCTGTTTCCCGAGTCCCACAGCACGCACCACGCGCCACGCGCCACGCACGGCTACATTATACTTGAAACTGTAATCCAGGGACCGCCATGCCATAAAACACATATAAAACACTATTTTTGTATCGTATTTGTAAACGAAAGCACTCCAATCACCGCATCAGCAGTAGCACTATCACCGAGTCGGATCTAAGTCGCAAAACGTATATTTGATTAGTTAAAGTCCTTCTATGATTATTTTGTAAATTGTTTGTGAAACACGCGATTTTCCAGGAGCGTCGCGACGCCCACTGCCCACAGTGGCGCCGCGCACGGCACTGAATGGTAATTCTCTGGGCAACAGGAGTTTCCCGCGTCCCTGCGTTCGCTTCCACCTCTCCTGCCTGAGGAATAAGGCTCAAATTTGCCTTGATAAGCTTTAAAACCTGGGAAATGTACCTCAGGATGTCCCTTTTGTTCGGAACGCGCTTGTTCCGCTCGTTTAAGTGGATTCCGAGTCATTAAGGGAGGTATGGAATCGGTAAGTTAGTTAATATTAAATTCATTTCTGGACGCTACGTTTAAATTTCGAATAATTTACATGTCAGAGCAATGGAGGTAAGTTTTCTTAACATAAATAGTAACCCCTTTATTGTTTTTTAGTAAATTTTTGGTCTTTTGTATTACATATTCTTTACTTGATATTTTTTGTGTTATCATTATTTATATACTCGTAATATTGTTAATGTAACTTAATTAATTTAAATGAACTTGACATATTTATAATTTGATTTTTATTTATTTTCGTAGTATGGACATTTATTATCATTATTTATTATTTAAATTTATTTTTGACTTGTCTAGCGCTAAATGGTTCAACATTTGACATTCCTAAATTGTAATTATGCAAATTGTATGCATGTCGTCGTCACCTATAATTACTGTACCATTTCGTTTTTGTTATGTTAATGACCATGATGAATGTTTTGGTAGTGATCCAAATAAATAAATAAATAGATATCTTTGGTATTCTGGAGTTATATAAATGATTATGTATAATATGTATATGTACAAATGTATTTTTTTTTAAGTTTAAAATTGTAATTGTATTTCGGATAAAGAATACATTGTTACAGGTCATTATAATAATATACTTGTTTTAGGTTAAATTAAATTTTCGTTCTTATTAAAACCGAAACGACTTATAAGCGGAAATGCACTAAATACAAAACCCCACAGCGTACCACAAACACTTTCACAAAGTAACGCCTGAATCGATCAATCTTTGATGTGAAATATAAAGAATTTGACTACCTATTTACAATAATATATACAACATCCATCCATCGTAGATCGCATCTTCACTTAACATCAGGTGAGACGGCGATCAAACGCAAGCCTATTCATCATAAAAAAAAAAAAAAACATAATTATGTTTTTAATCTAAAAGAACGCAAACAATGGGAACAGACCTCAAAAAAAATGATGGGTGGGAATCGCACCCACGCCCTACAGCTCTTAAGACAGACATTCTATCAAACGAACTAACAGGGCGTCAAAAACAATTATGACATATACATTCAATTTAGTATTTTTTGTAACATTTGTCAAAAATATTTGTTAATTTTTCAGGCAGTAATGGCTTGACGGATTTCGATGAAATTTGTAAAGGATATACATATAGGCTACTGTTTATTCCGGAAAACGTTGCAGGGCTGTTGAGACTAACGATATATCGCTCGATATCTCGATCTCTCGATAGCTCGGTCGATGTATCGCTGCAATGATCATGGACAAGCGTTATCTTTTACCATCAGGAGTCTGTTGAGTTCTGTCAGGAGCGTCTTGTTCGTGTACCTACCTTTACATTAAAAAACAACGCAGGTAAACCCGTAGGGCGAGCTAGTTTCTAATAGTAGCGTAATGATAATTATCCGGAAATAGATTTGAGTATTGTGCCTTGGAAATGCTCGAGTAATGAAAAGCTCGCACCAATATACCTATTAGCAGTAGTTAGGACAGTAGCTCGTAGATCGATGAGTGGCGCAAATAGTGTTTTCCTAGAAACTAACGCTGCAGTGCAGATTCTATTTGCGTATACATATTGTGAGAATTACATGCCAAGTACATCTCTAATGGAATGGTAACTAAACCAACATGATACTCGCCAAAACAATATAGCGATGATAGCTCAATGGTTAACGCTGTCAGTTCACACGTTGAAAAGCGTGGGTTTATATCCTAATAATGAGCTTTTATGAGTAAGAGATAACATGACCATTGCAGCGATACACAGAACTTTGAGTAACGACACATAGTTCAGGGCATCAAATCACATCGTCAGCCATAGGACGTCCACTGCTGGATATAGGCCTCCTCCTGGGTGGGTTTTGCCAATACTCGCCACGCTTGGCAGGCGGGTTGGCGAGCGCAGTTAGGTGTGATTGTTCAAGGAAGACGCTGCTGCTGCCCGTCTTCCAGATTACATCCCTTAGCCGACTCTTACGGCAACCACGGGTAGAGAGGGTAGGGTACTATTCTTACGCCGGCACCACCACGGCCTCGCTTCTCTGCAATATCCTTCAAACCGGAACACAGTAATATTTCCACACTACTGTTTGACGGAAGAATATCTGGTACTGCGGTGGTGCTTAACATTAGGTAAGCTGTGGTGAAACACCAAGCGTGTCAACCATAAAAAAACCATATTTGACACATTGGATGTTGAGTCAATTAATTCCGCCAATAATTTTACTAGCTGTAGTACCTGTCAAACTAGAACATTGTAATGTTTACACACTACTGCTTGGCAGCAGAATATCTGTTTTTTTTAATAATTTTGAATAGTCAAACGTAAGCCACGTTTGACCGCGATTCCACCTGATGTTAAGTGATGACGCGGTCTAAGATGGAACACGCTTGCATAAAAATACTGAGTATCACTCTCGACTTGAAGACACCCAGATTATATCCAACGAGGAATACCCACTCAGTCAACGCATTCCACTGTCTGGCGGTCCGCACAATGAACGTGGAATTAATTTGGTGAATCAAATGACCTCTTGCTAAGGAGATCTGCTACCAATACATGTATGTATAGGTATACCATATTATATGTTCCCATCCAGCACACTCACAATCTTTCCACACATAAACACATAATAATACGCGCACACTCAAACACACCCCACATACGCGTACACACACAGAGACACTCAAAATCGCACGCGCGCACACAAAAAGAGACACCTAGTTTATTTATATGTATAATTTTTCTTTTTATATACAAATCTTTCCGTAAATATGTAGATGCGCGAAACAAAAGCTGGCAACTTTGTGACCTTGGGTCACCAAAATACAGGCTACGCCTAGTTTGGGGCCCGATGAATTACGCTATACAAATCGTAAATAGTAATTAAATTTGTGAAATTGTTAAATTGCAAATTGTATGTATGTAATAAAGATTATTATTATATATCTATGGAGTTATTAAACGACCATGTCAGTCGTTTCATCCTTATCACTTGTTATCGATTGTGAGCGCGCTGAATATTCAATTCCATTTTCATCGACTTGCGTTCCTCCCACTCCGCTGAAAAGCGTGGCTTCTAGCGTGGATAATTTTGCCATGTCATGACTATGAAATTTTCAATTGACTGGCTTTGATGAAATTGATGCTTAAGCATATTTATATATGATTTGTACATAGTTAAGATTTAGGTTTCATTCAAGAACGAATTACGGTTATAAGTATGTGAAGAGAATAAGGAATTCTAGTGGAAAGTAAAGGAAAAATCAAACAAGTGCGCGTTAATTTGCAAACCGAAAGTTATATACATATAGATATGTAACATGTGATCGCAATAAGTTTTGCTAAGTACCTACCCCCAATGTCATTACTGATGATATAGTTTCTCAGAATACATTTGACACGAAATTTCTTAGCTTTGGACCGTGCTGGTGCCAAATCCAGCGCTTTGCAGGAATATTGTTAAAATAATATCGAAAACAAAAAGTAGGTTTTCCATAGAAAGGTCAAGTCGATATCTCTCTTTCTCTCGCTATCTTTCGAAATTTCAGTGTTGACCCCATTATAAAAATTATTATTAGCAATGATAAATACAATGAACTTCATTTTATTTTGGTCGAAAGTTGCAACCACTAAACATCACAACAACACTAGCGACCTCGCTACATACAGTGGCTATCGACGGCAACATGCATCGTGATATCCAATCAGCGACAAGAATCCTGCATCGCGCAAACGAAATTCGACGTTGCATTTCATATCTCAATTTCAAATGACACACTGTCGGACAACTGAAAAAAATACCGGCTAAGTGCGAGTCGGACTCGCGCACCGAGGGTTCCGTACAAACCTGTAGGTATATAAGTAAAAGTTATGGTATTTTTAATGGTAATTTATGCTTTTCGCAATTTTCCCTATATCTGTGCTATAAGACGTTGCTTCGTACCAAATTTCAAGATTCTGAGTTCACGGGAAGTACCCTGTAGGTTTTGATTCCCTTGCGAGTGTCGAAAATTTGCAGCATAAATGGCTGTATCTTTTGTTTGCGTTGACTTAGAAGTTTGATTTTTTCACAGCTCCAAGGGACAGTAGACCTGAATATTTGATACGAATTTCAGCTTGATACCTCCACGCGTTCCTGAGAAAAAGGGTCTTGACAGACAGACGGACAAGAAAGTAATCCTATAAGGGTTCCGTTTTGTCCTTTTGAGATACGGAACCCTAAAAACAGGAACAATCATTTGTAAATGATGGAACTTCGTGAATGTTGCTCTATTTCACAACATTTTTGTAAGCGGCAATTTGTTTTCCGCTTTTCTTATAAACTAGAGCCTCTGTACGTTCGAAGTCGGCCGTCAGGCACAATCATGGCGAGCAGTAAAGAGTTGATGTCATGAATATTCAAATCCTTCCACTCGCGTTGCTCACACTCCGTTGGATGACTATGTCGTCACTTATGGTCTTAATGTGCCTACTCGTAGATGGTTACCGCTTTCAGTGGTGCAATCTTTGAAGTTTTGATACTTATTAGAATATTATACTCCAAAAAATAACATTTCGCTTCCGTGATCGCACAGATATTATATTTGCGAAAGTTTATAAATTGTTCGGTAATTATGTTTTTTTTATGAATAAGCTTGCATTTGACCGCCATCTCACCTGATGCTAAGTGAAGAAGAGCACGCTTACCTAGAAGATACCGATTTAATCTCGACTTGAAGACAACCAGTTTATATCTTTTTTAAAGCTCACAGGCTAGCCGTTTGACCACAGCTCACCTTATGTCACCTGGTGTGGTCGAAGGTGGTCGAGTACCTTGGTCTTGGTCTTTTGTCATTTACCTTACTAAAGACTTGGCTTGTCGAGCAGGCATTCTATAAGTTCGATGACATTATGAATTTACGAGTAAAAGTATAAAAGTATATTTTTATTTTATTTTTTGGATACATAATTAAGTAATTGTATATAATTTGAATATTTTTATTTGATGATTTAGATAATAGTAATTATTAAGATGACATTTTTATATTGTAATTTTTAATTTATGTTGATATTTGATTATTTTTATTATTATAATTTTTTGACTTGTGTAACTGTTGTTATCAATAAAATATGAATATGAATATGGTTAGATGCTTGGCGGCAGATTTTCAACTTGAGGTTGGTAGCTAGCCAGGCGAATACTCTACCACCATGTTATGGTTTCCTTATGATGTTTTCCTATACCGGAAGCTCAAGCTCATTGTTGGGGTGTGAATCCTTCCTTCGGCGTGTGAACAGACCGCGCTAACCACTGAGCTATCATAGCTACTAAACCTGTTTGAGTTACAAAATTAAAGAGATTTGTTAAAGTATTCCTCGGTCAATTAACACCACATATACGAAATATGTGACGAAACAAACCAGAACTATTTACTGGCACGGAACTCCGCATCTCTGCACCTCATAAATATGGAATGATGAGCGTTCTGGTTATTTCGAACGTTATTAATAATCCCAAAAGATTTGTTAATGTCACGAATTGTCAGGTTGTCTGCAAGCGTGTGTGAAACAACATGATGGATGCATATATATGCAGTTTGTATCTGATGTTTTGAAATAAACTGAAAATGTCCCCCGTAACGGTTATGGGTTTACAGCGTTATAAGTAACTACTACCCGCCCCGGGTTCGCGCTGGTGCAATGTAGATACTAATGTGGTGCACATGCATGTATTACACATATAAACCTTCCTCTTGAATCACTCTGTCTATTGATGGAAACCGCATTAAAATCCGTTGCGTAGTTTAAAAAATCTAAGCGTACTACAGACGGCGGGAAGCGACTTTGTTTTATACTGTATAGAGATGCGTTCACCATATTTGACCACACCATCACTTAACAGTACGTGAGCTATGGCCAAACACCTAGGCTGTCAAGCTTACAATAGTAAACATTCTGGCCTTACTTGAACTGCTAAAAATACATACTGCGTCCAATTCCAACCGCTCTATTTTACGATCGCTTTGCAAGTTTGTAACTTCAAATCTATGTAAGTAAGCTTGCTGATATCGTTTTGAGCTTTAGTTAAACGTAATCAAGTTGAGCATTTCTACACATAAATGATATTATGTTGTTCGCTAGTTGTATATTGTTTATTCAATATGCAACAGGACATAGCTTGGAAAGGCTAAAACCCGAGCACTTCATGATATCACGTCACATTTTTTTGCTATTTTTTTAATATTTAAACTTAGTGCTTAACCACAGCTCACCTGATGTTAATTGACGGGGTAGTCTAAGATGGTAAACACATAGCCTGGAATGGAACTAGCTCTCAAGTGTGGATCTTGAAACAGACTTGGGGGTGGTAGCTAACCAGCCGAGTACTAGAAAGTACCTTACCACCATGCTATGGTTACCTCGCGATGTATTCTTTCGCCGGCAGCTGAAGCTCATTGTTCAGGTTTGAACCCACGCCCGTCGGCGTGTGAACCGACCACGCTAACCACTAAACTATCATCGCTACAACGTACACAATAATTTATATCTATCTATCTATATTTATGAAGTATTTTCAATGTGCTTGCTAAGCACGTTCACTTGATATTAACATGGCATATTTTTCTCAAAGGAAATCCACTTTCGAATTACCTAAGGCTCACGAATCTGTCATATTGGACTGTGACGTCATTATCCTATGACAGGCAAAGTATCAAGACGCGTGGATGGAATAACAGAGACTAGGATTTGCAAGGCAAGTGTTTTATTTTTAACCGACTTCAAAAAAGGAAGAGGTACTCAATTCGACGGTTTTTTTAAATGCTTGTTACCTTAGAACTTTCGACTGGGTTAACCGATCTTAATGATCTTTTTTATTTGAAAGCTGGTGCTTCCCGTGTGGTTCAATTTGGTCCAGTTCTGACAATGGCATCCATGAAAAAACCATATAAAGTTGTTATTTTTTTTGTTATTTTTTTATTATTATTTAAAAGCAATGAGACGAATGACACGCTCTCTTCATAGTAAGATATAAGGCATATTGCAGCGATATACAGAACTATGAGTAACAAAACAAAGTCCAGGGAATCACTGCTTTAGCGCTCATTACGTATGTAATGTTTAGTAGTATGTAATTACGTATGTAACTTTGATGGTTAGTCTCAACACTCCTGTGATTTCACTAGCTGCAGTGCCCTTCACACCGGAACACAGTAATGATTACACACTACTGCTTGGCGGCAGAATATCTGGTACTGCGGTGGTACCTACCTAGACAACCTCTTACTAAGGAGATCTACTGCCAAGTAAAATAAGTTGATAGAAATAAGTTTTTCTTTTTGGAGTCATGGAACCTAAGACTTGAAACTTAAGTAATAATAAATCGTTATGAGTCTCGCAATCCCAGACCTGCGTCTAGGAATGTCAGATAATCTGTTTTATTGTTTCAGACGAACTAAACTCATCTCAAAGATAGATTACTCTGTGAGCTAATCCGTCGGCAAACTAGTGCACTCTACCTCCCCCCTTTAGCAAGGGTTACCACAAGTGAAGGCCAAAATACGTCATCATCATCATCATCAGCCATAGAACGTCCACTGCTGGACATAGGCCTCCTCCTGGGGGGGTTTTTGCTAATACTCGCCACGCTTGGCAGGCGGGTTGGCGAGCGCAGTTAAGTGTGATTGTTCCAGGAAGACGCTGCTGCCCATCTTCCGGATTACATCCCTTAGCCGACTCTTACGGCAACCACGGGTAGAGAGGGTGATGTACTATTCTTACGCCGGCACCACCACGGCCAAAATACATAGAAAGAATAATATAAATTTATTTTTTTTGGTGTATTGACTTTTGTCTGCACTAAGACGCTTCCAACGACACTTCATTTGTCAAATTATGATAAATAGTTTAGAATTTATGAGGTTACAGACATACCGGTCAAACACGTAACCCTTCCTTTTGCTTCGCCGTAGTCGGGTAAAAACACATTTTTCATAACATTCGAAAAGGACGATTTTTTCCGATAACATCCAAAAGCTGAACTTATAGACTAAGAGTAATCTCTCCCAGGCGATGACCAAATGTTCGCATGGTAAGTATCTGGTCAAGATCATATTTCTCGAGATATTTTTATGAAGATAAAAATCCCGATAATGACAGTAAGCGTCTGTACAAAACCATTGAAGCAGTACTCAAAACTTTGAGTAACAAAACAATGTCCACAGCATTACAAGTTTAGCGCACAATACTTTGAAACATGCAATGGTAAGTCTCAATAGCCCTATAACTCCGCTAGCTACAATTCTAACCGAAACACAGTCATGATTGCACACTTTTACCGTTGACAAGTTAGGAGTTTGACCACAGCTCACCTGATATTAAGTGACGGTGTGTTCGAATGGTAAACATATCCAGCCTGGAATGGAACTACTCAAATGAGGCTGCCGGAACATACCGTTGGTGGTAGATTTTCAACTTGAGGATGGTAACTAGCCAATCGAGTAGTAGAAAATACCTTACTACCACTCTATGGTTTCCTTACGATATTTTCTTTCACCGCCAGTTCAATCTCATTTCAGCGCTAACCACTGAGCTGTCACAGCTATAAACTACTACTGCTTGACGGCTACTTGCTGCAATGGTACCTATCTAGACGGTTTACTGCTATGGTGATCTACCCCTAGTAAAATGTTATGCGAAATATAAATCTCGACCAATTTATGGGAACGCAATCCATCTGGCAACCCTACTTAAAGCTGTGGAAGCGCTTTCTTCGACCGAGATTGAAGAAATAACTTCCTAACGACCTAAATCACGACCTACATTGCAACTCTGACTTCAATACTGTGGTTCATTTCTATAAATAATTGTTAAGTCCATTTGACTTATTTTGCACGAGTATTTATGTATTTACGTGAATGAGTATATAATAGGAAGATTATTGGTGGTGCTGTTTATTAAAACTCTCTACTCGAAGTTAGTAAATAATTTTATTTCATTAAGTCTCTACTATTTTACTGGGACATGATATGGACTTAGTTTTACTTGGTGGTAGATGTTTTTTTTTGGAATAGGTTCGCATTTGACCACATCCTGCCTGATGTTAAGCAACGATGTGGTTCAGGATGGAACACGCTTACCTAGAGAAATCTGTTTACTCGTGATTTGAACACACTCATATTGTACTTTTCGAGAAACACGGACTCCGGTAAAGAGTTCCACATCCTCGCTGTGCGAATAAAGAATGTGGATGAATTGGATTAGAATGTGGTAGATCTGATCGATTAGCAAGACGTCGTCTAGGTAGGTACCACCGTAGTACCAGATATTCTGCCGCCAAGCAGTAGTGTGTAAACATTAGTGTTCCGGTTTGAAGGGTACTGCAGCTAGCAAAATGTTGAGACTAACCAATGAAAATCTTAAAGTAATGAGCGCCAAGGCAGCGATGCCCTGGACTTTCTAGTTCTGTGTATCGCTGCAATGGTCAAGGACAGGCGTTACCTCTTACCATCAGGAGAGCGTCTCGACCGTCTCATTACCTTTACATAAAAAAATATGATATTTTTACTGAAAACCGAAATTTGTCGGAATCGAACCCACATCAACGCGTCGCGCGCTATCGCACTCCGACAGCGGTTCCCGCTCCAGCGTGAGTCACGCGGCATGGTAGCAATGCTATAGGTAGGACGTTTGACTGACTGCCAGCTGTATTGGGTCATGAACACGCGTTTAAGTACTCTCGGTTAACACGCACTGTACTGGGGCCTTATTTTGCAACTTACATGGAATTTCATACCGAAAACAAGTTTGACATTGACGACCCATCACGGTTTCGTAAGGGGCGGGGACAAAATTTAATATTTTTACTGCTTCCATACAGTACAAAATATTATTATAGTAAATTTATGGTATAAAGTCAAATATGTACCCACTAGTACTGGCGGCACAGTAACGTTAATTAGCGTGCTCCATCGTAGACCGCATCTTCGCTTAACATCAGGTGAGATGGCGGTTAAGAGCAAGCCTATGTCTGATGGTGCCATGGACTAGGTTAGGTAAAGTTGAAAAGCAGGCCCGACACGCCAAAAAAATAATGTATTATAAATTGACTAAGTCTATTACAGAATTAAATCCTACCGAATTAAAAAAAACCATTAAAAATTTCTGTGAAATCAATCCTTTTTACAAATTAAATGAATATATGTATGTCAATGAGGTTCTCGTAATCCTTATTTATGTGTAACACGTCAACGGAGCCTGAGCTGTAAACAGAAGTACGTTCATTGAGGTTAACTTATTAATTTATTATATAGCTTCATTCATTAAAGTGTAATTGTAAGTTTTTATTGTCTTGTCTGTAACATTATTGTTATTTATGCTCAATAAATATTATTGATTTAATTATATGATATGTTATAAAAAAACGAGTATTTTTATGTCACATTTTTATCATAATTATGTGGTGTAAATGTACTACTTTTAACCAGCTTCAAAAAAAGGAGGTTCTGAATTCGGTTTTACTATTGATACTGACGTGGTTATGACGTGTTTTTGATTTACTTATCCGATATAATTAAACGTGAGTAATCCCGCATAAGTAAAACAAAAATTTATTAATTCGTTTGTTTTTTTACGTGTGAACCGATATATATTTTTTATTTTTTATTTGTGTGCATATACTTTCAGACTGGCCTCATAGAAATTTCATGAAAATCGGTCCAGTAATTTGATTTTTAAATCTAAAACCTAGTGTTTGGGCTTTGGTATAGAGTCGACTTTTTTATTCTTTAACTATAGGTACTTGCTCTGTAAGGTTTTTAATTATATAGTAACGCTTTAAGGTTAAGATGCTATTTCAATTATTTTGTAAGTATAGGCAACATTTGCCGTGGTGGTGCCGGCGTAAGAATAGTATCCCACCCTCTGTACCTGTGGTTGCCGTAAGAGTCGGCTAAGGGATGTAATCCGGAAGATGGGCAGCTGCGTCTTCCTTAAACAATCACACCTAACTGCGCTCGCCAACCCGCCTGCCAAGCGTGGCGAGTATTGGCAAATTTTAACCCTTGATACTAAGGAACCCCAGGGACCTCAAAGTTTTTTTTTTTTAATTTCAAAACATTCTCTTGAAGAGTGCCCTTGAAGAAGTTTAATAAAAATTGTCCAAAATTTTCGCGAATGCAATTTAAACTATACTATTTTTACGTTTTCATAATAGGCAAAGGTACTCATTTTTTTTGCATTGGGGCCCGGAAAGGCTAGTTACGCCACCGGTGAGCGCGCGCCACGAGATGGCTAGCGATTTATAATAGAGGCGTGATCTCACGGGCGCGTCACTCGACGCCCTGTAATCATTTGTTACGACCTACACACGAACTTTGACAATGCGCAGTGCGCTCATTTCCGTTTGAGGAATAATCAAAATTCGCGGAATAAAATATCAGGCATTCTGCTAAGTAAAGAGTCTATGTTGAAAAAAATAGTTTTTAATAATACTATTTACATCAAAGGTATGTGCAAGTTTTAACATATGTACATATAATGCTTGACTCTACGGGGTTTTAAAAAAAATCGTTTGTAACTTGTTCTGAAATACAAAAAATTTGTTGTTACCAGCGACTTTGTCCGCTTGGAATTTAACAAAAAGTTTGTTCAATTTGCAGTATAAAATGTATCCTATATGTTAATCCAGATAATGAACTATATGTGTGCCAAATTTCATCTAAATCCGTTCAGTAGTTTTTGTGTGAAAGAGTAACAAAAATCCATCCATCCTCACCAACTTTCACATTTATAATATTAGTAGGATACTGAATTATATATCATTAATTTAATTAGTGTTTTTTTTTTAAGTTTATGTTTAGTTTTAAATATTAAGAAATATTTCCGATAGATATTTAAAAATTGTCGTATAGTTACAGAAATATTGAAATGAAATCCTCGGTGTTGTAAACAAAACGATTATTAAGCGCAAATACAATAAATATATACGAGTATATATCTTGAATACAAAATGAATTTCCGCAAAGTAACGCCTAAATCAATCGATTATGTATTGATTTGTTTTCTATCAAACTAATATTATAATTGCGAAAGCTTGTTTGTATGTGAATAGTACCCCACCCTCTCTACCCGTGGTTGCCGTAAGAGTCGTCTAAGGGATGTAATCCGAAAGATGGGCAGCAGCGTCTTCCTTGAACAATCACACTTAACCCACACGCCAACCCGCCTGCCAAGCGTGGCAAGTATTGGCAATATTGTGTGTGTGTGTGTGTGTGTGTGTGTGTGTGTGTGTGTGTGTGTGTGTGTGTGTGTGTAATGCGTGTGTAACGGTGTGAAGTTCGCAATATAGATAGCAAAACGCGAGTAAAACCACAAGGTGCAGATGATATTTTAAAATAATGCTCTACCTAATAAAAATATAGGAAAATTTGAGTATTTCCGGTAGACCAAAAACACGTCATGGGCCGCACGAATATAAGTCGCGGTCCATACTTTTGACAGCCTTGATCTAACGCATCTGTGTCCCAGCATAAACACTATCCAAAAATAAGTATTCGATAGCGAAACAATCTCAATTAAGAAAATTAAAAAAATACGAGTGCTTACTTACAAAAAATTATAGCCAGTGTAATATGGGGGAATAAAGAAACACACACATATATGAACCTGAAAACATCGCTCTCCTTTTTTTGGACAGTCGTGTAAAAATAGTGTTGTCTTCGTACAGGCTGAGTGGCAGGTCCTAACGTGCTCACTGGCTACCCAGACACGGCCGAGTGATTCGTCAGTACCAGAAATAATTTATGACATAGGTCCGCCATAAATTTTACAAGGACAGCGCGTGGTGGGTTCATTTCCGTTCGCGGAAACAACATTGTTTGAGAAAACTTGTTTTCTCTACAAAAATACTTCTTGTATTAGTGTTCGTCGCCATTTCTAAGCGAAAACTTGGGCGTATGATTAAAAAGTAGAAACGCCTAGTCTGGAATAAAACTGGCTCTCAAGCGAGGCTGCCGAAGCACATCGTTAATTGTTTGGTGGCAGATTTTCAGGTCAGCCGACTAGAAAGTACTCTACCACCACGCTATTAATTTCTCAAGAATTATATAGTTGAGAAAACAACATATAAAATTCCAAAATTAGCCACAGATGAAACCGACACAAAACCATTTGCTTACTAATATTCCGAGACAATATCAATTCAATAGCTACGCTTCTCGCCTGCCTTATAAAACAAACAAATTGTAGAATAAGCCGTAAGTCAAGTGCACTTCCTAAGCCGCGCCCGCCTACATGTCTAGTTTTTATCAAATTACGTAATACTTAACTATATTTAAAACGAACTCAGAGACAAGCGACTCATAAACTGAAGCAAAGTTAAAAATGTATTAGGGTACCATGATCAGTTAAAAAAAATACCGTTTTTGAAAAGTTACAGACATTTTTTTTCACTTACAAGTCTGCGTTTAACATGACTTTTCCCGGTGCAAAAGTGTCCATCCATGTAAATAACACATAATTAGGCTACTCTTTATCTCGAAAAAAACGTGGTAAAAGCAGCGTGGCATAACTAGCACTAAAATATATTCATAGATAGCTAAAATTATAATTTCCTTTTTGCATCCTCGATTGCTGTCAGAACATGACAGTAAGTTGTGGATCACATTTATTATACGGAACTCTCACTGCTATCCGACCACTCGAGCGCCGGGTTTCGACAGTTAATTCATTCACAAACGTAGGTAAGTACCGACGTATTACGCAATTGGAGAAAATTCCTTGGCAATGGCATAGATCAACAAAAACTTCTGAAATAGATAGTGCACCGCGTCCGCGTGTTATGGTTACATCTAAAATAACTTGAGTTTCAAGACTTTGTTGCAGTTGTCTGCGAATCTGTGCTTAAATATATTGGAAAGCATAAACTTACTCGACTTTAGCCAGGGTTGCCAACAAAAGTAAAAAAACCGCTAATTTGCTAAATTGTAGCGATGATAGCTCAGCGTTTAGCGCGATCGGTGCACACGCCTAAGGGCATGTGTTCAAACCTGAGAGCTGCCGGTAAGGAAACCATTGCATGCTGGTAAGGTACTTTCTAGTACTCGGCTGGCTAGCTACCACCCTCAAGTTGAAAATCTGTCGCCAAGAACTTAGCAGTGTGTTCAGGTAGCCTCACTTGAGAGCCAGGTCCATTCCACACTGGTCAAACACCTAGCCAGTTAACAAAGTATGTTGACCGTTCATCAAATGTATGGAGAAGCTTATTTTATTTTCGCGATATTAAAGTAAAACTGGTTCCAAATTACGAGTACAATGACCCTTTCGGCTCAATACCACCAAGCTTATAACCCTTGTTTACACCTAGTTATATATATATAGATTATCCCTAATATATCGATCATTGAATATCCTATATCTCCCAGAACATACAATAATTTAAAACATAATTTCCTTTTATTATGAACATAAACCAATAATAAATAGTAGGTACTATAAAGTAAAAGATTTATTTCCATTACACGTTTAAAATAACGCA
Source organism: Biston stratarius (assembly GCA_950106695.1). Lineage (NCBI taxonomy): Eukaryota > Metazoa > Arthropoda > Insecta > Lepidoptera > Geometridae > Biston > Biston stratarius. Next base: position 13,254,196 of record OX467112.1, read on the forward strand.
TAGCTCGTTCCTCATAAACTAAAAATAAGCCAACATAAACACGAACTTAAAGCGATGCTATTTTGAGACTACCGTCTTATTTTGACGTAAGCTTAGTTTGACGTGTGACGACGCGTGATTTTGACAGCTTGATGACATTTAAACAAATCTAGCAAAATACCGTCGGAAGGAAAATATACGTACATTCTAATTCTTCCACGTGAATTTCTCAACTATACTAAAATTAATAGCGTATCTAGTTTAGAAGAACTAAGAGTAAAGGTTCGCGCATATTACAACTGCTATTTAAATTAAATTTTGCGTTTAGTCAAAGGCAAGTTGATAAAATCATTTGAGCCAAGAAAACAGCAGCTATTTTTAGCGTAACATAGCATTTTATTCATGATCTAGATTTTTTAGAAGAACCTTTACTTGACCTTTTAAATTTATTGTCACGTTTTATATTCACGTTTTCTTTTGTATTTATTGTCAGTGTTATATTTTATCGATACTGCTGTATGGGGTAGAGGGGTGGACCTTAAATGGTGCAACAGAAAGAAAGTTAAACGCATTTGAGATGTGAATATATAGACGAATGCTCCGAATCTCTTGGAGGGACAGAGTCAGGAATGAAGAAGTTCTCAAAAGAATGTTTAACAAAAAACTTGAACTGCTCATTACAGTAAAAAAAAGAAAGGTCGCATATTTTGGTCATCTACACAGACACACAAAATACAATTCGCTTAAAACTATTATTGAGGGGAAAATAGAGGGAAAGAGGGGTAGAGGCAGGAGAATAGCTTGGTGTGACAATTTAAAGTCTTGGACCGGTGCTGCTGACACCGCTGTTCTAAGCAGAGCAGCTCAGGAAAGAAACATATTTAAAAAGATGGTCGCCGACATCCTTTAGGATATGGCACAGGAAAAAGAAGAAGACACGTTTCTCGGTGCAATATTTTTTGTATCGTAACTCAGCGATCTAAGAACTGATTTCACGTTTTAATTCTAATGAACTACCTACAATAGTTATTATCAAGGCGAAAGGAACTCATTTTATTACAACTTGTACTGCGAAAAAAAAAACGTGGAAATCATGAAATAAACATCAATCTCGATTAATTGATCATCTGTGATGTCAGAGTCGGAGCTACATGAAACATTAATCACAATAAAGAATAGGGTGCTCCTCTGTGCTTAGTGCTACCGTTCTGCGTAACCCTGCATACCTAGCGACGTGATAGCGTAGGTAGGTGCTGTCCACAATATTGTTCAATTTGCTTGGTAAGTCACGATGACCGCACCCACAGCCCACCCGCTGGCGGAGTCCTAAAATGTAGCAATGCACGCACTACACTACTACAGTAGTAAAATTGGGAATAAAATTAAATGAAGAGTAATATCAATCTCGTTGACTGACAAAGTTTGAAATCACACAACCATCTGTGTGAGTGGCCCCACTGCATTAAATAATAGTTGATTCAAATCACGTCCATATTCTAATACACATATTATTCATAAAATAGAAAACCAAACACTAAATAAATTCAAAATGCCAATATGTCAAATATAAAATAAAATAAAATTAAAACGTGATATAAAATGTCAATATTCAAGAAAATTAAATAAAATAAAAATCGTATCAATCAATGAGCAGAAATCTAAAAAACGGGGAGAGAAATAATCAAAAATTCCCACAAAGTTCTGAGATCTTGAAGACATATTATCAAACTGCTATATTGGTAGAAACTTTTCTGAAATATACAATCAATATTATCTATTCAACTGTACGTAATTATTGTATTTTAATCTTTTAGTTTAGAAATAAAATGATATTAAAAAGATATTGTAACATTCCGCTGGTGACAGCTTCAGTCATCACAAAAAAATAACACTTCATTTCATATATTTAAAAACTATTTCCATTAGAATTTCTAAAGTATAGTATGTTTCAAATACAGCAATGTTCAGATCATAGTATTAAAAAATAATAATCAAGCATAATTAGATAACGTTATAAACATTATTGACAAATACATAGGTACTTAGCACGTATTAGACAGCGGAATGTATGATAGAAAGAACGATTATTCTGCCATGTGGCGAACAGCATCTATTTAAAATATTCACTTTGAATACCGGCGTAACAGTTCACTTGCCAACGGCTCCAGAAGCTGTTTTTATAGATTTGACAGATCACAGTCGGACGTTTGTCACTTATTTAAATAATAGTCCTACGTAATTCAATTACGCGACTATTGCCGCGAGTGACAGCTCGTGGTGGATTGATGGACGCCATACTGTCTGGTACACTGCCATCACAGTAAAATTCCTTTCATTAGGGTGCCTTCGAAACTATACAGATTCTGCTGGCGCCTTTTTGGCAGACTTTTGGCATTGACAGCACAGCAAAGCTCCTAGCATTTTGGCTACTTTATGTAAATTAATTACAAATAGTTTTACTGTGAAAACTGACGTGGTTTTGATACATGTTTGTTTTACTTATGCGGGATTACTCACGTTTAATTATATCGGAAACTCCGACTATAGTTTTGCCCATATACGATGGCCATCTTCATGGAGGCACAGCTAGGTACAACTAGGTTCTAGGTACAACGCGCGGCTTCGTCTTGCTTCGCACAGATAGTTATAGATTCTTTTGAATCATTGTACAATTTGTACATGCATAAGACCAATTTTTAAGGCGTTTGTTGACAGATCTATACTTTTTAGTAAATGGTGTTGTCCCTGTCACGTGTTTCCGAATATAACGTAATAGGGTAAACTGTTTTTTTTGTTTAAGTAAAGAGACGAACGTGACGCACTCCTGATAGTAAGAAATAACGCATGTCCATGACCATTGCACCGATACACAGAACTTTTAATAATAAAACAAATTCCAGGGCATCGCTGCTTTGGCGATCATTGCTTTGAGACATTCGATGGTTAGTCTTAAAAACCCTGTAATTTCGCTGGCTGCAAGTACCCTTCAAACCGGAACACAGTAATATTTACACACTACTACTTCGTAGCAGAATGTCTGGGACTGCGGTGGTATCTACCTAGACAACCTCCTGCTAAAGTTGTAAATAACGCTGCTTGCAAAGAAGTAAAAAGGTACCAAGAAGGTTCTCTACATAGTATAAAACAAAGTCGCTTCCCGCCGTCTGTACGCTTAGATCTTTTAAACTACGCAACGGATTTTAATGCGGTTTCCATCAATAGACAGAGTGATTCATGAGCAAGGGTTATATGTATATACATGCATATGCACCACATTAATATCCACATTGCACCCGTGCAAAGCCGGAACGAGTCGCTAGTCAATAATACAATTATATGGATGAGTGACAATAACATCAGAATTTATCAACTGTAAACACCCTATATATCAGAGATTTGCTGTTGACGCGTATAGTAAAAATTCAGTTTTAAATCTGGATACCAAAAATAAGCATTTGCGACGGAGCGCCATTTTATCACCTCAATTTCAACAATACCGAACGGTACTATAAACCGGTGAATTAATAATAATGGAACAATTAAGCTGAAGTTAAATCAATGCTTACTAATGATGTTTAGACATTCTCTTTGTTGGGCCAATCGCATCGAAAAACATTAGTGATCTTTTGTTGTAATACATGTCGTTCAAATCATCAATCGAAGTTAAACCTCACCGTTGTCATTATAAAGTACAAAATTAATCGTACGCAAGTTTTTTCATCAAATTGTATAGGTATGTCCATACTGATTCTAATGAGTTAAAGAATGTTATTATGACACGGTGTTAGACAATTTAAAAGCTTATTGCTGAAATTAAAAGGTTTAGTTTCGTTTAACAAAGTTGTAGAAGAAGCTTAAGAGTACCGAGTGATTGTGCAGAAACAACAAAAAGATGCTAATGCCGATTGTGCTTACCGGAAATTTAATTAAATAACTTTCGAGTTTTTTAAGGTTCAGTCGAAAAATAGGAAGTACTTTCAAAGCACTGTTTGCAACGGTAGTTACTAGCGGGATACTAGCGACTCGCCCGCCTTCGCACGGGAGCAATGTAGATACTTATGTTGTGCATATGCACGGATTATACATATAAACCTTCCTCTTAAATCACTCTATCTATTGATGGAAACCGCATTAAAATCCGTTGCTCCGTCGTTTGACGGCGGGAAACGACTTTGTTTTACTATGTAGAGCTTTACCGTGACTATGTAAAGGAACGAGTTCTCGATATTTAGGCGCAATGCTCACAGGTAAAAGGAAGAATAAATGCATATCGTAGGACATTTCACACATCGCTATCTATCCCGAAACTAAGGAAAGCTTGTACTGTGGGAACCAGGTAACATCTCAAAGTAATGAGCGCCAAGGCAGCGATGCCCTGGACTTTGTTTTGTTGCTCAAAGTTCTGTGTATCGCTGCAATGGTCATGGATAGGCGTTATTTCTTACCATCAGGAGTGTCTCGTTCATTTCATTACACTTACATAAAAAAATAATCAAAAAACAGATATCTGGTGATATTAAAAATGCAGAAACATTTGTTTCAATTTTATTAAAGAACTACATCAACGGCAAAGGAGCAATGAATTTTACAAGAAATAAGGGAAAACTTATTAATTTAGGACGATATAAGACTTTCATTAAAACAAACAATTGCGGGCTGTAATGAGGGCCGCGGACAGCATGTTGCCGACCACTGCCATTCGAAAAATTTGCTCTATTTACCAATCATTGCTCACTAGTGGAACCCTATCACGAGCGAAATTCGACACGCACTTGACAGATTATCTCAAGAGAGATGATTATCTAGAAAAGTCGTACAGAAGGGATTGTCTAAGACGTCAGAAGCAGCGAGAGCAATTAGGCCTTAGATTACCCGTTTTATAAAACCCGTCGCTGAAATATATCGTTAGAACTACCTTGTATATTTTAGCTACGTTTTAACACTGAAATGAAACCTTTTCGAAGCACTTTACCCTGGGGATGGGAAATTAATTAATTTCACAAAAAAATATCATAGTAAAAATACAGTAGGTAATCATAAATATAGCTCGATCTATTTTGGGTTTTTTTTTGTTGACTGTCTAGTTGTCTTTGAACTAAAATAGTTATATGTATTTGAAGTCAGATGCAAAAAGGAGGTTTTGAAGGGATTACAGCTCATTGGTTAACGCGGTCGGTACACACGCCGCAGGGCGTGGGTTCCAACCCTAACAATGAGCTTGAACTGCCGGTGAAGGAAAACATCGTGAGGAAACCACAGCATGGTGGTAGGGTATTTGAGGTTAATTGACAAAGCCTACTATAAGGTGGCTCATTACGTGGAAGACAGGAATATATGGTTGTAGTAGCTTCTCTCTGCACTTGCATCCCCCTGGCTAAATGACAATTGTAGTAAGCATAATGTATGTATCAATATTTATAACTGTAAACTGTATAAACTGTAACCTAATATGAAAAGAAAGATCCACAAAAAAAATGCCTTGCTGAGTTTCTTGCCGGAGTCTTCTCAGTTGAAGTGTAATTACGAGCCGGTGGTAGATTCAAACATGTAACTTAACGTTCATAAGTGCCTTACCAGGGCCTAAACTGAATAAATGACTTTTTGATTTGATTTGATTTGATATTTTCTAGCATCCGGCTAACACCAGGTTAACATCAGGTGAGTTGTGGCCAAAACACCTCTCTGTGGCCTGTCAGCCATAAAAATAAATTAAAAAAAAGTTAACTTAGTTCTTTTTTTTTGGCGTGTAATAATGACTTCACTGCATTTCATAAAATATTTTGGGCGTACACAACATAATTAAATTCTATAACTATACTACAACTATTGCATCAGCTGGTTTATCACGCTAGTGTGGGTGATGAATGCTCGGTTAGTATGGAAGTGGCATGTGTATAGGCAAACAGAATGGATGTATCGAAGCCGCTGCGACGGCTACATCCAGACAGCAACACCGCACCACCGCGTAATCGCAGCGATGCGGCTCCCGCCTTGGCAGTCGGCCAGCTACGCTTGTCCAGGAACCCTATTCTTGTCATACGCGATATTTCATGTGACTAATTCTAATCGCATCCTCAGTTAAACTTTTTTTATATTTTATGATAAGAGATAACTCGTATCCATGACAATTGCAGCGATACACAGATCTTTGAGTAGCAAAACAAAGTCCAGGGCATCGCTGCTTTGGCGCTCATTGCTTTGAGACTTTTGATGTTTATCCTCAATAGCCTTCTAATTTTTCTAGCTACAGTACGTTTTAAACCAGAACACAGTAATGTTTACACACTACCGCTAGGCATTTAGGCATTTAGCATTCTAGGCAGAATATCTGGTACTGCGGGGGTACCTACACAGACGGCGTCCTGCTAAGGAGATCTACCACCAAGTCAAGTACAATACGATGCAACTTCATTATAGACCAAACATAGTATAACATACAAAAATTAAAAACAAAAAAATGAGAAAGAAAAAAAAATACAACGTAAAAATAACAAATAAATGGTGTACAAGGGCGGCCTTATCGCCTAGAGCGATTGAGAAGTATTGAGATGAGACGAAACGAAACGTTCACGCTTTAAATAGATCGATAAAAACTGTTTATTGTATGCACCACAACATTTAAAGCCAGAAATAAAATAACTCAAACAACATTTTCATGTAAAATGTTGCAAAAAGCTCGCACCCTCAAAAAGTTATCAGATCTCATGTAGAGCCAAGCTTCTAACTCTACAAGCCCTAACTTCACATAGAGTTTGTGAAGGGCCTTAGTCAAAATATGTGGCTTAGCCGTTTCGTTATTAAATGAAATGTTATAGAACAGAAGGTGGCCACGGCATATCTATGATAAAACAACATAACCACCGAGTTTGGGCTCGATTGATTCGTCTTGAGGAGCAATTACTAAAATACTTATCTACTGAAACGTTGAAACCAAATTAAAAGTAAAAAAATATTTTTGAAAACAAGCTTTTATCTGAGACAATAAACTTTTTTAAAATTGTTGTTTCGAACTATTAAAAACGCGCGAACGATATTAAAGATGCTTTAACTTGTAATTTTGCCGTGGTGGTGCCGGCGTAAGAATAGTACGCCACCTTCTCTACCCGTGGTTGCCGTAGGAGTCGGCTAAGGGATGTTATCCGGAAGATGGGCAGCAGCGTCTTCCTTGAACAATCACACCTAACTGCGCTCGCCAACCGCCTGCCAAGCGTGCCTGCCAAGCGTGCCTGCCAAGCCAATACTCGCGTATTGGCAAAACCCCCCCACGAGGAGGCCTATGTCCAGCAGTGGCTACGCCCTATGGCTGATGTTTAACTTGTAATTATGTTCATGCCCTGGAGTTTGAATTCTGTGTATCGCTACAATGGTCATGGACAGGCGTTATCTCTTCTATCATCACGCTCATCTCATTACTTTAATATTTAAAAAAAAATACGCTTTCAGAAATATTTATCGAGTGTGATATTATAACGTATAACACGAGAATAATACTCAAGGTATCTTGACGCGGTGATGAACGAAATTGCACGGCCAAATTAGAGGGAAAATTTCGTTTGTAAATAATGAAAAATAACAAGACACCCGCCGACTCGAGTGTTTCCAAGAGTACGTGTTACGTTTGCGTTTTTTTTTCGTTACGTTTAATTTTTCTTCTTTATATTTTTGGCATAGTATTTTGTGCATTTGCCAGTGTCAATTATTTCTATATTTTAGAGTATTTTAGGAAAAACCAAGTGGAATAAGTCTGAGTCACACAATGTAAGTCAGGGTCAAATCATCATGCCCTACTAAAGTAGTGGTGACTGCTTCTACTTAGTATCGGAAACAACATGTTTCATCTCATTATTTCACATTAATACTGTCTTGCTTATAGACATATATACTTTTGGCCAGTGCCGGATTTATATTTTTTACGAGTGTAGGCCACTTTATTTCCGCCGCCCCATGTACCGTTCTAAAATAATAATTTTCCATATTACGTAGTAGGAACTAAACTTAATCAAAAGAATGAATTAGTCATTAAGAAAGGGCATTAAAGAAACAAGATTTACAATTTTTTACTAGTAAAAATACCTAGGATTGATAAATTTTCGATACGAATGAATTTCTATGAGAATTTAACGTATTATAAATAACCATGAGACAACCGGTGAACTTGTTTAGCTTTTATCAACTCTGAAATTAAGTGAGCTTCCTCTAAAATCTGCCGCCCCTAGGACGCTGCCGCCCCTAGGCCGTGGCCTATATGGCCTAATGACAAATCCACGACTGCTTTTGGCACTTTATGAAAACACTACCACACTACTTGTATGGGAATACAAGTTTAAAAAAAAAATATTATATTAAAAAACAAAAATAATATTTACACAATTTTGGCAGGATAAAAAAGGAAGGTTAACAGATAAACTATGTAATGTCATTTATCTAGGTTTAATTTATATTTAACGAAATAGGAGGCATGTTCATATAACTGTGGTATAGTTTCAAAAAGTCTGTCCCAAAGGTTGCGGGCATCTCAAAACACGTTATAGATATCCGAGATAGTTTTGTCCTAAGACTGGGCGTGGGCCAACTCTTATTGTATTAATAATAATAATAGATTTGCTCTATTGGGAGCGGTCTATTATCACGAACAGGACAAGCCTGATATCGTGGTGGTCGCTGGGAAATGCTCGTCGACATCACCATCCCACATGACGAGAATCTCATGAAGGCCGAGAAGGACAAGTCCTGTCCTGGAGTCATGTGACGTGTGAAGGGTAAGGCCATAGTCCAAACATTGCCATAATCAAAATCTAAGCTACATATATCCTAAGCTCCCTACCTATTTCCTCCAATTAATAAAAGCACACCTACAGTGATTCCGTCTTCATTACACCAAAGCTGCCAATATAGAGGAGACAAATTACCCCATAAATTGCCCCGTACACAAAGGTGTCGCGTCGATCTCCCATAAGTGGTGACGTTCTCCGTTCCAAAAAGGAAGTCTTCAATAATTCCCCAACTTTACGAAGCACCTCAAGATAATGGCGGTACTTCCTTATCGTAAAAACAAAACAACCAACAGTTAGATGCCAAATTTTGTAATAGAAAAGTTTTTCCAATCTGAAGTAAGTTTTTTTATAACTTTACAGGGTTGCGTTTGAACGCCATTTCGCCTGTTGTTGGGACAAGATGCGGTCTACGATGGAGCACGCTTACCTAGAAAAGCCGATTCAGACGCGACTTGAAGGTACCCAGACTATATCTATCAGGAAACACCCACTAGGGCAACAAACTCCAAAGTTTTTCGTACGAAAAAGACGGAATTAAACTGTTTAGCTATAGTTTTTGTAATATCAATTATGAGGCGTTGTCGCTTTTTAGAGCTTCTGACCGTCCGATAGTAAAATGGGCAGGGCAGTCGTATGTGTGACAGCTAACGTGTGAACCGACCGCGCTAACCACTGAGCTATATCACTACAATAGTTGTAATTATGAGTACAGTGACTGCCCTGTTAACTCATTGGGTTATAACTCTGATTTATAAGCTCTGATCGTGGGCTCGATTCACAGCTCTACTCGGCTGGCCATCTACCACCCTCAAGTTGAAAATCTGTCCCCAAGCATTAAACGGTGTATTCCGACAGCCTCAATTTAGAGCTAGTTCCATTCCAGGCTATGTATGCTTTTTTTGACCACTTAACATCAAGTGGCGTGTAGTTAAACAGCTAGCTTATCAACCATAAAAAACCTTTATATAATTGATTACAAAGGTCTGAATTTCTGTTTTTTTCTTTCGTGTTTAAATGTCATTTATAGTGTGACTGACTGATTGTTAGAAACTCTATTATATTTTCTTCAACCATATCTATTTTGTTTTCGACATCCTTAATTACTCGATCCACGACGTCATGTAAAATTATAAAATCGTAAACATCTTATTTAATAGTGCGTGTCGTTTTTTTAATTTCTCGTAAAACGTGTGCCACTTTCTTCGCAGTTTCATAACTTTCTCGATCTAGGACACTTACACCTACTAGATCTGACGAAAAAATCTTGATTCGTGTTTAATCTTGTAATTTATGCGGTTTTATTCTGGAGTGAGTCGTGTCCGCGCAGGATTGTCGTGTGCGTCGGTGCTAGGCTTTACTTTGCTCTTTGAGTTTCCCTTATGCCACGTGACAATGAGTACCATTGACTTGGAACATTGGTGTTATTGGTGTTGGTGTTGCGTGGTGGTAGGGTACTGTCTAGTACTCGGCTGGCTAGCTACCACTCTCAAGTTGAAAATCTGCCGCCAAGCATCTAACGGTGTGTTCCGGCAGCCTCACTTGAGAGCCAGTTCTATTCCAGGCTAGGTGTGCTTTACGATCTTCGACCACACCGTCACTTAACATCAAGTGAGTTGTGGTCAAACACATAGCCTGTCAGCGTTATTGTTAATGTAATGAGATTCAAGATTTATTTATTTGTAGAATATGGTTTAGTGTACATTTATACAAAACAGCATAATACATAATATAAAACTTTAAAATGTCAAAATATGAATCGTAATCAAGTCAAATAATAGTAATTAATTAAGTCAGAATGACAACAATGAAACTCAAAAATAGAATTATATATATCAAATATCAATAACAATAATAGTCAATTAAATAATATCTATAATAATCAAATAAAGTCTGCTTCAGAATTTGTCGTCCAAAAACTGATTGACTTTATACTCGTAATAACATTTTTCTATTAGTAAACATTTTAATTTCTTTTTAAACAGAACATTATTCAACTCCCTAATAGCTCTTGGTATTTTATTAAATATTATGCGTGAGACGTACGAGATGCTCTACTGATGGTAAGAGATAACTTTTTAACTATCAAAATGAACTTTATAAACGCTATACACGTCACGAGCATGGAAAATAATGTGAATTAGTTAGGGGCAAGGTCTAGCAAGAATTGTCACATTAGAAAGTTTTTTTTAAAATTTTGGATAAGATTCCTAATATTTAAGGTAATTACACTAAAAAACTGGTCTGTTAAAACACTTGCCTGAACTATCAAGTGTTAACCTCAAAACAATTCCTTAGCAACTAAATATAGAAATCGAGTCTATATCTCACTCAGCGTTACGTGATTTGTCGAAAATAAATAAGGCGGCAAATATTCCGGCAGTTTTGACTGGAATCGATGGATTTAACCACTCGGCCGCGCAAATAAACATTGCCGGTTGCATTCTCCGTTGGTGATGGAAAAATACTCTGTTGCGTTGGAATTTTCTTTGAAGTTGTATTGAATTTTGGTTTCATACTTCATCATCATCACACAGGCTGTTTTATCCCACAGCCGGGCGTGGGCTCCTCTCTCGCTATGCCACGATAATATGCCATTTGCCATCCATATGGTCCGGTACTAATCAGGTTTACCCAACACAATTAAATTACTATAAAAAAAAATTGCTGCAATAGTGCTTTATTTTTAGGGTTCCGTACCTCAAAAGGAAAAAACGGAACCCTTATAGGATCACTTTGTTGTCCGTCTGTGTGTCTGTCAAGACCCTTTTTCTCAGGAACGCGTAGAGGTATCAAGCTGAACTTCATATCAAATACTCAGGTCTACTGTCCCTTGGAGGTGTGAAAAGATCAAACTTCTAAGCCAACGCAATCAAAAGGTACAGCCGTTTATGCTGCAATTTTTGGATACTCGCAAGGGAATCAAAACCTACAGGATAGGTACGTCCCGTAAACTCAGAATCTTGAAATTAGGTATGAAGCAACGTCTTATAGCATAAAATTACCATAAAAAGATACCATAACTTTTACTTATATACCTACAGGTTTGTACGGCACCCTCGGTGCGCGAGTCCGACTCGCACTTGGCCGGTTATTTTTGTGCTTAGATTGATTGATTCAGCCTTGTTTTATAGAACCGCACTAGCTGCGCCCCGTGGTATTACCCGCTCCAATTTTTTGGGATAAAAATTTGCCTATGTTTTAATGTAAGGTGTCAGCTACCTCCTTACCAAATTTCATCAATATTGGTAGTAGTGGTCAAGCGTGAAGATGTAACAAACATACAAACTCACTTACGCACTCGCATACTTTCGCCTTTGTAATATTAGTGCGACGATGTTTTATTTTTTATTTTACATTATAACTCTACAAGAAGTTTGTTGCTGTGTATCACCACTATTCTGATTATATGAAAAACATGAAAATCTTCCTTTCATTATCTTAAGGTATTCCGGAGTTAATGACAAGTCAAGTGATCAAGTTACATTTAATCTTCGTCCTTGTTGTAATCAAATACGCGGAAATACACTGAAGATATATCCGGAATATCTTAAAAAGCACTTCCGCAAAACAATGCCTGAATCAATCAATTACAGCAATGATAAAATCTTACAGCTTTTTTTTTTTGGATATGCAGATACTGTACCTTTCCACATGCTACGATCTTGGCACACATTGCCTTCATTAGCGTTTTCATACTTATGTACGTCGTCTGCTACTTTCGATAAAGCATCTTAAATTTTGTACTTTATACGTTGTACGTCGACCCATACCAACTCACACTCGCCTTATACAGTTTCGCCAATCTTCTTTCTCAATAATAATCTCGTCTGGTGAAAATTTGTTACGGTTCAAAATATACCTTAAGTCTATTAAGACTCTCTAAGGCGTCTGGCGTAGACTTAATAACGTCCATTCGGGCAAGGAACCCTAAAAAGTAGGACAACGACAGGGAGAGAGAGTCGAACGGTGTTAACGAGATTAGTCTAGGATTATCTTTACTATACGAAAACCTAGTATAGCATATTGTAGTATCAAGGCGTTAGCAGTAATTTTTCTTCAAAAATATAAAAGCATATCTCAATAATAATCGATTAATAAAATTTATCTTGCACATTTTAGTTAACTGTCATTTTTTTTTTTAACGCTGACTGTCTTGTTGTTTGACCACAACTCACCTGATGTTAAGTGACGGTGTGGTCGAAGATGGTAAAGCACACCTAGCCTGGAATAGAACTGGCTCTCAAGTGAGGCTGCCGGAACACACCGTTAGATGCTTGGCGGCAGATTTTCAACTTGAGGGTGGTAGCTACCCAGCCGAGTACTAGAAAGTACCCTACCACCACGCTGTGGGACCGCTGTAGTTTCCTCACGATGTTTTCCCTCACCGGCAGCTCAAGCTCATTGTCGGGGTTTGAACCCACGCCCTTCAGCATGCGAACCGACCGCGCTAACCACTGAGCTATCATCGCTACAAATGTGGTAATAATGTAAATTATGTTGGTACTACCAAAGATGTTTTTATTACTTATGGAGGTGCTTTATAAATAAAGTGGCCTATATAGTAGTTAGTTTTGCCTTGAAGTTTAGAAGTCACCACTTCTCTATGTCACACTTACAGATGATATAGGAAAAGTGATATTAGAAGGAAATTGAAAGACGCTGTTTGAAATTTTTTATTTCTTCAACTGAAAATCCCAACTGTTTTTTGATTTAATGATCCTCCTGATGGTAAGAGATAACGCATGTCTATGACCATTAAAGCGGTACCTGGAACTTTGAGTAGCAAAACAAAGTCCAGGCAATCGCTGCTTTGGCGCTCATTATTTTGAGACATTAGATAGTTAGACTCAACGGCCCTGTAATTTCGTTAGCTGCAGTGCCTTTCAAACACACACAGTAATGTTTACACACTACTGCTTAGTGGCATATTGCTTGTACATTTTTAGGGTTCCGTACCCAAAGGGTAAAAAGGGTATTACTAAGACTCTGCTGTCCGTCCGTCTGTCACCAGGCTGTATCTCATGAACCGTGATAGTTAGACAGTTGAAATTTTCACAGATGATGTATTTCTGTTGCCGCTATAACAAATACTGAAAAACACAATAAAATTAATATTTAAGGGGGCTCCCATACTACAAACGTGTTTTTTTTGCTCGTTTTTGATCGATATTGACAACAGGTAGACGCTTGAAATATTCACAGAATATTTAGTTATATAATCTCTTTAAAAATTATTAAATTAAAATAAAACAAATATTTAAGGGGGGGCTCCCATACAACACACGTGATTTTTTTATACATGGTATGGCACGGAATCCTTCGTGAGGGAGTCCGACTCGCACATGGCCGGCTTTTTTTTTTTTCTACAATTTATTGTGTGGACAGTAAAGAGTTTCTATCTATAACTTAATCTGATTGACTCTTCTAGAAAAATATTAGTTGCCTAATTAGACAAACTGTTCAGAAATATTGATCTTATACTTCTTGTGATCAATCAAAGTTTATGTAGGCTTTAGTAGATTTATGCTGAACTGTAAATGATTGTGTTATGGCAGTTCAACCTAGTTTTACGCGATTATCTGGAGATTTTCGGGTAACACTTGAATAAGCTTGATAGATTCTATATTTATGTTTATGATTTTTGTAGTTCCTTGACGACTAACCTAACAATAGTTACTTCGAATTGATGAAAATACGTCGAGTGAGTGTATGTTGATTGCTCAGGTGTTAGCGCGGTCGATTCACACGCCGAAGGGCGTGGGTTCAAACCCTAACAATGAGCTAGAGCTGCCGGTTATGAAAACCATAGCATGCTAGTAGAATACTTTATGACACTCAGCTGGATAGCTACCACCTTCAAGTTAAAAATCCGCCAAGCACTTAACAGTGTGTTCTTCCGTTCCAGGCTACAGGCTAGGTACCGTTTACCATCTTCGACCACATCGTCATTTAACATTATGTGAGCTGTGGTCAAACACCTATCATAAAACAAAAATACAACACACAAATATTTTGTATTTTTGTTCCATGCTTGACAGTGAGGTATTTATAAACAGCTTAGCTGATGTTAAGAGAAGCCGTTGACTTAATACTTATTAAAGGACACGGCTAATGGAACAAGTTCAAAAGTACGCGCACTTTAATTCAACCTCATAGTCGTCGCTTGCCAACTGGCGAGTTGGAGGTCAAGCTTGCATTTGAGTGTTAAAAGAAAGAGTGCGAATTAAGGGATTTCTATCTGTTTTTGGCATCGTCCATTGCGGTTTTTGGCAGTTGTGTATTTCGATATTTAAGGTGTGATGAAAAACCAGATGAGTTACGTAAAAGTCACACAAACTATGTCAGGGTTTTGTCCTGTAATGGCCAAATAAACTAACGGCAAATTTACACACAAACAACAAGTTAACAGGTTCTTTTAGATAGGCGAGATCTTATACATTGCTTATCAAAGTCAAACGCGACCCTATTATCTATCTTATACCTTTAAACGAGCAATTCTTGTATATATAATCTGATTTGTATCCAGGGGGTTTCGGGGGTGAAAAATCGATCTAGCTAGGTTTAATTTTCAGAAAACGTCGTTTTATCCATGTTTTCAGCCGAGCAATGCTCGGTTAACCAGGTACTGTATAATTATGTCGTATATAATTTGTTTGATTTCGCTTTTTAAAAACACCGTTTGTAAAAAGCAAAATCAAAATTATCCGCGATTTGGTCCGCGGGATTTAACAAAAAGTTTTTTTCAGTCTGCTGTATAAAAAGTATCCTATATGTTAATCCAGACCATAAACTATATGTGTGCCAAATTTTATCCAAATCAGTTAAGCCGTTTTTGCGTGACTAAATAACAAACATCCATCCATCCTCACAAACTTTCACATTTATAATATTATAGAAGGAAGTAGGAAGTAAAATATAAAGGACGGATTGGTAGGATAGAAAAATAGAATCTTTATTGTGCACACCAGAAATGGAATTTTTTTTACAGAAAACAAAAGTGTGTAAATTGAGTAAGAAAGCAATAAGTTCTATATACATCTTGGATTTGTGTTGCAAATCATTGCAATAGCACGTCGTATTTCTATTTTAACTGTAACCGTTATTGATTATTCCTGGTTGTACGTAACTTCTTGGCAATTTGTAGGAACTCCTAACATTGTTAAGCTAATTGCATTGGAACATGTTCCACTTGAAGCGTTTGGAATAGTTCCGTTTGGTCATAGCATTCAGTCAATCTACACTAGTCGTGATGGAATATTGTGGTAGAAAATAAATCACAGGTAATTGGCACGTCATCATTTGATTCGAAATTAAGTCTTGTTAGCTCATTTGGTAGAATTTGTGCTTGTGCAAGACCTGTAAGGCGTGGGTTCAAATCCAGGACTCACATTTATGTGACGATAAATGTTTGTTCTGTGTCTTGGTGTTCTGCATCATGCTAATCCCACTTAATATTATAAATGTGAAAGTTGGGATAGATAGATGTTTATTACTCAATCACGCCAGAACGGCTGAACGGATCTGGATGAAATTTTGCATGTAGATACTTTAGGTCTTGGAATAAAACAGGATACTTCTCATCATCATCCAGCATCCATCACCACGTGGGTAAAACCGCGGGGCGCTTATAGTAAATTATAAAGTTTGTATGTTTAGATGTTTGTTGCTCAATCACGCAACAACAGCTGAACAGATTTGGATAAAGATTGGCACACATATAGTTTATTACTTTTTATTTCGGTAAAATGTTAGGTTCCTGTGGGATTATCAAAAAACTCCACGTAATGAACCTTGAAAACATAACACCCCTTTTTTATGCAATACAGAAGACGAGAGAAGTACAATAACCCTTTTTGGCTTAGTACACGCTATACGTATAATCCTGTCCGTGCGTACCCGGAGGCGAGTCCCCAGCAAACAATAAAATTCCCCTTTCGTCCGAATATCTCATAAATAAGGTAGGCACCTATGTTATTACTGTTACAGAGAATTTTCGATATGTTATTGACTTTTACTCCGTGGTATCCTTTTAGACGACATTCCCTCCCATTTCCCTCTTTGTACGTACACATAATTTTACAAAATAAATATATAAAATCTCAATTAATTTTGCTAAAACTCCGAGCTCCGAAACTTAATTTCAATATTTACTGCGACCGAAATCCCATTAGAAGCATGCACATTATACACTGATAAAACGACTGATTTACTCTGACCGTTGTTGGAATTAAGAAACTAAAACTTTTCACGGAAACAGTTAAGAAACAGCGATTGTGGCTCCTTCGCTCCATTGCACTGATAATTTGGCCGTTCCGAAGCTTCAACAATCAACAACAAAGCCCGACTCAGCTTCTCGGAAAATGCTTGACACCACTATCAAACGATTTTCGCCTTTACATTCATAGTTATAAGCGTAACATTCTCTTGAGAAAGACAAAAGACAGGGGACAAAGAATCACACTGAAATTTCAGCCGTATCTAGTTTGATAATAAGGTGCAAAGTTATTTGGATAATAGGAGGTATAAACTAGATATAACCTAGAAACAAACATAGCTGAAAACTCGGCCGGCACTGACCTATATGTCCGTGAGTCATCGATAGGATTCTGTCAAACCAGTGATTGCGACTCAATGAGGCAATAAAGTAAGCGTGAGGCCAAGGAAGGACAAGAAAAGTCTTACTTCATGTTTATTGGGGCCATTCAAGTATTCTGGAAACAGAATTTAAGTGATAACTTTTTCTTCCCCCTTGTCAGCAAAAGTAATCGCAGCTCTTACCCCCGCTTTTACTCTTAACAATTCAAGGCCAAGCAATCTCGTTCAGGCAACCAAAGTTATATAGTAAGGATTCATAAACATTTCTGTGTTCCGGTTTGAAGGGTACTAGCGAAATTACAGGGCTGCTCAAATCAAATGTCTCAAAGTAATGAGCGCCAAACCAACGATGGCCTGGACTGTGTTTTGCTGCTCAAAATTCTGTGTACTGAAGTAATACTTGGACACTCGTTACCTCTTACCATCAGGAGAGCGTCTTGTCTCATTACTTTTAAATAAATAAATATGAACTTCAATGTTCTGTAATCAAGTCACCGAAATAAATTACTTCCGTGCGAAGCCGGGGGCAAGTCGCTAGTTTATTTATAAAATAACAACTCAAGACACAATTTTTATGCATTTTTCACACATAATGACTGTGTTGTACTATGACTCTACTTATTGAGCTGAAAGATGTTGATTCGATTCCCACCTGGTCCAAACATTTATGGCGAATATAAATTAATACTTGTTCTTTCGGAGTGTTTTAAATCTACGTATTACAAGTATGCAATTACAATTTTAAAAAGATATGTTTGACAAGCTAGGTTTTGACTACAGCTCACCGGATGTTAAGTGAAGGTTTGGTCGAAGATGGTGTGGACACCTAGCCTGGGATTGAATTGGCTCTCAAGTGAGGCTACCGGAACACACCGTTAGAAGCTTGGACAGACAAATTTTCAACTTGAGGGTGGTAGCTAGCCAGTCGAGTACTAGAAAGTACCATACCACCACGCTATGATTTCCTTACGACGATTTCTTTCACCGACAGCTAAAGCTCATTGTTGGGGTTTGTAACCACGCCCTTCGGCATGTGAACCCAGCGCGCTAACCATTGAGCGATTTTTTTTTGGTCAGGCAAAAAAAAATTGTAAAATAAAAACAATGTTTTTCGTAACAAAGATTTTTATTATCGATGTGTTTTCGTAAAACACTTCTACTCCCTCGAAATAGAGTGTCTGCGTACTTGGTTTTTCCGATTCGCATTTCAGTAAACTCTTCGATCGACAAAATACTGATTTATATGTATTTATAAGTGCGTGCGTAAAACCAATTCAATCTGCTGGGTTGTGTTATTCTTATTGTATTAACTGCGTTCTCGCGAGCTACTGGACGAAACAAGTGTCCTAACTTCAGACAATATTTTTTTTAATGGCATGAAAATATTATAATGGTAATTATCCACCATTACAGCGGTGACCATGACTGAATAACACTGTAGTATTAGACTGCCCTGTTAACTCATAGTATATCTGCTTCAAGAGCTGTAGGGCGGGGGTTCGATCCCCAATCAAAACAAATATTTGTGTGACGAGCATATAATAGAACAGAATACAGCTTTATTGTACACCATTAATTCGGTATGTAAAGTTTTTTTTTTGTATTTATTTTATAGTAAACTTAATTTTATGAAACAAACTAATGAAAAAAATAACTAATTTGAATATTTTTGCTTTCTATGCGGTAGTTGATTTATAAAACGTTTTCAAACTTTTTATAGCGCCGACGTCATAAAGTGGGCTGAATATATATGCCCTTGCCATCTAAAACAAAAAAGCATACATAGCTTACCAAACACTCAAAGTTGCCCTATACAGCCTACTATGTGACGTTATTAGAAGTCAAATAAAAGTCAAGTTTATTATATGAACTTCATTAAAATAAACCCCATCTCATTGTTTAAAGAGTTTTAAACGTAAAAATAATGTACAGGAATGCAATATTTCGAAATGGTTTTGGAATCAGAAACGTATTTTTTTTCTTTACGTACCGAATTGACTCATTATAACATAAAAAACTTAAAATAAGATAAAGAAAAAAATAACAAAACAAAAACAACGTCGTAGCACAAGGGCGGCCTTATCACCTAGAGTAATTTCTGCAAGACAACTTTTGGATAGAAAGAACAAAAAAACAGAAATTACGGTTGTCGGTCTAAAAAATACAGAGTAAAAAAGTGTATAAAATGTATGCATAAAAGTTTGTTCAGTGTTATGTATGTATTCACAAAAAGAGTATTATAACTATTCTATCAGTTATCTGGTCCACATAGTACAAGCTTTGCTTAGTTTGGGGCTAGATGGCGTTGTCTCAAATATCTCCTGATAATACTTTGAGATTTTATTGGTGAATCTCATTAGCCTATGATATCGGTATAATACAAACCAGAGCACAGTAATGGTTACACACTACTGCTTGGCGGCAGAATATCTGACACTGCGGTGGTACCTACCAAAACGGCCTAAGGAAATCTACAAGATCTCTGGTTGATGTAACTCAATAAAAACGTGAAACGTGCGATTCTGCCTCGCGTGCCGAGGGCTCCGAGCTACCGCATAAAATATTCGTATACAGGATTATAAGCTTAGAGTGTATCAAGCCGGAAGGAGGTCGTTGTACACATTATAATGAACAACTATTACTAACGCTCTTACTCCAAAATCTTGTTAAAAAACAACAGATCCATTCATTTTATCAATGGACAACGAGCAGTTTCTATAGAACAAACGATTTAAAAAAATTTTTTTTTTATATTTTTGGCCCCGAGAGATGTAATCCGGAAGATGGGCAGCAGCGTCTTCCTTGAACAATCACACCTAACTGCGCTCGCCAACCCGCCTGCCAAGCGTGGCGAGTGTTGGCAAAACCCTCCCAGGAGGAGGCCTATGTACAGCAGTGGACGTCCTATAGCTGAAGATGATGACTTGTTTTTAATTCCTTAAGAACTTTGTTGAAAGCAGGTAATCTTCTTGTTACACTGGCGCCCTGTTACTTGAGGTTTTGATTAGAAGCAAAGAGAATACGCCAACATAGCGTACTGTGAGCATATTGTACTGTACTGAGTTCTGGGAAGTCCCAGAGATTGTTACGGCTCGCCGTCGACGTCTGATATTGCTTAGGTATTGAATGTGTTCCAGTCTTTAAATATAAGATGGATAATATACTTTGACGTGTACTTTTATACTTAGTTATAGTAAGAATCATGCTTTTAATTTATTATTACTTTATAGCGTTTACTATTGTTTTTGTGGATGACTTTTTATAATGAACCGATTCTTTATTTTTTATATTATGTCGAACGAATTTGTTTTCATACACAATATTCTGTGTATCGCTGCAATGGTTATGATCATGCCATCTCTTACCATCAGGAGAGCGTCTTGTTCGTCACATTACAATTACTCTCTCAATACCGGTGGTTAGGGCTGCAGATTTAGGGTGCTCCTCGCAATGCGCACCGTGTCAAAGATTATTGCCTATTGGATCTGACCCTTGAGCCAACCGTCTAGCGTGTCTCTTAAGATGTTTGTCGGGAGTCTTCGCTATAAGGCCGTTTACCGTGACGACTATCGGGACAATGATCGTCGAATCAACATAAAACATGGCGGTTATCTCGTGAGCCAAATCAATGTACTTCCTGAGCTTGCCCTTCTCGGCCTCCACGAAATTCTTGTCATGCGAGATGATAATATAATTATTATTAGTATTTGTAGCGATAGCTCAGGGATTAGCGCGGTCGGTTCACACGCCGAAGGGCGTGGATTCAAGCCTCAACAATGAGCTTGAGCTGCCGGTGAAGGAAAACATCGTGAGGAAACCATAATATGGTGGTAGGATATTTTCTAGTACACGGTTGGCTAGTATCATTATCAAATTAAAAATCTGCCGCCAAGCACCTAACGGTGTATTCCGGCAGCCTCGCTTTAGAGCCAGTTCCATTCCAGGCTATGTTTTACGATCTTCAACCACACCGTCACTTAACATCAGATGATCACCTAGTTTGTCAACAATAAAATAAGGATAGATGAACAATCTCAAATAACTGTGAATTTTCCGCAATAGTTTTTCACCGGCTGTGAAACTAGACCGCTCCTTTTAGAAGTCGGCTAATGAGTTCAGGAGATTAATGTATGTGACGTAATATGTGTCCTACCTGCGAGCCAGTAGGTACGGTACAGTTAGCTTCTAAATAAAGAAGCTCCACAGAGTGTTCACCTCTGATGACTCATAGATGGTATCAGTTGAACGGATTTATAGTGCCATCGGCTTTGTCCCGCGGTCTCACCCGCGTCTCATAGATATTGGGGCATTATTTTTAAGTAATTTGTGTAACAAAAAAGTATATATATCAAAGTGTATATAGCTGAGCAGGGCATACATATTCAGCCAACTTTATGACGTCATCGCTATATCATTCAAATTTGTTTCATAAAGTTTCATTATAGCCGTTGGAAGTCCACTGCTGGACATAGGCCTCCCCCATTGATTTTCATAAAGACCGGTTGGAAGCGGCTCGCATCCAGCGCGTTCCTGCGGTCTTTATTAGGTCATCTGTTCACCTTGTCGTCTTATGCTGCGCTTGCCGGTCCGTGAAAGAACTTTGCAGCCCCATCGGCTAAGCATGTAAACATTTATCGTTACATAAATGTTTGTCCCGGTAGGAATAGAACCCGCGCTAGCTCTCGAAGTAGAACTTTACCAAATGAGCTGACAGGGCAGTCGATTTTGTAGTCCTGTTTTTCTGTATGCACATTACACATGCAATCCTGTTTGAGAATTGTAGTAGATATGTTTTTACCACAAAATTGATTGTCATTTGTTTAGTATATCCCTACATCTCTACATAGTATAAAACAAAGTCGCTTCCCGCCGTCTGTACGCTTAGATCATTTAAAATACGCAGCGGATTTTAATGCGGTTTCCATCAATAGACAGATTGATTCAAGAGGAAGGGTTTATATGTGTAATGTAAATGCACCACATTAGTAACTACATTGCAACCGTGCGAAAATGGTGCAGGTTGCTAGTCAAAAATAAATTTAAAAAATATATTATTTTTTTCACATCATTGGTGCTAATAAAACTAAGTCGATTTACAAAAATCAAAACTTTTAAACACAACGGGAATAGATGAGGAAAATAGTTATGAGAACATTGATGTCACCTTCTAAGCCAACTGCGATACGTAATAGAACCACTAATATTACAAACGTTGTCAATAAACAAATCTCTCGCCTCCACACTACTGCTTGTTTCGTCTCGCTCATATGTTTGCAATTTGTAAGTAGGTAATTAAGAATATATATTTATTCTATAAAAAAATATATTTATATGCATTGTGGTAGTTTTTATATAAGGGTTATATTTTTTATCGGTACGTATGTTCATCTGTTCCCTCATAACTTCTAATATCATAATTTGACAAATAAGGTGCCGTTGGAAGCGTCACCCACAAGTTGAAATTTTGCCGCCAAGAACCTAACGGTGTGTTCCAGCAGCCTCACTTGAGCCAGTTCTATTCCAGGCTAAATGTCGTATACCATCTTCGACCATACCGTCACTAAATATCAAGTGAGCTGTGGTCAAACACCTAGTATGATAACCATTAAAAAACTTAAAACATATATTTACGTAAATTGTCGTGGTAGAAGCACGTCCGACTTACAGATATACTTTCGCATTTATAATATTAGTAGAGATGAGTTTCAGAAGAGCGATCAAAAGGACCCATTTATTGTGGAGATTAAAGACCGATGTTTCTAGTGGGTTGTATCTTACACGATGTGTCGATTAACAAGACGGCCCGAAATAACGCTCAGAACTTGGGATTTGGGAAATGTTTCATTTTGAATACATTATATTTACTGACACCTCTCTTTCCTTTAAAATGGCACGTCTCTCGCTGAAGGTATTCTAAGAAAATATACAAAGGAGTGTAATATTTTCAGTGTTAATGTATATATCTATGTCATATGAGTTTCTTCATTCCGCCATAACTTTTAAATGCCTGAACAGATATAGATGAATGAGGTATTGTTAGAATTCTTACATCATCCCGAGTGTACAGTGTACACTTGATATAAAGACGAATAATACGCTCTCCTGATGTTAGGAGATAATGCACGTCCATGACCATTGCAGCGACACAGAACTTTGAGCAGCAAAACAAAGTCCAAGGCATCGTTGCTTTGGCGCTCATTACATTGAGACTTTCGATGGTAAGTCTCAATAGCCCTGTAAGTTCGCTAACTGCATTACCCTTCAAACCGGAACACAATAATGTTTACACACTACTGCTTTGCGGCAAAATATCTGGCACTGCGGTGGTACTTCCCTAGACGACTTCCTGCTAAGGATAATCTATTACTAATCTACCTAACCCAAAACGTGGCATGGTCTTTTATACTAAAAGACCCCAACTTTCTTCTTTTTCTTAATAACATTAGGGGTTTTTATGGCTGACTAGGTGTTTGACCACAGCTCACCTGATGTTAAATGACGGTGTGGTCGAAGATGGTAAACACACATAGTCTAGAATGGAACTGGCTTTCAAGTGAGTCTGTTGGAACACACTGTTGGATGCTTGGCGACAGATTTGCAACTTGAGCGTGATAGCTAGTCAGCCGAGTACTCTCAGCAAATACTCTCTCACCATGCTATGGTTTTCTCACGATGATTTTCTTCACCAGCAGCTCAAGCTCCTTGTTAGGGTTTGAATCCACGCCCTTCATGTGAACCGACTGCACTAACCACTGATTTATTATCACTACATAGGAAAATATCATTCGTCTTTGACGTAATGTACAATGTACATACGAGTACATAACAACTACATTTATGTAGGTACATTCATCTTTTATTTTCGGGAAATTTGCTCCCATATTAAATCACTTTTGAAGTACAAACACGATGTACTTTTATATAAAGATTATAGTATATGGATTATGAATCGAACAAAACTCTGTCGTGATGGTAAGAAATATCACCTATCATGACCATTAGAGCGGTGACCAGAATTTTGAATAACATAACAAAGTTCAAGGAATTGCTGCTTTGGCGCTCATTACTTTGACACATTTGATGGTTATTATCAATATCGTTATCATTCACAATCATCTTTATCCTACTCCTGGATATAGGTCTCTTTTTTTGGCATCTGCCTTGGTCCTGTGCCAATCTGGTCCAGGTTCGACCCGCAACTGTGACGATGTCTTCAACCCATCTTGCAGCTGAAAGTCCAACATTCAGCTTACCTCACCACTATGTTGCAACATAATATCTTATAATTTATCTATTGTCTATATAAACACCAACACTTCAAACGTCTAATTTAAAAGCATTATTATGATTGACAAATAATACACCCCATCCAAAAGATCTAGACTGTCTTCCCAAAGAAAATAACTTGAAAGCTAAATCTAGTGCACCGGTGACGTGCCTGCATAAATTTGCTTTTTACCGTTTTGCGTACATTTTCTATTCTAGGGTTACTAGGTTCTGACGTCATCCCACGTCATAGAAATCAGTGTTCTTGTTGAATTCCGAGGGTAAACATTTTAAAGGTTGTGGTCAAATCTTATAAATTAGTCAATTTGAAATTGAAAACCAGAAATCACTACTCTACTTTTTAGAGCCGGTGTAGCTGGGCTGAGAAGAGACGCTGTCTCACACTCTTGAGGTGGTGTTGTGGTCGATTACAGCAAGACTAATTTTTTAAAAAATTTACAAAAAAATCTATACTAGAAATCTTTTTGGATAGAAACAATTTATTGAGTACACCAGAAATAGAAAAAGGTTCAGAAAACAGAAGAATCTTGTGAGCTAATGCCACAAGTGGCGATCGCTATCGCTAAAAGCGATCTCTTCCAGGCAACCAAGAATGGAAAACACGTACACATACAGGGAATATTAATACAGAGACGCCTAATAAAATAATGATAAAATATGTGACGAACATAGATAGAATAGAAAATAATTTTATTATACACCAAACATTATGTACATACATTATGATATAGATATATGTACCTACATTATGATTATAGATGTATGTTCTACATATGTCTGGGTATTTTTAATAAAAGAAATATAAGTATGTATTTAAAATATATATACGTATAAGTTATTATTATTATTTTATTACTTATTGGGTTCCCACAGTACAAGCTTTGCATAGTTTACGGCTAGATGGTGCTGTGTGAAATTTCTTCCGATATTTATTTATTATTAATTTACTATGAATTTAATTCATGAGCAGGTATTTACGGTCAATGAAATATACCTATACAAATTAAATAAAAAACTACCTAAACACAATATGCAAACTAAATTTTTAAACAATGATTTACAATGATAAAAATTTTAACAAAAAATTAATAAATAAAATGACTACTATAAAACAAAGACGCCGTCGAGCTCGCTGCCGCGCGGTAGGGTTCCCAGGACGCTTGCGGCGTTGCCCCAGAAGCATGAACCATAAAGGTTTATCGTCAATGTATAGAATAATCTAATTTCCCATCTCTTCGCACAACGCCTACAACCGGACCCTGCCTCTACGTCTAACCAGAGATTCAAAACATCACTTGATGTTATCATTCCGTTGGTCACAATTAGAACAAAGCGATACGATATTATGAAATCTGGTTGACATTGGAATCTCGCTCATCTGAGCATTACGCCGGATCGGGCAATGAACGGTTCCAAAAACACAAATAACACGAAATAAGCGACGAATTTAATGCTGTTTCTAAAATACACGCGCTAGTTGCAGCAAGTGACTGAATGCTGAACTTTTCTACTTTGTAACGTCGTCACGCGAACGTCCGTGAAAATGACGCCTTAGTTATTTTAGGAAAATCACAAAATAAAAATACAGTAGCGTACTCGTAAAAAGAATCCTTTGTCCATCCGTCCTCGCCAAATTAGCGACAGTTTTAAAATAAACTCGATTGCCCTTAAGATTTTTAATGCTCCACCGACAGCTGTTTTGTGACTCACGCGACATTGGCGCGAGAAATGTCGGGAAACACGAATAAATTTATTTAAAAACAACACCCGACCCTGAATATGATCGAGAATTAACAGAACTGAGGTTTCGCTAAACCGACATCTCTCCGATCCCGCAAACAATCGAGAAAACCGACAGACAAAAATCTCGTAGTGAATAAACTTAAATAAACTTTGGCAATAACACAAGATCGTTTGTTCTCACTCGTATGCTATTTTCTGCTAAGATAAACATCATAACAGAATTTTAGTGTTTCATCGCTTTGTTGCTCTTTTTGCGGGTGTAATCGGGGTCAATAATACAAGTACAAAGGAAGCAAAAGTTGAAGCGCTACTTACATTGTGCTGGTGCAGGGTGAGCACGACGTTGTCGAAGGTCGAGGAGTTGGAGAGAGCTTCGGAGGATCCCCGAAGCAGCTCAGCCAGCAGGTCGGCCGGCTTGACCCCCGCCAGCTTGGAAGGCGAGGACGTGGCACGCACATGCGTGGGCCCCCGACTCCTGCTGCCGCCACTCATCGCACCGACACTCGTCTTCCGACTCGGCACCGTTGCATCGGAAAAGCTCCTTCTACCGACTTCCACGGACCTACTCGAAGGAGCTTCCAAGTTTTTCCCGAAAGGTTTGTGAGAGAACTGCTGGCGTTTCGCTTCGACATCTGACGTGTCAGAAGGACTAAAAGGCGATGGCGAAGCAGTTCTGTCTCTCGAACACGTGTCACTGTCGGCTTCTGAAGACTCTCTGTATTTTCGTCTCACTACGAATGAATCATCGTCCTTTTCATCGGAGCTCTGCTGGTAGAATCTCGCCCGTCTCTCTTTCGATTCCTGAGCTTTGGGCCAGGCGGGAGCCTGAGCTTCTAAAGGACTCGGTGGGCCGTTCGTGCAGGAGTCGTCCGATTTGTCGCCAAGGAGCGAGGAGGTTCGAGTTTCAGCGGAGAGGCGCATCTCTTGCAGCGAAACGTCGCTACTCTCCCGGTTGCAGCCGTTTATCGACGGAGGATCCTCCTCACCTCCGTCGTCACTCGGTGTCGTGATGTAGATACCTTTCCGTCGCTTCGTCTTGTCCAGCGGACGTCGCCGCTCCCTCCCGCCGCCGGGGACCGGCGTGCAAGGATTCTGCACCGCGGCTAACAAGCTGGCCACCTGCTCACTCGTTATCGTCTCATCCTCCTTATCGCGATCCAAAGAACCGTCCGACGCGCCGTCAGACTTGTGCGGCTCGTCTTGCGGTAACTCCTTCGACCACTGTTTCACTATACACTCGTACACGGGCACCGGAATCGTACTATCGACATCATCATTCGAAACGAACACGTCGTGAAGTGTCACAGGGAATTGGGAACAATCACAGTCGACATTCGCACACGCGTTCGCGGGAGGGTCGGGTAACGGGGGAAACGTGAAAGGTTTGACGGGTTCGAGGGGAGAGGTTCCTTCACTGTGGGCCTGAGCACTGTCGGCTTGCGAGCCGTCACTCTCCTCGCGAACCTCGTGCAGAACTCGCGGGGGCATGAGCGCGGGCAGGCTCCCGCCGGGCGCGCGCGGGCCCGCGTCTCGCGCGGGCGGCACGCGGCGCGGCAGCGGGTGCGTGAGCGAGCGCGCGCCCAGCTGCTTGTGCGGCGGCTCGGGCGGCGGCGAGCGTGGCGCCGGCGACGCGTGCGCCACCAGCCCCTCGTCCGACCCCACCGCCGAGTCCACCGACGCCACCGACCCGCCTTCCGCTACGTTCTCATCGGTGGCGATGCGAGACGCCTCCGCGCGCTCCGCCTGCGCCTTCTCCCGCGTTTTCTTCCCGAAGTCAAATATCGAGGGCCGGTTCGGCTCGCGGTAGCGCTCGTTCTGTGCGAAATCACCCTGCGAGAAGGATGCGCTGCGGTAGGGGATGGTTTTCTGAGCGTACGAGCCGACGATAGAGCGCGGCTCGACGCGCACCAGGGTGATGTTGTCGGCGTCGAAGTCGTCGCAGCGCGCGACCGAGAGGGGCGGGCTGTGCCGGCGGTGCAGGCGCGGCGGCGGCACGGGCGGCGCGGGCGCGGGCTCGGGCGCGGGCGCGGCGCGCGGCAGCAGCCGCTCGGTGAGCGCCTGCAGCCGCTGGTGGCGGCTGGGCCGGTCGTCGCGCGCGCCGCGGCCCAGGCGGCGCTGGAGGCGCTCCAGCGTGCGGCGGTCGGGCTTGGCGCGGCCGAGGCACGCCGCCAGCGCCTCCTCGGAGCAGCAGCGGCAGGGGCAGGCGCGCGGCGGCGGGGCTCGGCGCACGGCGTACCTCACCGCGCCCAGCGTCACGTACGGCGACCTGCGCACGCGGTATTATTAGCCGGCGGCGGACGCGCGGCGTTCCGAGCGGCTCGGACCCGAGTGCGACCGATTTAGAGCGGGCGAGCTTCCCCCGCGACTCTGGATTCCGGGAGGATTCCCCGCGACCCACTCCGCCACGGTTCACGCCACATATATCGGAGCGGATGATTCGCGCCCGTTATTCTTTGAACGATTATAATTGACGACTCCGAAAGATGTCCGCGTGGAAGCGTGGCTCGCCTGAACACGGCAGGTGTTGGACAGACAGACGGAAGACGCGTCGCCTATAAATAGTCCAACGTTGGCGATTTGGCGACATTGCGACCTCGCACCAATGTTTACAATATTCGTGCTCGTTTGCCGAGCCGATACGTTCTAATTGATCGCACGAGACGCGGGAGGGCGCCGCAGTCGACGCGGAGGGCAATGAAACAGGTGTAAAGTAATGTTTTGTTTACATACACCTTGTGTATTTATAAGTCGGGAATGTTGTATGAAATGTGGTGAAACTCTTAACCCGAGAAAGGCACTGCGCAGCACTTGCAGTCGCATGACTATAACTAGGTAGGAGTGTTTACCCGGATGACAATTTTTTTCTTTTTTTTTATGTGAACGTAATGACACGAACGGAACGCTCTCCTGAAGGTAAGAGATAGCGAATGTCCATGACCATTTTAGCGACACACAGAACGTTGAGTAGTAAAACAAAGTCCAAGGCATCGCTGCTTTGAAATTCATTACTTTATGACTTTCGATGGTTAGTAACTTCACTAGCTGCAGTACCCTTCAAACCGGAACACAGTAATGTCAGCTCTGATGGCAATGATGGTAAGTAATAATATATAATCTCAGTGCAGTGCTGGGCACGGGCTGCTCCCGAGGCGCTTCGCAGCCCGTATTGGTATATCGCATCCAGCCACTGCCAGCTGTCTTAAGTATATCGTGAACATAAGTGAAACTGATTTTACAGCTACAGCAGTTAATCGAGCAAGCGATGCGAAGGTTAAATTTGTTCAAAGACAACATTGGATGCGATCTCCCGCCAAGCAACAGTGTGTTCCGAGAGCCTCACATGTGAGCCAGTTCCATTTCGGGCTAGGTGTGTGTGTGTTTTTTTTTCTTAACCCTGACTAGGTTTTTGACCACAACTCACCTGATGATAAGTGACGGTGTGGTCGAAGATGGTAAAGCACACCTAGCCTGGAATAGAACTGGCTCTCAAGTGAGGCTGCCGGAATACACCGTTAGATGCTTCGTGGCAGATTTTCAACTTGAGGATGGTAGCTAGCCAGCCGAGTACAAGAAAGTACCCTACCACCACGCTATGGTTTCCTCACGATGTTTTCCTTCACCGACAGCTCAAGCTCATTGTTGGGGTTTGAACCCACGCCCTTCGGCATGCGAACCGACCGCGCTAACCACTGAGCTATCATCGCTACATATCGTTTATCTTCTACATCTCCAACACACCGTCACTTAACAGGTGAGCTGTGGTCGAACACCTAACCTGACAACAATAACAATAAACGGACTAATATATATTTAATGCAAATTGAAATGGGCCATTCAGTGTGAAGGTACAGAAGTCGCGAGATCACAGTTCGGAGCGAATAACTAGTAGAAAGGTAAGTACAGGGAACCTGGTGTGTTCGCGCCTCCTTCGCGCGCCATCTTGCGGCGATCGAGGGCGAGTCTCGGACGCCATCGATCACGTCACGCCGCGCATACTCGCGCCGGGTTTCTGGAAAAAAACAAACACAAATCTAGAGACGGTGCCAGCATGAAAATATCGGCCAAGTGCAAGCCACGCCACTACAGGAACTGAACGGTAATGAAGTGGACGACGACATCGCTCCTATTTATCGGATATTTTTTTTAAGTTTTGTAGCGTTGATAGTATTTGTAGCCCAGGTGTTAGCGCGGTCGCTTCACACACCGAAGGGCGTAGGTTCAAACCCCAACAATGAGCTTGAACTGCCGGTAAAGAAGAACATCGTGAGGAAACCATCGCGTGGGGTACTTTCTAGTATTCGACTGGCTAGCTTCCTCAAGTTGAAAATCTGTCGCCGAGCACCTAACGGTGTATTCCGGCAGCCTCACTTGAGAGCCAGTTCTATTCCAGGGGTGTTTACCATCTTCGACCACACCGTCACTTAACATCAGGTGAGCTGTGGTCAAGCATATAGCCTGCCAACATAAAAAAAAAAAAAAATTGGAGAGTTAATTTAGTTCCACCTGCCCCTTTTTAATATATTGTTGGGGTTTGAACCAACGCCCTCCGGCGTGTGATCCGACCTCGCTAACCACACAGCTATCGTTAATATAAAATTACATTTTTAATAATAACCTAAATATTTTAGTTTGCTGCCCGCAACACCATTACGGAAACGTGTTTGTAGCCCCTATAAAAAAAAGGTTTAGTATAGCTGCTATAGCGAATAGTTAAATTACAAATATTGTACAATTTTAAATCACGTGGCGGCATCTATCGATCTACGCCTACACCAGTTTAGGGCGGGAGCAGCATTCAGGGCGTTACAACGGGTTATAACGCCGTTAGGCGGGCGGGAACTCTAGCTGTATTAGTGTTACACGTTCCGTGTAGATGTCGCTTTAGTATCTGAGTCTAAAAAGTATACTCGTATACTCGTACACCAAAACAAAAAATTCATCAACCACGCCTTAATTGCAAATCTATAATTGTAGTCATTTAAAACTAATTATTTATATTCTTTACAAATTCAATAAATATGTAAACCTCATTAACTAAAATAACATTTATGTGGATTTGTTTATATTTCAATGCAATCAATTAATCAAATTAATTCACATAAATTTTAGTTTACATCTCGACCTATCCGTAGAACTAGGTTACATCTGCAAAAACTCAAAGAAAACAATTATACTCCACTTTCTGTCTAAAATCTATTAGACCAAGATTCTAGTGCAATTAAGACAAAGTAGAGAGAAAATATTTTCTCAAATCCATTAAACTGCTTTACTATAAAGTTATTGCAGATGTATCTTTACACAACGGATAGATCGATCTATAGTTTATATCTATACCTACTTTACTTGCAACAGGTACGTGGTTTATATGCTGAAGAATTGAGAGCGAAAGGATTGCCAGCGAAATCTTTCTATAATCTACTAAAAGACATCGGCCTGCCAAGAACATCTTATTTGTTGCAAAGAGTATCCAAAAGCTGCGTTGGTACATTCACATAAAATTTGGTTTAGTAGGGATGGAAATACGGGTAATGAAGGTGACCGTTAATGCATATTTAAGGGGGCCCCTTAAACCTACTCCCAGGTGGCAAGTCCTAGACACTGAACGAGTTCCTGTCCGTGCACCGCTATGAACCAAAGGTTCAAATTTATCTTCATTGTACGAACCGCTAAACAATGGAATTTGCTGCCGGAATGGGCGTTCCCTGATGGATACAATCTGGGTGCTTTCAAATCGCGAGTGAATCGGTTTCTTCTAGGCGAGCGTGCTCCATTATAGACCGCACCTTCGCTTAATATCAGGCGAGTTGGCGATCAAACGCAAGCCTATACGTTATAAAAAAAACCCGGCATCCGCACGGGGACATCATTGAATCCTAGGAAGTTTTCGTCGTAAAGAATAGTTATTTATTAGTTGGTGTATTTTTTTGTTGGGAATCGTACCTTATGCCACTGAGTACCTATATACATAATTATATAGTATACCTACATTATAAAATGCAAGTGATATTTCAAAAACCTTGAATGCACTGCGTAATAAATAGCTCATTTAAATATTTTTAAAATACAAGCGAACGAGCACCAAAATGTTTAACATAAAAAATAAATTACTGTTATAGGCTTGTTCGTCATTTAAATATGATATTAAAGCTTTTTTCATACATCGAATGAATTTTGACTTTTTTTTTATTACAAATAGGCTTGCGTTTGACCGCCTTCTCACCTGATGTTAAGCGAAGATGCGGTCTACGGTGGAGCACGCTCGCCTAGAAGAAACCGATTCACTCGCGGCTTGAAGGCACCCAGATTGGTACAAGCAAATTATTTTTCTCATGTAAAATTAATGAGATCAACGCTCGCTCTCCTAATGGTAATAGATAACGCATGTCCATGACCATTGCAGCGATACACAGGACTTTGAGTAACAAAACGAAGCCCAGGGCATCGCTGCATTGGCGCTCATTACTTTGATGGTTAGTCTCAACAGTAAGCAGTGATGTTAACACACTACTGCTTGGTGACAGATAATAACTTAGTACAGCGTTAGTACCTACCTAGACGATCTACCTGCCTGCCAACCTCAAGTTCAAAATCTGCCGCCAAGCATCTAACGTTTGCTAGTTCTATTCCATTCCAGGCTTGAGGGCCTAGACAAAGTAACATTCCATTTGCGATAACGCTAATAAAAACGTAAAAAATATACTGGTTTGACATAAGCGTCGGTATGTCACGTGGGCAGCTTATGTCAATCCCATACATTTTTTGTCTTATCTCACCTAGGACCTCAGATGTGTTTTTTTTTAATGGTTGACAGGCTAGATGTTTGTCCACAGGTCACCTGATGGTGACGGTGTGGTGGAAAATGTTAAAGCATACCTAGCTTGGAATGGTACTGGCTCTCAAGTGAGGCTGCCGGAACACACCGTTAGATGTTTGGCGGCAAATTTTCAACTTGCCAGCCGAGTACTAGAAAGTACCCTACCACCATGCTATGGTTTCCTCGCGATGTTTTTCCTTCACCAGCAGCTCAAGCCCATTGTTGGGGTTTAAACCCACGCCCTTCGGCATACCAACCGACCGGGCTAACCACTGAGCTATCATCGCTACAAAGTGATCACTATATTCGATCACACCTCACTTAAAATCAGGTGAGTTGTGGTCAAATCACCTACCTAAAGAAGAAAATGCCGGTTATTCCCCGCGCAACCATCGAGTTTTCATTTCTTTTCTTCACTGAATGCCAGTGGAGTGATAAAATAAACGAAAATAGTCATCGCTTATTTTAATAATAATTTGTAATTATTTTAACGAGTTTACACGTCGTGACATTGTACCGTTGAAACACCTAATTACAGTGACAGTTCACTTGACGTTAATTCGAACAAATTATCACTTTAAATAATTATCAGATTGCCGAAACATCGGCACGGTGGACGTTAAATATTTAATAATTTCACGTACAAAGTACAGGAATATTCCGAGAAACGTTCGTTTTGGATTACGTGGTAAAATAATGGTTTCCTTTACTTATAATGTCTTAATTTAGTCTCTCGAAGCGCAAGGCTACTACAGCAACAACTTTTTAATATTGTTATTATTCATGTCGTTTTTTATTATTTATGTGTTTGTTGAGTGTGATAAAGTATGTAAATGTTTTCTCTCTTTCTTTCTGATGTGTACATGTTGGTGTATTGTATCATGTCACAGCGCGAGCATTATGGGTGTCGGTGCTGAACCCCTAAAGAAAGTAACATTCGATATATTCGATATCTGAGAAAAGTCTAAAAATGCGCGGTATTGTATTGTGACATATCGACAGCTTGTGTCAATTCCGGTATATTTTTGACCTTTTATTAGTCATTGTTGAGGTATGAACCCACGCCCTTCGGCGTGCGAACCGACTGCGTTAACCACTGAGCTATCATCACTACAAAAACTAGCCGCCAAGCATCTAACGGTGTGTTCCGGCAGCCTCACTTGAGAGCCAGTACCATTCCAGGCTAGGTGTGCTTTACCATCTTCGACTACACCGTCACTTAACATGAAATGAGCTGTGGTCAAACATTAAAAAAAAAACTAACCCCTCAGCTCACGCAAACTGATTCGATGGTAGTATTACAAGCATAACTGTCGTTCATTAAAGCCACTTTATTTTAAGAGTCACGTCTGCAAATCTGTCTCAGGATCTAGAAAAATATTAAACTTAAACAATTCTCAAATCAGATCCCTCACGTAACATTACGTAATCGCGGTCTACGGTGTAACCTCAGTCGATCACCAAGGATGTTCACATGCTTTTATGTCGGCTTGTCACAGCACTACCCCGAATACAAAACTCAGAACCATAGCCACAGAAGAGAAAACTCTACTGGTTAATACTAAATTCATAATCAGTTGCCCATAAAATGGAATAAACGATGTTCGTTTAGTATTAACTCTGGGTTATACTATATGGTCCTTCGAGCCGAGCCATTGTTTTAACATTTTTGTGGAAATCTTCAACGATCGAGGAACTTAGTCGTGACTCAGGACTTAAATTCGCATAATAGAACTGCAGGCCGTGAGGCTTTGGTCCAAAGCTAGCCGCTGCAAAGATCGAAAGGTGTTAAAACATTGTTCAACTCGACAGCTTTTACTTATTTATACAAAATTGAAATCGATTCGTTGCTGTATTGCAACGTAAAAACGGACAAATAAATCATCAAACTTACTTCCAAATTTATATTTGTCATTAGAGTAAGCTACAGATAAGTATTTAATAATGCGGATTTGTTCAAGAAAATGGTCTACAAATTATAATGTGCTACTGAGCTGTACGACCTTGTACTTCCATCCCCTTTTTACTACAGGACAAGTAGAAAGACGGCCCACTACCACCCATACGTAGTGGAATTTCCTTGGGTACGTACCAAACGTTTTGACTCTACGTTTCTCATCCGTACGGCCAAGGAAAAGAACAAGCTGCCGGCTTCCTTGTTTCCTGAGAGATATAATCTAGATCTTTTCAAGGCCAGAGTGAATAGGTATCTTCTAAGTCTGCGTGCTTTATCTTCGACCACATCACCACTTTCCATCAGGTGAGATCGTTGAGAAACACATGCCTAGTTTGTTATAAAAAAATATTGAGAAATGATCAATAGGTACATAAAATAGCTATTTTTCTAGTTTAAAGAATGCTAACATCTCACGAGTTTAACGTCATGTAACATACAGAATGTATTATTAACCTTTTCTTATTTATATTATGTTAAAACATCTAAATTTCCACCTGAACAAATTAAAATATTTGCTCAAAAAACAGGCTCTTACTCATCTAGCGGAATATTTTTAACTACGGTACCACAAATAGATTCCCTATAGACACGTCTCAAATTTTCAGCCCGTCTGATGTCAGTATGGGCATATGCAATATCTACATTATCTATGCAAAAGCGACCTCGACCGTAACTCGACTTTTATTGTGCGAACTGCTAAACAGTGATTTAGTGGTTTGGATGAGATATGTGATTATTTTTGGTTGAAATATGTAATTTTTTACAAAAAATTCGCTTCAATTAAACATCTTTAAAATAAGGACATGTTTATGTTTAAAAAAATGAGCGCCATCTATCAAAATCTGCAGTAACTACGTGGCATCGTTTTCTACGAAACATATATATAAACATATACGTATAATGCCTACTACAATTTCCAGGGCATCGCTGCTTTGGCGTTCATTACTTTAAAACATTCGATAATTAGTCTCAACAGCCCTGTAATTTTTAACTGCAGTACCTTTCAAACTAGAACACAGTAATGTTTACACACTACTGCTTGGCGGCAGAATATCTGGTACTTCCGTGGTACCTCCCTAGACGACTTCCTGCCTGAATATATACCTATAGTAATCCGAAACGCGGTCCCAGAATAATGTCAGGTTAACCACATACCATATAACAATGTAAGTAAGCAAGATCCCATACTACTTCTATAGTGGTAATCCACTTTATAATGACGAAATCCCATATCAACTTCCAAGCGATGGTAACTTTTGAACTCGGGTTAACCAAACAAGCTTTGATAAATGAACTGCACCAAAATACCATAAAGTCGAAAATGCTTTTATGTAAAAATGTCAATAAGGATTATGTTGTAGGCCATCAAATATAGAAATGAATCGATGAGACTTTGTATATTGCGTAATTCGTTTTATATCAGGACTTTTTTTATGTATATGAATTAGGTCTACGTTTGGCCACCAACTCGCCTAATGGAAAGCGACGGTGCGGCCGAGGATGGAGCTCGCTGGTCTAGAAGAAAACTTCACTCGTCTTAAAAACGCCCAATTTTTTGTTCACAGCAAACAAAGAAGACAATAATGAATTCCATTCATGGGCTTATCAAGTAGAGACGAACCGTGGCATTCAAAAACTAGGAATCTCAACGAGAAACGGGTAGTAGTGTGCCGTTCTCATACTTGTCCTGTAGTGGAATGGAGAGGGTGGAATAAGGTCATGGCTCTTGCAAACAATCCCCGAACTTTATCCGGTACACAAATATAAATTTACAATTAAAAAACCATGTCCATGTCTCTAAGCTCAAACACGGTTAAGTATTAGGTATGCTGGTTTAAAAATCAAACCACTGAAACGACTTTCATGAAATTATTTAATCTATAGGACCCGAGAGGTTACTATCAAATTAAAAAATATTTTTTTTTAATTTGTTTATAAACGACACAATTCTGGGGCAACACACAAAAAACTTAATTGAAAACCTGCACTATTTTTTTAAGTCGATAAAAAATAGACAGGTAAATTTTTTTTATGTCTGCCAGGCTAGGTCTTTACGGTGTGGTCGAAGATGGTAACACACCGTTAGATGCTCGGCGGCAGATTATCAACTTGAGGATGGTAGCTAGCCAGCCGAGTACTAGAAAGTACACCCTATCACCATGCTATGGTTTCCTCACGATATTTTTCTTCACCGGCAGCTCAAGCTCATTGTTGGGGTTTGAACCCACACCTTTTCGCATGCGAACCAACCGCGCCGAAACTAAAGAATTGTTGGCAACAAATTCGCTATCTCCAATTAACCTTCCATCACTCTAAAACAAATTATTACTGATTTTGAGCAAACACACATTAAATCTTATAAACGCACAACAACTTCGGTTGTTAACGAGAGGTTATTTTAGGCCATCTATCTGGCCAATCAGCCTCACAAACAAAATGATGTCATAATCCGATGAGTCTATGGATCATAGTTGTCTCCGATATCTGTTCTAGTATTAAAGAGATATGCCTAGAGCAAACGGTTTAACGATTCTCGATTTACACATAGTGAGTCAAACGTCCAACATTAGTTATAGCCACAGATTTGTATATTCTACCTAAGGACAGGATATACATATACACAACTTTTTCAATGGTTCCAATACAAAATATAGCACCTCAACATAACTAACTTACACAATCAACCCCTACTGTTGCGAAATCTTTGACACATTCATTGATTACCAGATTGTAATTTTTTGACTGTCCTGTTAGTTCATTTGGTAGAATATCTGCTTCAAGAGCGAGGGCGTAGGTTGGATTCTCACCAGAACTAACATTTCAGTGACGATAAATGTTTGTTCTGTGCCTAGATGTTTTAGATGGATTTACAAATAAAAAGTATTCCATAAATTATCTGGATCCCATAGTACAAGCTTTATTTAGTTTAGTCTGGGTGGGCGTTGTGTGAAATGTCATACGATATCTATTTATGCATTTATGTTACGTCCTAAGAACAAGAAAAATAGAGCTAACGGTAACAACTCTGTTGTGTGCACAAGTATGTATATTCTTTTACAGTGTGAATTTAGTGGCATCCTTACTTTGTTGGTGTTAACAACGTAATGGAGATTTTAACCTCTTATTAACATTGTTACGATCCCGAATAAGACTAATTAAGAAGTCATTATTGTCACTATTGTTTTGATCGCAGAAACTACCACGACAAAGAACGAGCGACATGTCCGCGGGATAGAGCAATTGGGCCGCAATAGTTCGGTGGGACATATCCTTACATTTTAGATCTTTGGTTCCTATACATACTTTCATAATTTTCTCTGAATAACATAAATAGTGATTACTAATGTTTTATTTATCGTAAACTTCATAAAGTATCTTTTTGCTCTGGGTCCGTGCGCCTTCAGTAGATATATTCGGCATTATGACGCCAGACGGTGCTATAAAACGTTTTACTTTCTGCGAAATTTCAAAAAGTGGGTCAGGATTTAGACTCAGATACTAACGACACCTATATCACAGCTATTTAAAACTTTTTTATACAGTAAAGTAATAAGACGAACGCGACGCTCTCCTGATGGTACGAGATAACGCACGTCCATGACCATTGCAGCGATACATAGAACTTTAAGCAACTCGAATTAAACGATTCGAATCTGCATTGCATGAACCGCTAGACAATGGAATTTGCTGCCCGGATAGGTGTTTCCCGATAGATATGGTTGAGGAGGGCGATGGCTGGCATATGCGTCATACTCGTGCTCGGGTGCTGCTTGCGGGTCGCTGCTCTGCTCGCGGTATACACACAAACTAGTACTTTAACCCTAGATTAAGATTCATTTGACTAACTTTCCTGTTATCATATTGTAAAAAAAAGTAATTCTAAGTTAACAAAGGTCACGGACCCCGGTGTCTGTGGACTGTAATTTTTAAATTAAAAAAAAAACCCCGCGGTGGATTCATAATGATAGTATTATTGTTTGGCACGAAAACTAGCTACGTTATAATGAGAAGTCTATTAGACTCGGCCTACGATTTTTGCAGAAACCGTTTTGGCAAGGAGCCATCGATAAGTAATGTGTCCATAATCACTGGACTCGGGAGCAATATGCCAACATGTCGCTTGTATGGAAATAATTATGAGTTAACGATAGGAGAGCTATGGAGAGGGCTATGCTCGGGGTCTCTCTACGAGACCGAATCGGAAACGAGGAGATCCGTAGACGAACTTATTACCGACATAGCCTAACGGATTAGCAAGTAGCTGTGAGCACGCATACTGATGGTCGATAGGACAGTAAAGTTGGATAGATAGAGAGATAGAAACTCTTTATTGACTCAAACGAATCTTATCAGGTAGTGCCCCAAGTGGCAGCCTTATTGCTAAAAGCGTTCTTTTGCAGTGTATAAGTTTAAGCTAAATATACAACATGCAAATCTTAAGAATATAATTAAAAATAAAATATTACAAATGTTGCAATATGTATATCTCAAAATACGAATTCGTCAGGAAATTAAGTCGCAGTTTTATTCAATCACGCTAAAAGCTGTACATGCAAGCAACTAAGTATGAAAAAACACGTTACTGAACAGGAGCAGACAGGACATGTAACACTTATAAGGTTTAAAAATGAGTTCACTCAAGTTCAATCGAGTGTCAGGTAAATGGAGTGTAAAACTTTTAAAAATTAATTACTTTAGTATATTTACCTAACCATGTAATAGTGTTGTAAAAGTGTAAGAGGAAATTTGTGTAGTGATAATTATATATTGGAATGAATCAATTAAGAAAATTCTTTCATAAACAGAAAGTTAAACTCGAAAGTGAAACTTTTAATTAAATAACTGCAACTCTTGCACGATGTATTGTTTCAGATTAAGTTTACAAATGCGCAAAGTTAGTGTAAAATAAACTAATAATTAAAAATGAATTGGGTTTCGTATGCTCTAGATTTCGTATACGGATTATAGATTTTTAAACTCTTCAGATTGTTAGATTCACCATTCGACCACACCGTCACTTAACATCAGATGAGCTTTGATCAAACACCTAGTCTGTCAACCAAAAACAAACTACTTAATGTCCCACTAATTAAGGTGACAGATCGTAGACCAAAAAGTTTAAAAAAAAAAAACAATTCCAGT
Source organism: Biston stratarius (assembly GCA_950106695.1). Classification (NCBI taxonomy): domain Eukaryota; kingdom Metazoa; phylum Arthropoda; class Insecta; order Lepidoptera; family Geometridae; genus Biston; species Biston stratarius. The sequence continues at coordinate 13,294,487 of OX467112.1, forward strand.
AGGATAGCGTGTAAGTGAGAGTGAAATTTAAAATTAAGTCCCTTCAGTCATTAATTTAGTAAACTTCAAGGGTATGTAATCTGTAGATACTGCGTGAAATGGGAACGTAAGGTAGCGAGAAAGAGACAGAATAAATGAGTAATTAATATGTTTGAAAGAGCGAAAGGATATGAAGATATGAACGAAACGTAAAGTTAATATGAAAGAGATGCCTAGATGCGAGATAATTGTAAGTATGAAAGAGAAAGATAAAGTGTGAAAGGGATAGCGTTAATAGGTTAGTAAGGTGTGAAAGAGAGAATAAAGCAATTAGAAGGACATCTTTCTGTTCACCTCACCCTAACAAGCGGGAGAAGCCGCGGAATACATATAGGTTTTGATAATAATCAAAATGCTAATGTTACGGCACCATCAAAGAAGTCTCACAATACTTGAACATTCCCCATCCTACATTCCGAGTACAAATCATCGCCCACAAGAAATATCGCCGTAAAGCGTTTACAGCACCTCATTTAAATTAGTTCTAACACTTTATGAACATATACTCGTAGTGGTGTCCGGCCGCATCGACCGTTTTATTGTTTTTATTATTTTACTATGTTACGATTTATGTGGTTTTTGGTCTACCATTCCGCCTACGTACTCGCGCACCAGACGCAGAAACGGTACAGCCACTATTGACTTGTGACTTGCTTTGGAGGACAGGGCAAACGGAATTATCTTAATTTATTTTTCAATGTAAATGTAATAAGACGAACGAGACGTTATTCTGATGGTTTGTAGCGATGATAGCTCAGTGGTTAGCGCGGTCGGTTCGCATGCCGAAGGGCGTGGGTTCAAATCCCAAAAATGAGCTTGAGCTGCCGGTGAAGGAAAACATCGAGAGGAAACCATAGCTAGGTGGTAGGGTACTTTCTAGTACTCGGCTAGCTAGCTAGCTACCACCCTCAAGTTGAAAATCTGCGCCAAGCATCTAACGGTGTGTTCCGGCAGCCTCACTTGAGAGCCAGTTCCATTCCAGGCTAGGTGTGCTTTACCACCTTCGACCACACCATCACTTAACATCAGGTGAGTTGTGGTCAAACACCCAGACGGTCAGCCACAATAAAAAAAAAATTACGCCTGTTCATGACCAGCGGTACTCAGAACTTGAGTACCGAAGCAAAATCCAGCCCCCGCGTCCAGCTACGTCCAGTTCCAGTACTCGTGAGCTGCTTTTAGCGATACCTGATAGGCACTCAGAAAATATCTACGCGATCACATATCGTATGTCTGTTCAATAAGGTTTGCAGTCGCATGTGGCTGACGAAACACTCTGTTAAATACTTGGCGACAGATGTCGAATAAGCAATAAATTATTTAATATTCTAGTCCTTAAATAGTTTTACTTTTGAAGCGATAATAGCTCTGTAGTTAGCGCGGTCGGTTCACACGCTGTAGGGCGAGGGTTCAGTCCTCAACAATGAGCTTGAGATGTTTGTGAAGGAAAACAACGTGGGGAAACCATAGCATGATGGTAGGGTACTTTCTATTACTCGGCTGGCTAGCTCAAGATGAAAATCTGCCGCCAAGCACCTACCGGTGTGTTCCGGCAGCTGTTGTGTTCTTTTAGAAAAAATGGGTAGAACACTTCCTCTATCGAAACACAAAACTTCACTTGTTACTCTCTCAAAATTCTAAATTCACTCCCCGATTAAAAGTAGACAGATATTTTTGAAAGCTTTTTATAAAGCACATAATTTCAGTTTAAAGTAACAAGTGTATAATGTACCTACATCAATTTTGTAGGTCGCGTTAACGGAAAATGAAAGTTTGGGTAGACTCTTAGTTATGGGCGGTAAGGTTTAAATTGGAGTGTGTTGAGATTTCTTTTTATACGCTTGTTTAAAAAGCAAAGCAATGCATCGTCGCCCACTGTAAAGTCCAATATTAGAGATGGGATACTTTACTACGGCACAGAAATAAAACTGAAGAGTGTAAAGTGGGAACGGAGATGAGTGAACGTGCGAGGTGGAGCGAACACGGTCAGGTGGTTGTCGATCCACACATGGTCGGTTTTTTTTAAATGTAGAAGTAATTATGCGAACGAAACGCTCTCCTGATGGTAAGAGATAACGCCTGTCCAATCTGTCCATAGCCATTGCAGCGATACACAAAACTTTGAGTAATAAAACTACATAAGTCCAGAACATCGCTGCTTTGGCGCTCACTACTTTGAGACTTTCGATGGTTAGTCTCACCAGCCCTGTAATTTCGCTGGCTGCAGTACCCTTCAATAATGTTTACACGCTACTGCTTGACGGCAGAATATCTGGTGTACCGCGGTGGTACCAGATATTCAGGTTTTACAATTTAAAAATCGACCCATGCCCCTAAGCCCAAACACGACTAATGTTTCAGGTATTTTGGTTTGCAAAATAAAATCTACTGACCGATTTTTATAAAATTTCTATGGGACTACCTAGGAAGTATACTAAATAAGAATTTCTCGAATCGGGTTTTTTTTTAAAGATTCCGACAAATTGTGAGTCTCATAATTTTTGGGAAGTTAGTTAAAAATACTAAGCAATAACGTAACACCTAACGTAATGCGCTGTAGCGCAAAGTAACGCCTGAATCAATCAATTACCAAACAATAATAAACAAAAACAAAAATTAATATCTTCACTATAAATCCCGCGGTGGGGTCTCGTTGTCTAACCGACGAAAGAGAAAAAAGATATTTCTCTTTCGTTCGCTTATGTTCATTCGCCATTCAGATTCTTTACTTTGGTTTTGCGCTTTTAAAGATTTGTAGTAGGTAAGTGTTAAAATATGATAATCAATTACAAATTAGTTATATTACAAGGTATCGGAGCTTTCCAACCATCATTCAGCATTAGCATTTTATTTGCTTAATTTTTAATTCTGTATAAATAATACAAAAACTTAATCTGATTTATGAATTTCCGAACGACGTGACGTTAAAAGCATTCATTTATCAAACAAGATATCCGTGGATTTACATATGAATATTATTATAAACAAATGAAATTTATGTACGGCTCCATATGGAATTATTTTATATAGAAACTCAATTTTAAATCTTGCGGGACAAATAGTTGCTTTCCTCACAACAAGGATGTTGATTGATTTTGTACCGATGATTGCTCAGTGGTTAGCGGTCGGTTCACACGCGGAAGGATGTAGGTTCAAGAACCAACAATGAGCTTGAGCTGCCGGTGAAGGAAAACATCTCGAGGAAACCATAGCATGGTGGTAGGGTATTTTCTAGTACTCGACTGGCTAGGTACCACCATCAAGTTGAAAATCGCCAAGCATCTAACAGTGTGTTCCGGGATAAATAACAACAATGGCTACGAGTAGCTGTAAGTTCAGTCTCAATTTCATTTGATAAAAAATTTCACTATTAACATATACATAACATGGCAGGATAATCTAGAAGAATATAAATCTTCGTATAACGTGGTATAATTAGCAAAAAAAACTTAGGTATTTGGAGACGCTCCAACCATATGATGAATGACAAAACAAAAATAGATCTTTAGTGACAATGACTTTCTATTGTACGTCGTGTACGATGTGGAGACAAAGAACGGGATTCCTGTTTACTACATATAAATACTTGCTCTTCATTTTTAGCTATATCCATGTTTTTATTGTGTGACATACAAACAGACGGATGCGTGATTGTAAGTAAATACCCTAATCTATGGATATCTAATATACCAGCCATACCATTTCTTAAATTGGGATAATTGAGACAACTAAAATCACACTTATACTATAAAAGCGAAAGTTTGTGAGTTTGTTTATTCAGAATGAAACGGCTGCACCAATTTTGTTGAAATTTGGTATGGACGTAGTTGACACCCTGGAATACTTTTCATATAGGCTACTTTTTATCCCGAAAAAATGTAGTGTTTACGTGGGAATAGCGGACAACACCGCGAGGCGCAGTTAGTACACCCATAATTATGGTTTTATTTAAACTTTTTTGAGACCCTGTTATGCCTTTTGAAGAACCAGATTTTGGAAGTGGTTTTTCTGACACCGCGAGCAATCGGGAGACAGACAGTTACTGAAGATCCTGTGGTAGGCCAAGTGGCTCAGTTGTAAAAATTGTCGTTAGTAACATTTATTATTCGGAATTCGGAACATTTATAATTCATTATGCGGAATGGAGATGTGTAAGAATGCACTATCCGAGTGGGTGTTTCCGGATAGATACAATGTAGGTGTCTTCAAGTCTCGAGTGAATAGATATTTTTCTTTGACAGAAGCGAGCTCCATCCTAGCATCTTCGCGTTCAAACGAGATGGTAATCAAACGCAAACTCGATATAATAATACAGGTGTATATATTACTTACAGGGCTGTTGAGACTAACCATCTTGGTGGTAGGATCTCCTTAGCAGGAGGTCGTCTAGGTAGGTACCACTGCAGTACCAGATATTCTGCCGAAAAGCAGTAGTGTGTAAACATTACTGTTTCAATTTTCAGCTAGCAAAATTACAGGGATGTCGAGACTAACCATCGAATGTCTCAAAGTAATGCAAAGCAACGATGCCCTGGACTTTGTTTTGCTACTCAAAGTTCTATGTATAGCTACAATGGTCATGGACAGGCGTTATCTCTTACCATCAGGACTGCACCTTGTTTGTTATTACTATTACATTTAAAAAAAGTCATAGAACACACTACGGTATCGCTATCATCGACAACGTTCTGTTTGCCCTACCCTTGTGAAATCTAATCTAATCGAACACCTTTAAACGAGCAATTCTTGTATATATGTATATATATACCTAATATAATCAAAATCTTGGAAACGGCTCCAACGATTTTCATGAAATTTAGTATGCAGGGGGTTTCGGGGGCTAGTTCTAGCTAGGTTTAATTTTTAGAAAACGTAGTTTTATCCGTGTTTTCAGCCGAGCAAAGCTCGGTCATCCAGGTACTAATAAACTAGATATTTAGATCCTGACATGGCCACTCACGTTTAGCACATGTTACGTAAATATACCAATTTACTTGCTCACTATGTTTTTACATAAAAAGTCACTCTTCCTTTTTTTAAATTCGTTTACAAGAAGCATTGTAACATTCCCGTTGCTGAGTAATTTATTGAGACGGTCGTTCTTATGAACATATCAAATTCTAGTTGCTTGTTTTATAACTCCCCATTAAATAATCTTAGCTGCGATTAACTGAAGTAGCTAAACACGTTATTAACTTAACAAATACTGAGCTATTAAGTTTTTCTCTTCGAAGCTCGTTTCAAACTAACGATACCGAAACAGTTAAAACATTTCATGGCCAATCGAAGATTGGCACAAAAAAAAACTAATAAAATAAAAAGAAATAAAGTTATTAATCCATCAAACTACAGTTATCGAACATTAATAACAATCGCGGAATGATCATAAATATATCCTCCTACGGAACTAGACCAGATACTTCCATTCAATCATTAGAACAGGTTTTTGATTATTTCGAATTATGTCGATAGATCGATGTGTGAAATGATTATATTCGATTAAGCCGGGATTCCACTGTAAGGATGCGGCATTTCTTATAGTTTCGTAGAAATAACTTGCATAACTATCCCACCTCAGTTCACGCGTTAGATAAGTACAGGGTCCGTCACTCGAAGTGTTACCAACTTTAGACTGCTCCAACTTTGAAACTATGAGTGACAGTGCGGCAAAATTTGGCGGATCGCTAGATCTTTTTTTCATATGCAAGCTAACAAAAAGAGCGGCGGGAAAAAATATTTTAAAAGAGAATTTATCAATATGGATAACAAACGTAACAGTGTGATTGCCTTGCATTTGGCTGGAAAATCCCAAGCAACCATTGTTCAAGAGCTCCAGCACTTGCAGGTGAACAAAATGTTAGTATATCGGACCATAACACGGTATAATGATACTGGGAGCATTGCTAAACGGGACGGAGGAGGACATCCGAATACAGCAACCTCGCGACAATTGGTTCGAAAGGTGAAAGCCCGAATCCAACGAAATCCACGCCAGAGTGCTGCAAAATTGGCCAAAAGTCAGAATGTATGAGACTCAAGCATACGACGCATACTGAAAAAAGAGCTGAAGTTAAAACCCTACAAGATACAAAAAGTACAACATTTGACTCCAGCCCAAAAGACAGTTCGTCTTCAAAGAGCTTAGGTACTAAAAGCCTTGCACGCAAGCGGCGGACTAAAAAATTTAGTTTTTTCAGATGAAAAAAAATTTACTGTTCAACAGTAAGTAAACAAACAAAATGATCGTCTTTGGCTAGGGGGCAAGTTAAACGACAATTTGGTTGACAGAGTGGCCGTTCGAAAGCAAGCTCCAGCTTCTGTGATGGTTTGGGCTGCAGTCACCGCAAATGGACGCTCTTCGCTCATTTTCATCGACCGGGGAGTCAAAAATTACCAAGAAGTCTACCAAAAAAAGGTGTTAAATGATGTATTGATACCGTGGGCACAGCAAGAAATTAACATAAACCACTGGACATTCTAACAGGATTCGGCACTGTCTCATAAGGCTCGCCTAACGCAACAATTTTTAAAAAACCATTTTCCAAGGTTCATTTCTGCAGAAGAGTGGACTCCATACTCACCAGACCTGAATCCAAAGGACTTTTCCATATGGTCTATTTTAGAGGCCAGGGTCTCAACTAAAAAATATAAGAATCTGGAAACGCTAAAGGCAGCACTTCGTCGTGAATGGAACCGAATCCCACAAGCCCAGCTTCGTGCAGCTTGCAATGCCTTTGTCGGAAGACTCGATGCTATTATCCGTGCTAAAGGTGGACATATTGAACAATAACTTTGTTTTTCTTAAAATATAATTAATATTTAACATAAATCTGAAATTAAAAATAAAAAGAATGTAAATTGACCAAATAGCAGCATTTTCAATTGGTAACACTTCGAGTGACGGACCCTGTATATGTACAGTCGCTCCGTCGAGTTTAATCTCATGGTGTACCGAATTGGTGCCTCCCTGTAGAACATGTCTAGCACGTAGCTATTATTGATTCTGCTATAGATTTGGCTGTCGCAAATAAAACTCACGTCGTTAACGCGTTTCCATTGTTGGTCGCCTGAAACATATCGCGTTTGGCGATAAGACCCCCACTTGTAGCACTAACTCATAAGTTTCTTTTGTTTTCTATTCATTTATATCTAGTGTGCACAACACAGAGTTTCTATTTATCTATCTATCACTATGAATAACGATTTCAGTTGTTTTAGCTAACGCTTCTGGTTGCAGAAAGAGAAAAATCGTATAAAGATAATTGCTGGTTCATCAATTTATTCAGTCAAATTGAATTTTACACGCGTTTTTTTTACAAATTAGTTCTTACAGGTTTTGAAAACTGATTTTGCGATGCCAAACGTGATGTATTATGGCGAAAGTTATCACATATGTATCATTGATTTTAGCCCGGGAGCCAACTAAGACTCAGCAGACTAAGAATCAGCAGACTAAGAATACGACTTCGGTATCCCCTGCCTATCGTAAGAGCCGATTTACAGGGGACCATTGGATTCACGGGAGATCAGGGGGATCGGACAACGTGGCCCGTGCCGTTGTAGAGAGAAAAAAATAAATGTACTCCCCAAATGCAAATCCCGAGTCAAAAGCAGAATGTTATGGGATTAACGGTGTGTTCTTTTGAAGATCCCAAAGCCCTACTCCCTGGAACCTGGAATAAAGGCAGGCCACCGAGGGGGGTTTTAGCGGGAATCCTATAACCTGGCTGTACCCCTATACAGCCAAGTATCTTTAGAAGATTCCCCCCCAAAAAATAAGATACAACCGTCAAAACCTTTCATTCTAGTATTTAGTTTTGGTACCAATCCACACCAACAAATTTTCACAGTATTTATTGATAACTAATTTGTTAATACAACATTGAATCTGGCGCACTGGAAGACTTGCCTTAATGCATAGGATTTTCTGTCGTGATATAAATAAATATTATGTACAGCTCGTTTTTGTAGCTCATTAAGTGAATAATATTTTTAAATAAATGCTTATTCGAGGTTAAATGCATTTGGGTATCCAGTAACTTATTGTGATATTTGATATACAACTACCAGAAATAAAGAAAAAAGAAGCTAAAGTTACTATCCCGGATTATTGACGGCTGATCGCAGAAGGACAACCCTTTTCCCAGCAAAGTTTTTTTTGTAAAAGTAATGAGACAAAAGTGAAGTGGCAGCCTGGTTGAGAGACCGTCTGGCTTCCAATCAGGAGGTCCTGGGTTCGAATCCCACAGCACACACCTCTGTCTTTTCTAAGTATTGTGCGTGTTGTCGGTAAAAAATCGTACGGAAACCTAAATGTCCGCAAGTTTTTGATGATATATGAAGTCTGCCGACCCGTAATAGGCCGGCGTGGTTTACTATGGCCTTACTCTTCTCACAATGAGAAGAGTACCGTGCAGCAGTCGGGCAGTTTATAAAAAAACCAACAGGGCAGATTCGGAAGGAGACGAACGAGACGCTCTCCTGATAACGCCTGCCCATGACCATTGCAGCGATACACAGAACTTTGAGTAGCAAAACAAAGTCCCAATGATCGCTGCTTTGGCTCTCATTACTTTGAGACTTTCTATGGTTAATCTACAGCTAATAAAGGTGTTAGATATAACCTTCGTTAGATGCCATCATAATTCAAAAAGAGGAATTTATACGTGATGCCAATCGATCGTCAAACATCACCCTAACACAAAATTTGAACATGGGAAAGTCTAATCGATTACGCACTATGAATGGATAATTTCTCTCGGATGTGTCGATAACGATATAATTATTTATCATCCGAGTTGTCATTAAGTTAAATTTACATCTTCATTATTTATTCAAATGACCAAAGCTTGGGAGGTCTGTTTTAAATTTTAATTCGTCGCTTCCTCTTTATTTTTGTATCTGTGGGTTTATCTCTAATTTATTTTGTATAAAATTTTAATTATAGCTTATTTAAGTGTAATTATGCGTAGGATGTGTATATTCGATATGCTTTTAAAGCTTAGATTTAAAGATAAGTGATATTTATAAATTGCCTTGGGGAAAAATTCTTTCGTAGATACTTGGTATATTTTTTGGTAGCAAAAAAGATCGTTCCTTTGGAGATTGTTCATAAAATAAATAAATATCCTAGGGTATTCCACGCGAAAAACGCAAGGGTTGTGCTATGGGAACCAGATAACTATTAAAATATTTAAATACCTACCTACTCTTTTGTAAAGACATAAAATTTCATCAAAATCCGTTCAACCGTTTTTGCGTGATTGACAAACATCCAAACATACACACTTACACATTTATAATGTTAGTAGAATACATTTACCTATCGTACATTATACAGCACGCGTTCTAGTCATCAGCTCTCTTCACATTTCACCATAAATCATAACAAACAGATTCCTAGAAGGTAACCATGAGTTGACTCTTGACCTACGCAAGTGCATCCAACTCATCAGTACAATCGAATGAGGGAGCCACCATCGCAATTTCTGAAAGGTCTATCAAACTTCAGTTGAACAATTTAAGTTCTATCAATAGACAGCCTCAGCGTAAGTTGGTCGGTAAAGTATGGGAGCTTACCAGTAGCTCACTGTCAACAGTTACATTACCACATTGATCACAACATAGTGATTTATAGTCTCTTTCACTTCACCTCGCTTCGTAACACATAACTAATGTATTTAAAACCTTTTCTTAAAAAAGCACGCGATTAACTGCTTTAACTTCTTGGATTAGCGTTCAAAACGTTCAGCAAACAAGTTTGGTTGAAAAGAGATTTTGACCGTTGTTATTTGAGGTTACAGTTTGAGTCCTAATTGAAAGAGTCAAGATTGATATTTTCTTGTTCAATGATGATGACTTTTAACTGTTGAATCTTACATTCAGTTTTATTTGTATTTACTTATGTTTTGGTAGACATAGATATATGACTAAATAATTATTTTATTACATACTTTGGTTACTTCTAAGTGAAGCTAATATAAGCACATTTAAAAAAGAAAACTACACAATAATATAATACATATCGTAAGGCATTTTACACAGCGCCATCTAGCCCCAAAGTAAGCAAAGCTTGTACTATGGGAACCATATAACTGATGTTTTGTAAATACATATTTATAAAAAACTAGCTGTGTCCCGCGGTGTTTCCCGCTGTTACCACATGGTCCCAAAATTTTTTCGGGATAAAAAGTAGCCTATGTGTAATTCAGAGTGCCAGCTACTTCCATAACAAATGTCATCAAGATTGTTCCAGCCGTTTGAGCGTGAAGAAGTAATAAACATACAAACACACTAACAAGCTCTCGCCTTTATAATATTAGTGTGATTGATTAAAAAGGTGGTAAAATGTCACCTTTGATTTAACCAGCTAAGTCGTCGCGTAACAAGAATTAAAATCCCAACACTGTCTCTCACGATTCATCCGACCTCTAAAGTTAAACGAACTCAACTTGACCTGAAATACCTCTCGTGATATTTGTTACTCGATTTATTGACAACCATAGAGGTAATACTATATAGAGAAGCCCAAAGACTTACAGCTTGAGTTAATTTTACTTGGTGGTTCATTCCTTAGCAGGAAGTCGTCTATGTAGGTACCATCACAGTACCAAATATTCTGCTGCTAAGCGGTAGTGTGTAAACATTACTAGCAGCTAGCGAAATTACAGGGCTGCTGAAACTAACCATCGAAAGTCTTAAAGTAATAGATCCTAACCAGCGATGCCCCGGACTTTGTTGTGCTACTCAAAGTACTGGATGCGTTATCTCTTACCATCAGGAGACCGTATCGTTCGTCTCATTACAATTACATTTATTAAAAAAAAAACAATAATAATTGTATGCAACTATTAATTCAAGAAAGTCGCAATTTAATTACAGGTAAACGGACGAGTTTCTTTAAAATTATATTTTTATATTTATAGTGTGTGAAAAAAAAAAATTAAAAAAGAAATATAAATGTCTACTTTTGGCCACCAACTTACCAAGCCACTATGTAGTCGAAGATGACGCACTCAAACTTAAAAGATATCTATTCAGTTTTTTTTTTTTAATTTATTTAAGTTATGAGACGAGCGAGACCTTCCGAACCACACCGTCACTTAACATCAGGTGAGCTGTGGTCAAACACCCAACTTGACAAAACTAAAAAATAAGTCAGAAAACTTTTCATAAAACTAGCTTTCTGTTTAATGACTACAAGGTTGACATAATGTATTTAAAAGTGTGTGAATGGAAGAAAATTCAGTGTACATTAGTTCGGGAACTTCAAAAATATGCCAATATTTTTGTGTAATAAATAAATCATTTATAGTTTAGTTACATGCCTGTAAAGATAAACTAAGTCGCAACTACACACTGCATGCAGTGTTGTGATATTTGGCGGCAAGTTATATGTTTCAATAGGACTGTATTAGTTCAGGTCGGGCCTCTCTATACATAGAATATCTGTGTTGTCAACGGAGGTTCCTAGCGGTTTTAAGAGAGGAAACGATATTCAACACGCTGTAAATTGTACGGAGTAGTAATTGGCTCGTAAAGCAATACTTCCGGTCGGTTGACATTCGAAAATTTGCATAGTTTTTTGGGAGGCGGTCGAAAATTACAATGTTTAAACCAAGTATAACTTTGGTATTTTATTTTATGTAAGAAGGGAACGGAAAGTTTAAATGCCGCTTAATTTTGTTTAATTTAAAATACTTGGAGTTTTTTTTTAAAAACCTACGTAAATTCTGAAATTCCTAAGGGTCAGGATTGAACCCACAATCCACAATTACAAATTTTAAGATTTTATCTACTGGTCTTTAACTTTATTTTATGTGTGTATAATTTAGTGCAGTCATATTGCAAAACGTTCGTTTCTTCGCACACATTAAAAAATAAAATACATCTTACAGGTGTAGGTATTATATGCTATACTCGTAGATCTATCTATAAAAATTGCTATGAAAATGCATAGTAAATCAGTGATAAAAAAATTATAAGAGCTAATAAATTATGCAATCACGTCATAAATAAAATTACAACTCATCCCAATCCAAACAAATCGATTAGAGCATAATTCGGATTACTATACGAATTAAGATCATTACATCGATAAGCCACTAATGATATGTTAATGACATTATTATACCTACTAATGGAATAATAAAACAGTCTTTACAAAAAAACAGGCGGCAATTTCTTTATTAGATGTTATAGGTCAAATGACGAGCCACGATTCGACACGGAACCGGTTCCCGATCGATCCATTCGAATGTATTAGCATCGAATGATAGATCGGTTTTTGGAATCGAGAGAAGGTAGTTTTTCTTTGTTCTGTATTTTTTATCGGATATTGGTCCACGTTTGACCGCCTACTCGGCTTAGAATGTAAGTCATAATGCAGCTTTTAGAATCTACCACTTTCTTCTAATTAGCATCTGACTACCAACGTAGCCTATGGGTATCAACAATATGTCGAGTCAGATTGCGACCGATAGATGACATTAATTTTGATATTCGTAGTTCTTCTTATTACAGAACTGGACAATGAAGTCATTTAAATTGATGTGGATCTCACCATTATATAAATTATTTCTTCTATATGGTTTAAAATATCCAAGGGCGGATCTCTATACTGCAAACATAAATTAATATTCTTCAAAATGCATATAAATTATTATAAGAAAACGTAGCTTCACATCAAGATATTAATTAAAGCATCAGAAGTCTCAGATGCATTAGAAGATCTGAAGATAGATAAATAGCAACTATTTATTGTGCACATCAGAAGATAAAAAAATGAGCTAGTGCCACAAGTGGCAGCCTTATCGATAAAAGATATCTCTTCCAGACAACCAAGAACTAATACAAAGATACGAACTTTCAAAACTTCAATCGTAATTATCTAGAAACAGGGTACAAATGTGGGAAATGTATGACGTTGTCTCCGTTTTTTTTTCTAGCCTCTCAATTTACAGTGCACTTCAAACCTTCACCTATCCATCGATAACAATCGTCAGTGACCTAGATTGTCACTTTAGGCACTGAAATTGACAAGTAACGATTTATATGTCAACTTATGTCAATGAGTTTAAGTGGTATTACTTTCGCACTTATGTTGCAATAAAACGTCTTTCAGTACCTGCACTGCACGATAAAACAGAGAAAAAAAATTGTTCCCTTTGATATTTGCTGACGTCAACATAAACAAACCGTATATCTAATCTATCAAAGAACGGAACGTGGTGGTGATGGAGGCAAGGGAGTCACAGATTAAAATGTAAACCAGATGTAAATAGAAATAAGTATTGTGTGTATGCCTCGAGCATTCATGCTCACCATCGAAGGCTCCTTCTTGCGGCGGCGTCGTGTGTCGGGTCGCTCTCTTCTCTCAGATATGGTTGAGGAGGGCTCGAGTATGGCACATGCGTCATACTCGAGCTCGGGTGTTGCTAGCGGGTCGCTGCTCTGCTCGCGGTATACACACAAACTAGTACTTTAACCCTAGATTAAGATTAATTTAATTAACTTCCCTCTCCAGTTATTGTAAAAAAAATGTTATTCAAAGTTGACAAAGGTCACGGGCCCCGGTGTCTGAGGAGCGTATATTTTAATGATTTAAAAAAAAAACCGTATATCTAAAAAAAACTCAAAAAATCATACACCAGTACTGTCATTTTTCAGATAAGGTGTACTCTGATGCAGAGCTATTTGTAACTAGCTTTTATGCGTATAATTTATCTGAATCCAACCCTTTTTCCGTAACTGACTTTTAAATTTTATAGTCTGCGAATTATGTACAAATTGAAATAGATTACAGATATAAGATAAGAAATAAATATAAATATATTTAAGATATCTTTTTCCTTAAGATTTTTATTCATGTTTGTGTATTGTTTTTATCTCTCAAATAAATAGTTGTAAATTGTCTATTACGAGATTTCTTAAATCATATTTCCAAATTACAAGAACGCAATTACACCAATGGGATTTATCTCTGTTTTTCATATCTAGGAATGTACATTCTCTTATGCATTTACTGAGACGTCGTGTAGTTATGCAACAAATAAACGATTCACTAGATAATAGATAAAAGTAACAAAAATAACCTTTGCATAGTTGCAGAAAAAATATTGCAAAAAGACACGCAACTTTTAATTAAGTCTAACAACACAAACCATCGGAATAAAACTTAATTCTATCAAAAAGTAGCGTAGCCATAAAATAATTATTTGAAACCAACATCATCATTTGAATCAATAAAATTTCTTTTTCCAATTACGTGACAGGAAATTTATAAACCATTAAATCACCGTTTAAATTCAAAACGTAAATGTTTTTCGTTTAAAATATGGCGGTACATTAAGCTTTTATGTAAAACATTGGATATAAACTGGTTGGTTGATGCCTACTATACTGTGCAAACGCAGTAGAAAAAGAGTCAGTAAGTCAACTTGCAGGCCTTAAATATGTACGTCATAACAAATGATGTGTCAAAAGTTCCCATCGAATCCGCCTGTAGGTACGTTGTTTTTTATTCGAGGTCACCAATTTCTGTTATTTACGTATATTTCTGAAACGATAAGAGCTACCGTAAAAATGGATCTGACAAAGTTTGTAGATATTGAAATTCTCTACGAGAAAAGTATCAATACTTTCTTCTCCACGAATCACTCCAATTCTCGAGTTATGGCGATTTCAATTAATTTATTAATTAAATTTACACAATTTAATTGATAAGACCAAAGTTACAATTCATATGTTCCACGCGAGAACTGGATGCGAGCCGCTTCCAACCGGTCTCTATGAAAATCAATAAGGAGGCCTATGTCCAGCAGTTGACATCCTACGGCTGAGATGATGATGATGGTGCTTTACCTTCTTCGACCACACCGTCACTTAACTTCAGGTGAGCTGTGGTCAAACACAACAAAACACAAGCACAATTTAATTGACAAGACCAAAGTTACAATTCATATGTTCCATCCACTGACTGAATGTTAGCAACATTAGTAACTGTGTGGGATGTATACTGTGCTTTTACGATACCTTGTTGTGATGTTTTGATTAATAAGCCGTTTATTGATTCAAATGATTTGAAACGTAATTGCGTGACACCTACAGAGTGACCGCTACGAGCTGATTTATAGGATTTTCTATTGAAATGTGAAAACCTTTTAGAAATATTAGGTATTATTTAATTTTAATGTGCTATTATTTTTGTGTTAGGTAACGTATGTGTCTGGTATCGACTCTACGAATATGATGGTTGTCTCTTCATATAGTCAAGTGCGAGACCGACTCGAAAAGAAATTCGACGTTACAAAAACTCATGCGAAAGGATTTGACCCTGGTAGCTCATTTGCTGTAGGGCGTGGGTTCGATTCACACCAAGATTTTATGTGACGATAAATGTTTGTCCTATGTCTGAGTGTTTTATATGTATTATAAGCACGAAAATTAGAAAATTAGCATTTAGAAAAAAAAACTGTTAACTGGTTCCCGTAGCAAGCTTTGCTTAGTTCGGGGCTAGATGACGCTGTGTGAAATGTCCTGCGATATTTATATTATTATTTACTTTCATTGTACGAACGACTATACCAGAGTGGGTGTTCTCTGATAGATATAATCTGGGTGTCTTCAAGTCGAGAGTGAATCGGTTTCTTCTAGAATCGGTTTCTTCTAGACGAGCGTGCTCCATCGTAGACCGCATCTTTACTTAACATCAGGTAAGACAGCGGTCAAACACAAAATAAAAAATAAAAATTATTGGAGTAAGCAAAACCGTTTAAGCGCAAATTTCTCTGTAGCGCCGAGGGTTCCGTATTCCACAAATATTACAATTTTGCAATGCTGTTTCTTTTAGGTTTATAAGCAGATCCAAGATCAACTTGCACTTGGAAAATGTTTATTATTTGCAGTTAAATACCTTACAGTTTGCACTATATGTATTTTTATCAAGTTTAACACTTTTTATTATTTAACACTTATATTTCTATTCCTATATTACTAGCTTTATCGGGCAATATACCTCTAAAAAATAGATACCTCCTGTATTATTATGTTTCACCATTATCATCAGCCATAGGACGTCTACTGCTGGACATAGGCCTCCTCCTGGGGGGTTTTGCCAATCCTCGCCACGCTTGTCAGGCGGGTTGGCGAGCGCAATTAGGTGTGATTGTTCAAGGAAGACGCTGCTGCCCATCTTCCGGATTACATCCCTTATCCGACTCTTACGGCAACCACGGGTAGAGAGGGTGGGGCACTATTCTTACGCCGGCATCACCACGGCAAATTTACTATTGTGTTTATATCGTATTTTTAACTAACACCAAAACCATAAATTCCGAAATATTATTATTATTAGTAACAGTAGTTCACCTACTTTTGAGAATAATAAAAAGATTTAAAAACACCTTAACGCCACCTCATTATTATAACAGTGACATTAATAAGGCAAATTGGACATAACATAAAAAATTTGGCTCATAAAATGTTTTATTGTTGTAAAACACATGACGGTGAAACCTATAAATCCGATTTGAACCGATCTAAAACGGCAAAGCAGAGTTTTATCGGGAAATACAGTGATTTATATTGAAACAATGATTTATTATTATGTAATTTATGTTCTTACAACCGTTTCTTGTTTTTTATTGACTTTCCGCGATTTATTTTTGGCTAAAAGGTTTGTTGTAATGGTTCGTGTAGGTAAACAAAATTTATATTCCAGCTTTTAAGGTGTTTTTATTTTAATTTCGTAGCTATAAATAGTGGTTAAAGAGGTCATTTTACCCGCCGAAGGGCATAGGGTCAAACTCCGACAATGAGCTTAAGCTGCCGGTGAAAGAAAACATCGTAAGGAAACTATAGCGTAGTGGTAGGTTACTTTCTAGTACTCGACTGACTAGCTACCACCCGTAAGTTGAAAATCTGTCGCCAAGCACCTAACGGTGTGTTCCGGTAGCCTCACTTGAGAGCCAGTTCCATTCCAGGGTAGGTATGTTAACCATCTTCGACAACACCGTCATTTAAACTCAGGTGAGCTATGGACAAACACTTCGCATGTCAACCATAAAATAAAATGTCGGCCACAAATCGGACAACTGAAGTGAAACTGGGCGGGGCACGTTTTTCACATGAGAAACGACCGCCGCGCAAAGGTCACCACAGATTGGATCCCAAACTATAAGCAACCTCGAGTCGACCCAGACGAAGGTGGCGTGACAAGCTAAACCATCACGACAGTCACTGGACCACCAAAGCCGAAGACCGGGCAGTCTGGCAGGAAGTAAAGGCAGGCAATGGGACACTAGAGGCAGAAATTAAAAAAAAAAAAATTTTAGGATTTCGTACCAGAACGGTGTGCAACGGGACCCTATTACGTATCGTGCTTTTCTTTCGTCCTAAGTATGAACTGTATCGCCTGAACTGTAAAATATGTAGTATATATATACCTACAGTTGACATTTTTACACAATAGAAAGTTACCATATCAAAAGATATTATATTTATGCATGGTGGTAGGGTACTTTCTAGTACTCGGCTGGCTAGCTACCACCCTCAAATTGAAAATCTGTCGCCAAGCATCTAACGGTGTTTTCCGGTAGCCTCACTTGAGAGCCAGTTCCATTCCAGGCTAGGTGTGCTTTACCATCTTCGACCACACCGTCACTTAACATCTGGTGAGTTGTGGTCAAACACAAAGCCAGTCAGCAATAAAAAAATTGTTAAGTATTATCAATTGAAGTATTCCCTATACAAGAAACGTGGTATTGTTATGACACTATCTTGAAGAAAAAAATTTAGAAGCATCAAACTCTGTATAAAAGTAAGTTACGTGGCTAATTGTAAGTGCAAGTCGGAATCGTGCTTAGAGGTTCTACCAACTTTATCATTTAAATTCAATCGTCAATGTAAAAAATGCCACTTGACAATTTTTTATGAATCAAAATAGTCTTACTTATAAACAGAAACAAATCTTAATCATTAAATGGTATCACCGGTGGTGGCACGGTTGGCGGGTCCATCGCGTTGCAGGGTTGAGAACCCGTACCGTGTCAAGGATTTGCGACCCAGGTGTAGGTCTAAAATGCCCCTTTATACGCATCTCTCTCTCACAAAAAGACCACTCTCTGTGCCTAGGTATGCCTTCAGTATAAAGCCGTTTGCACACTATGCCTAATTCTGTCGTCGGACGGCGGAATGTGGCGAACTCTTGCCAAGTAGCTGTAACGTACTGTAAAGTATATCAGTGTATGTGGATGACAAATTGGAACTAAGCTCTATATAAATATAAAGTCCTATATTGTGGTATTTCAAGCACGTCTGTTACTGCATTAAATCATCAGTCCAATGCTTTGTCAAATAGAGTAACATTGGTAACACAAGTTAATGCACGTCAAAGTTCGATTTTTTTACTTGTCTCTCGACTTGATTCTCGAAGAGTAAACAACTATAGTAAATCCCATTATACAATAGACATCCTGATTAAAGCAGAAATACTATCAATGAGCCAACGGGGCTGGCATAATTAGGAATGACTGGATACCTTAAAACCTTGAACACTCAAGTAAACAACTTTATATCTCGATAAAATGTACAATTCCCTTCATAAAAACAATACATTATGTTGGGTTTAAGGCTATTTCAACTTCAAATAAAGGTGTTAAGTTGAATTTATCGTCCCGGAAAACTTTATATTGCAAGAAGATCATAATATCAATTGAAACAATAACATAACCTTGATCTGCACTTCACGAGACGTTGATCTACGCAACAAGCAGTTTGCAAACATGCACCGAGCAAAGTACCTTGTCGAATTAACTTCGCATTGGGGTTCCGTGCCAGAAGGGAACGAGAAACTAAAACAAACTCCGCGTCGTTTCTGTCTATTCTGCTTTTTAGGAAAACATTTTTTTTTTTTTTACGGAAATTATCCATATTTTCCACATAATATATTAGTTGTTAACTAACCCTTGATTTTACGGTGTGCAAAAACAACTTTTTTTACTTGTGTTGTAAGATCTTGCACTTAGTTCAATGGGAAACACCCTTTAAGTGTTTATTTGTTCGGCCTTGAAAGACCAGGTAGATAGACAATGAAGTGACCTCCAGTAAGTTCCTTTTAATTTCTAAAATAGGTATGTGAAAATCGATCTTATTTTATGTATAATTTTACGTTTGACCGTCATCTCAACTGATGTAAAGATTCCCTTTCTCACAACAGATACAACAATAAAACATCTTCGTATGACAAAGTACCTCCTCTTGTTTACAACACTGTTATCAACATCGCATCTCTTATCAGCGAGTGAACACATTCCTCGCGAATATTTATTACGTGGAGTCATTAGTGCACAATGCTAGGCGTTGTTTGGCCGTATTCCTTGATGCAGTCTGTATGATGAAGATTTTAATTGTTTGAAATTATCTTGAAGTAAATGGAGTTCCATCGTTTATGTAACCAATTCTGTTCACAAAGATTTGAAACTTAAGGATATACCACCCACACATCCTAAAACATTGTTTTTTCAGTTTTGTCATATTATGTATAGTAACATATTATTATGTTAATGTATATCTATATGTATGTATGTCTCGTAGACTGTCCTGTTTGGTAGTGTATCTGCTTTAAGAGCTGTAAGGGCGTGGGTTCGATATCCATTCAGGATAAAAATTTATGTAAAGAGTATCAATGTTTCTTATGTGTTTGGGTGTTCTGTATGTATTATAAGTATGTATTAACAAAAAAAAGAATATAAGTATACTATAAGTTATGGTTCCCATAGTTCCCAAAGGCGCTGTGTAAAACGTCATAGGACATTTATTTATATTATGTTTAAAATGGCTTTTCTTGCTCTTATTAGCACAGCCCGTCCTTATTAGAATTATCTCCTACGCTTGTCTGGAACATATCACTTTTAGCTATAAGGTCGCCCATTGTTTCACTAGTGTTAAAATTAGTAAATAGTAGTGTTTATATTGTTATAATTGCATGTTATTCGTGGGAACAATAGATTTTTATTACTATTATCTTACCTTCTATCAAATTTCAATTAACTGCATAGCATCGTACTGTAAGAAGATCGCTTACCGACGAAGCCCGCGGCCTACTGAATTCAGACTGGAGATGGAGATTGGTAACATTTAAAATGTTCGATGTGGCTTGTCATTATGTATGTATGTCTATGCCTCTGTCACATAATCATGAGTGCCAGCCAATACAGTGATACCCTGGACTTTATATAACCCACAGTAATTGTACCGCTGCAATGGTCATATAGGCAGACTACCTGTTACCATCATGAAAGATTCTTGTTTGACTCGTTACTTCATGCTTCTCATAAAAAGTATTACAGAAACGGATGTTCCCATCACGTTCTAAAAATAAAACTGGAAAATACTCAAAAGCAAAGAAATACATAAAAGATTTAAAATAACTATTTCTTTTTTAATACTGTTTGCTATAGATCATTGGACAAATACAGCCAACATTATGGGCATGTGAAATATTGCAAATTCCTTCCCAGACAAACACTAACGTTGACGCAAATATTTGATTGTGTGTATAATGGTTTACTTTTGTTTGTGTCTGTCTGTACCTACGTCTTGTTTTTGACTTCGGGTTGTATTTTATGATGTCAGCAATAATATAAGTATTACTTGTAGTATTTGCCGTGGTGGTGCCGGCGTAAGAAAAGTACCCCACCCTCTCTACCCGTGGTTGCCGTAAGAGTCGGCTAAGGGATGTAATCCGGAAGATGCAGCAGCGTCTTCTTTGAACAATGACACCTAACTGTGCTCGCCAACCCGCCTGCCAAGCGTGGCGAGTATTGGCAAAACCCCCCCAGGAGGAGGCCTATGTCCAGCAGTGGACGTCCTATGGCTGATATGTATGTGTGATAAGTATTACTAATGTATTTTATATTATTTGACTGTCCACTTAGCTCATTTGTTAGAATATATGCTTCAAGAGCCGTGGAAGAGATGTGGGTTTGATTTTCACTAGGACAAACATTTATGTGATGTTAAATCTCTGTTCTGTCTGGGTGTTCTGTATGTATTAGAAATGTATTTTTTTAAATGTATGTAAGTATTCTATCTGTTGTTTGGTTCCCATAATAAATTTTGTTTAGTTTGGAGCTAGATGGCGCTGTGTGAATTGTCCTACAATATATTTATCGCTTTCTAATTAGTATACTTCCGTTCGAGAGTAAATGGAGGATAATTCTTACTGCATAAAGCTGATTTTGTCCCTATTGGCAAACATCTCTTTGACTTTTTTTTATGATGTATACTTGCGTTTGACCGCCATCTCACCTGATGTTAAGACAAGATGCGGTCTACGATGGAGTACGCTTGCCTAGAAGATACCGATTCACTCTTGACTTGAAGACACCCAGATTATTTTATCAGGGAACACCCACCACTCGTGTAAAGTATTCTATGATTTATTTCTAAGATATAATATTGGTTCATTTTAATGTATCCCAAATTGATGGCAAATAAATTTATTTTGATTTAGTTTTTTTTTTATATGTTTATTTTTTTTCAATAAAGTTCTTTTATTTTTTCAATCTATACGTGAAAAAAGAAAAGAACTTTTATTTTACGCGTTTTTTGTTAAAAATCATAATTTCACACTTTTGTACCTATTTCATTTGTCAAAATAGGAAGGATACAATTTTAGCAGTTCTGTACTTATGTTCCGTTCTAAACTTCTTAGGTATTTATCACAACACATATTACGTAGACTGCTAAATAACGAACATAATCCTTCTTTCTGTGAAGTCGGTTAAAAATCATAATCTTCAGTAGACGGACAATAGGGCAATAATAACTGTGTAGAATACTCGTTTTTACACAGAATATCGAGACTTGATGGAGTGACGCTATAGGTACATACATACATATAATTATTATGGCTGGCAGTGGCTGGAAGCTAAAAATCTAAGATCGGATTGATAGTTTTTTTTAAAGTAATAAGACAAACAAGACGCTCTCCTGATGGTAAGAGATAATGCCTGTACATTACCATTGCAGCAATATACACAAAATTTTGAGTAGCAACACAAAGCCCAGGGCATCGCTACATGGGCGCTCATTACTTTGATATGTATCCTGGAAGAGGCCTATATCTAGCAGTGGACTTCGATAAGCTGATTGTGATGATGATGAGGCTTATGAATAGGTTCGTAATGTAGAGCAAAAAATAATTGTCACTCGAAAAGTTATTATTAATGTTTGACATCACAAATCTGCATCGGAACCGACATTTTTTACTTCTTATCAATATTCAAGATACGTATCTTAAATGATTGTAATAACTCATAATATATTCTGCGTACGGACAGCAAAAAATATCTGTACCCACGCCCATGTTGTTTTTAGTAATATGCGGGGAGTTTTTTATCCTAACCGTACCCACATGACTTGTAATGTACGTACTTATAGCTTAATCTACATAATTTTTTGAGCCATAAAATTAACTAACCTATCCACAATACCTACTATTGTATCTTAGAAAGAAATAAAAAATGTCTACAGCTAAATAATCGTGATACTTGGACTGAATAGTCCCTCGATGTCATGTACATAATACTCGGTGGTAGATCTTAAAAGGAGATCGTGCAGCGATTGTAGCGATGATAGCTCAGTGGTTAGCGCGGTCGGTTCGCATGCCGAAGGGCGTGGGTTCAAACCCCAACAATGAGCTTAAGCTGTTGGTGAAGGAAAACATCGTGAGAAAACCATAGCGTGGTGGTTCTAGCACGTTCTAATAGTCGGCTGGCTAGCTACCACCGTCAAGTTGAAAATCTGCCGCCAAGCATCTAACGGTGTTTCGGCAGCCTCACTTGAGAGCCAGTTCCATTCCAGGCTAGGTGTGTACCATTTAGCCTTTTTTTAAAAAACTAGGTACCACCGTAGTATCATATATTCTACTACTAAGTAATAGTGTGTAAATGTTATTGTATTCTGGTTCGAAGCGTACTGCAGGGTTTGTAGCGATGATAGCTCAGTGGTTAGCGCGGTCGGTTCAAACGCCGAAGGGCGTGGGTTCAAATACCAAAAATGAGCTTGAGCTGCCGGTAAAGCACCTTGAGAAGATGTATGATTTATCTCAATAATGTAATGTCGCTTTTTAATGTTTGACAATCAGGGTGTTTCACCACAGCTCACCTTATGTTAAGTAACGGTGCGGTCGAAGATGGTAAAAACCTAGCTTGGAATGGAACTGACTCTCAAGTGAGGCTGCCGGGACACACAGGTGTGTGGCGGTAAATTTTCAACTTAAGTGTGGTACGAGAAAGTACCCTACCACTATACTATGGTTTTCTCACGATGTCTTCCTTCACCAGCAGCTCAAGCTAATTGAGGTATGAACCCACGCTTTTCAGCGTGTGAACCGGAGGCGCTATTCACTGAGCTATCAACGCTCTAAAGTCATTTACACGTTTAGAGGGAACGTACGTCTAGCAGCAAAATGGGTCGAAGATATCGGCACCATTGCAGATCGAACCTGCACAGGACCGAGACAGATGACATAGAAAAAGAGACGTTACCCAGCAGTGGAATAAATAAGGCTGTAGATGATATTGAGATCGATCGCGAAAGAAAGCGCCTTTAGTATCGACACATCATCATCATATCGACACATGGATCGCTGCGACACCAAAACTTACAATTTCTCGATAACAAAACTCAAAGATAAAGAGCGCTACACAATAATTGCATATTTTCAAATCACACACGTCTTTAATTTCTTATCTTTAAATTCAATTGTTTTACGTAACTCTTCACTTAGATATTTTACCGATGTTATGAAACTGGGTATAGTAACAAAACGTAAGTATTTATATAGTGCTTATAAAAGTAAGCATGCGTTCACTTGGATTTGCTCAGTAAATAAAAATAAATAAATAAAATTCATAGGACACGTTACACACAGCGCCCCATCTGACCTCAAACTAAGCAGAGCTTGTGCGATGGAAGTCAGATAACTGATAGGATACCTACATAAATACTTTTTTTTTTGTTTATACTTATACTTATAATATATACAGAACACCCAGACACAGAACATACATTTGTTTATAACATAAAATGTTTGTCCTTGGCGGGAATCGAACCCACGCCCTACAGCTCAGGCAGACATACTACCCATAAGCCAACAGGGCTGTCAAATCAGTGCGTATAGGGTTCCGTAAAAGTTGAAAATTAAAGGGTGTCCCCATACATACATAGTTGAGGCCAATTCGGTATGTAAAGTTTTTTTTTGGTATTTATTTTATATTTTTTTCTGATAGTAAACTTTATTTCATGAAACTAATTTGAATATTTTGGCTTTTTATGCGGTAGTTGATTTTTAATACGTTTTCAAACTTTCGATAGCGATGACGTCATAAGGTTGACTGAATATCCCTAGTAGGCCTTTGCCATGTAAAACAAAAAATAATATTTTGACACATTTGATTGACTTTGACAACTGACATGAAATAAAGAATTTTGTTTATCATAGCTTCTTAATGTTGCTAATCTATTACTTTTTTGTATGGATTATTACGCTATTACGCCGCTGGCAAATCTATTAAGATTTAAAAAAATATATGGATCTATTACAGCTGTTTTACAGAAACATTAGAACTGACAGCATGCACAGAGTATGATGCCAAAAAGAAAAAGGACAAACCCAATGAACTTTTTTTTTACGTGATTTGGCAATGCACGGGTTTTATATTTACCTATTTTGGTATTTTATAAATGAAGTAACGAAATTATAGTATTTTTCCGTACTATCCTTAGATATGGATAGTATCTAGTACGGAGCATGAAATAGTTGTACAAATACTGTAATTATAGTACGAAATCCAACGCTGCGTTGACTTGACATTGACAGTTTTTGTTTAGGTTCGCCATTGCTTTTGCACAGCGAACTACATGACGTCATTATGGGACTCATTGAAAGTCAAGTTTATCTTGTGTATTTTATTGAAATATACCCCATCTCATAGTTTAGAGAGTTATAAACGTCAAAATAATGTACAGGAATGTAATATTTCGAAATGGTTTTGGAATCAGCAAAGTATTTTTTTTCTTTACATACCGAATTAAGATAGTCCTCTGAGTTGTATGGGCGCTCATACAATTTAGAGGACTAGATTAATTAGCATACAAAAAAAAGTACCAATTTTATTACGGCGGTATATATATTTTTTTTTTTTTATATTAAATAGATCTTCGTTTGGCTACCAACTCGCCTGATGGAAAGCGACGGTGTGGCCGAGGATGGAGCACGCTGATCTAGAAGAAATCTATTCACTCTAGCCTTAAAAACGTCCAAATTATAGTTTAAAGGAAACAGATCAGATGGCAATGAGTTCCATTCAAGGTACTGTACGTATCAAGAAAGTAGAGCGGAATCGCTGCGTACGAATGCTGGGAACGCCCTCGAGGAACGGATGATAGTGTGGATAATTGGTGGGTACGGAACCCTCAGCGCACGAGTTCGAGTCGCACTTGACCGGTTTTTTTGCTACATAAACGGCTAACTTTTGTTTACCATAATTGAGAAATTTGATTTTTTCACAACTACAAGGGAGTATAGATCTGCGTATATGGTTTTAATACTACCACCCACAACCATTTAGTTTCAACATTTGACCACCGCTTTATAAAACTTGCTCACAATGTTGACAGATACATCGTGTGTAATGTAGCTGTCAAAGTCGGATTATAGTGGTGGTAGTTATTTTGACAGGCCGACTCCCGCGTCGCGACGGGCGCTAATACCGTTGCTCTGCTGATAAGGAAAAAGCTGCGATAAATTATAGTTTAGCAAAAACTTACTTCTGAGAATTTGACTACAACAATGCAAGTACTCACTGGATGGCGGCGCAGTCACGCAACACGCACCTTCAATCAAACTCTACTACCTAATTTACAATTATGACTTTTTTTGACTGAAGTGTAATAATAAAAATATAACTGTTTATTGTTCACACCAATAATTTAAAACTGAACTCTAGTGGAACTATTGGCGGCCTTATCGCTAATAGCGATCTCCTCCAGGCATCCTTAGTATGAGAGGATTCTAAAAAGTTAAGAACGAGGTATACGAAGTGTTCATACAGACATATGAACATACCTACAATATCTGTATACATATGTATGTATACCATATTCGATTAATTAGGTATATTTTGTTTTTTCTTTCAATTATCATGTAACGTGTATAATATTTTTAAATGCCCTGGTAAAATGCATTTGGTAGTAGCTCTGCTTCGTTTATTGAAGGGCGTGGGTTCGATTCCCGCTCAGGACAAATATTAACGTGATGAATGTGATGAACGTGAACGTGACAACTGACAACAGTTGATTATTGATCACCAAATATATTGATATAATGAACGGCGTATTAGTTCTTTTAAATTTTGATACTCTTTTCATTATCATTTAGAGAATTTCTTCCCGAAGATTTATTCATAATAGCTAAATTAAGTAAGTTTTTTTTTTTATAAATAAAGATAGGCTTGCGTTTGACCGCCATGCCATCTCGAAGGCACTCAGATTGTGTCCATCAGAGAACTCTCTGACAGCAAATTTCATTGTTTAGCGGTTCGTGCAATGAAGGTGGGTCCGAAACGTTTAGTCCGAGTTTTTGGAACCATGAAGCGGAGTCACTATTTAATGCTTCTAGCCGTCCGATAGTAGAATGGGCAGAGTGGAATTGTATTTTGAAATTTGATTTTTTGTGCAATTTTTTTAATAGATATTCTTCTTCGGAATTTGTAATTAGATGTTCTTTGGATATTATTATAGTCTAATAGAATCACACAATTAACTCTACAACCTGTATACATGTATGAAAGCCTGGTTATTACTTGTTAATGCTGAACCAATTTTGACAAAATTTGCATCTCATCAAAACATAACATAGCGTGGTGGTAGGGTACTTTCTAGTACTCGGTTGGCTAGCTACCACCCTCAAGTTGAAAATCTGCCGCCAAGCACCTAACGGTGTGTTCCGGCAGCCTCACTTGAGAGCCAGTTCCATTTCAGGCTAGGTGTGCTTTAACATCTTCGACCACACCGTCACTTAACATCAAGTGAGTTGTGGTCAAACACATAGCCTGTCAGCCATTTAAAAAAAAACATGGGAGTTAAAAACGTTCCTTTAAAAACATATTTTTTTAAAAGTACTACACCAAATGAAGCAGATTCACGATACATCCCACAATTTTAAAAGCATATAATTCCCAGCCGGAACAAAACCCGTAATATCACTATCTGAAGGTAGGTATTAAATAAAAAATACATTAAAGGTCATAAACAATGTCTCGGCTCGGCCCAGTTGTTCTGGCAACTGGCAATCAAGATAACGTCCCATTTTGAAACTTTCACTGCTACTCGGTAAATTGCCGCCTCGACCAATCAATCTTTTCGCTTGTAATTAATGAGGAAAAAGATTAAGATTCGTGTGACAATAAGTGATCTCAAGTTCTTTAGGGTTCCTTGCCCTTCGAAACGAATTACCTAAGTGCGGAGGAGGACTTCAACACAATTGTGTTTTGTAAAATGGCTAATTTAGGTGATTATTCTGTAAACGACTTTGTCTATCGCGACTTTTTCTAAGTTTAAAAATAATTTAGTCAATTTCGTACGATATAATGTTAAAATTATTTATTTATTCTGTAAACACTTTCTAAGGTTTAAACTTAATTTGAAAAATCTCTAATTCTCTCTCTCATTATGTAAACTCTACAGTACAACAACAAAAAAAAAATATTAAAAAACACGCAATGTTAGCCTAAACAATAAGGTCTAAAATACTTAAATACTAGGTATAGACAGAACCCACGACACGCACGTCCGTCGCGCATTAAACCAGTTTATTTTTATTTTATTGCACAAAAATTACAATACATTTAACTGCAAAAATGTCATAAAACTGATAACGACTACACACTTATCAATATATGTATTTTATGATAAAGATCATAAAATACATAAATTTAATAAATGTCACAACTGAATCCATAATCGTAATAAGCCTTGTCATAATTTTTCCATTTTATAATACAAAAATCAATACAGCAGTAGGTACATAATCAGCAGGGAACATAGCACTGAAGAGTTCCTTTCTCTCTTTATGATCATAAGTAAAGGGGCTTGTTGATGCATCAATGTCCCATCCTATGAGATGATAATGCGAGTCAACAAATCCCTAATCCTAATTAAACTTGTAGCGATGATAGCTCAGCGGTCAGCGCGTCGGTTCACACGCCGTAGGTCGTGGGTTCAAACCCAACAATGTGCTTGAGCTGCGGGTGAAGTAAACCATCGTGAGGAAACCATAGCATGGTGGTGGGTCTTTATAGTACCGCCAAGCACCTAACAGTGTGTTCCGGCAGCCTCACTTGAGAGCCAGTACCATTCTAGGCTAGGTGTGCTTTACCATCTTTGACCACACCGTCACTTAACATCAGGTGAGCTGTGGTCAAACACCTAGCCTGTCAACCATAAAAAAAGTCCGTCACACCATATAAGCGTATATTCAATCGACATATTTTAGTAGATAATCATACCTAATTTATGTAGGTATACCACAGACTACTTTTAATGTTGAAAATCGCGATTAAAACCGCTGGGTGTCATTCAGAATCAGATGTTTTTATAAACTGTCCCACTGGCTTCTCATTGTAAGGAGGGTAAGGCCATAGTCCACCAAACTGGCTAAGTGTGAGTTGGCAGACTTCACACATCTCTAAGAACACTCGAGCATGTACCTAGGTTTCCTCACGATGTTTTCCTTCACCGTTTGAAGTGTTGCGGCATAAGTGGGTATTCGAACCTAGGACCAGCAGATTGGAAGCCAGATGGTCTCCCAATTGGAATAGGCTGCCGACACATCCCAACATGTTATCGCAATTTTTGCATTTTTAGGGTTCCATACCGAAAGAATAAAACAGGACCCTATTACTAAGACTCCGCTGTCCGTCTGTCTGTCCGTCTGTCACCAGGCTGTATCTCATGAACCGTGATAGACAGTTGAAATTTTCACAGATGGTGTATTTCTGTTGCCGCTATAACAACAAATATGTACTAAAAAACAGAAGAAAATAAATATTTAAGGGGTCTCCCATACAACAAACAATATTTTTGCTCGATATGACAACGGCAACAGGTAGACGCTTAAAATATTAACGGAATATTTAGTTAAATATTCACTTTAAAATTAAATTATAAATTAAAATAAAAAAATATTTATACCTCCCATACTCCCTTACATTAGACATGATTTTTTTGCCGTTTTTATAGATAATGGTACGGAACCCTTCGTGCGCGAGTCCGACTCGCACTTAGCCGGTTTATTATTTAGTAAACTTAAATGATGAAAAAAATCGAATTAATTAAAATTGATGGTAAACCGTAATTTAGAATTATTGTCTCGCTAGAAATTAAAATAATGAAAATAAATATCCTTTTGTAAACATTTCACACAGCGCCATCTAGCCCAAACTAAACAAAGATTGCACTACGAATCCACATAAAGAACTGATAAAATACTTAGGAACTTTTTTTTAAAATAGGTAGGTATGTACCTACAGAACACCCAGACAGAACAAACATTTATGCTCGTCACACAAATGTTAATCCTGAGTAGGAATCGAACCTCAACCCTACAGCTCTTGAAGCAGACACTACCTATCAAATGGGTTAACAGGGCAGTCATTAAAATAAATTTAATTTAAAGATAACATTAAAAATGTATTTCTATAATAGTAAAACCTAGCTAAAATAAAGCAACAAAAATAAGCAATGAAGATTGTCTCTAGTCTTTATTTTTTTGAGCTTAGTAAAACATTTTTTCTGAGCTAAATGTGGCTCTATCTGACAGACGAGCTGGAAACTTCTTAATACCTATAGAGCCTTAACCCTATAGCGTGCGTTTAACGTTAACTGAGCGTGTGGTAGACGGCGACATTGGTAATTTTAAGTTGCAAGTAAAACTAGTTAATTTGGTAAGGCAATTACCATGCATTACAGTATGTTCACAGGGTAAAAATGAAAGATTACCTTTGGTCACCAAACCATACATTCATACCTACTACTTATACATCGTGTACACGCTAACGTTGTGTCGGTATTTTTGTCGACCAGAGAATTAATAAAATGTGTATAAAAGTATATAGTCTATGGAGTGTGTCATAGGTATCTACACGCTCTATCCACAGATCACAAAAATATATAGATTGTTGCGCAGAAAATGAGTGAAGACGTTTTGCCCCTACAGTTTGTTTGTCATAGACCACTGTAAACAAATAGGCCCAGGCAGTCCGTCACTCAAATGTATCGAGATACCTAGGTATTTGTGTGCGTACAGTTCGTGGATGCAAGCAAAAATTGTAGGGACAAGGAGTCTTCAGCTCCACTCATTGTTTTCACAAAAGACAAAATTTACAAAACTGTCTTGCTTTAGTGTCTACGCATCTATCTTTTGGTGGAGAGCCACATGTAAGTAGAAACTTGGGTAGGTACCTATCTAGTAGGAAATAAATATTCATATTTAACTTCGGTGTTTAAATTTAATGTTATAATAAGTGACAAAAATAGGTGTTAAATACCTATTTTTGTATAAGTAACGTACAAATGTACATACAACTCAAAGAAAGCAACCTTACGAACGAGTAGGTATCGAAAACCAGTCAAACACAAAAGAAAAGTACGACACGCACACTAACGCAAATCATAAAACGATAAATAAAAACTCACACATGTGCATCGCATTACCTTTCTTGATGTACGGACAAAAAGATTGCATCTTAAAGATAATAAGAATACGCAATCTTATAAGATGCTACAAGACAGATTACATTCCCCGTATGTCTCTTATTAAATCATATATTGCACTCTCACACAAATTGTATAAACCTTATCTGATAGTGAATTGTATTTCAAATGCACTAGATATTAATTGGTATTTCGCATGCAAAATCTACAGCAAACCAGCTAGGTACTTAGGAAGTATAATGGCACAGTAGTTAGCAAGGCACCTTCAAGAAAGTTTACCAGACGTACTCACCAACTTAAAACGAATCATGAACTTGACTCGAACTAAGTAATCGTTCAGCGTAGTCGCACCTACCACTAAAATTCACCTCACTATCGCAGAACTCCACATACTAATAAAATACAGTCAAAAAACACCAGTTCTTGAACTTTTTCACGTAGTTTTATTCAAAAATTTGATTCCGATTGTGTTTGTTTTGTTTCAATTAGATAAAACGCCGGTACAGCATGTACTGCGCAGGCGCAAGTCGCCGTAAAACTGATCCGACCGGTGTGAAGTGTGCTGCTGACTGCGGCGGAGTCGTGACCGGCTTCGAAGTCCGATCAAGCATCACTATATGACTAACTTCACGTATGTTATATCTATTACAATACCTAGGTGTACGTACGTACATTGATATTATTATGTTGTAGGTAGGTATTTTGAAACGCATTGTTATAGGTTTGCATCTTCGTTTTTGCTTCGTCAAACGCGCGCAGAGGTGAGTGAGGCCTTATTTCTTAGCGAGTCCTTGAAAGAAATTCATAATAAAGATTGTAAAATTGCATTTATGGTGAGTAAGTGCCTACAATACAATGTTGTGTAGAGAGATACTTAGCTACCTAAGCAATAAATTATATATAAATACAGACATAGGTGTGTATGTATATTGTATATACTATAGACTGTATATAACCCATATAACCCAATACAGTTGTACTTATGTGGGTATTAACATTGTCGTAACAATCTTTGGCTCTATGATTTATGAAATGCAAAAAAAAAAAAAACTAGCTAGTGTACCTATCTAGTGTTTGACTAATAACTGTACTAGCTAGTGTTTGACAACCCTGTTGGCTCATTGGTAGTATGTCTGCCTAAGCTGCAGCGTGGGTTCGATCCTGCCAACGACAAACATTTTATGGTATAAACAAATGTTTGTTCTGTGTCTGGGTGTTCTGTATGTATTATAAGTATGTA
Organism: Biston stratarius; assembly: GCA_950106695.1. Lineage (NCBI taxonomy): Eukaryota > Metazoa > Arthropoda > Insecta > Lepidoptera > Geometridae > Biston > Biston stratarius. Next base: position 13,326,546 of record OX467112.1, read on the forward strand.
TTTACAAAAAAACATATATATCCTATTAGTTATCTAACTTCCAACACATAAGCTCTGTTTAGTTTATGGTCAGATGGCGCTGTGTGTAATGTGTCCTATGATATTTATTATTTTATTTATCTAGTCACTGTTTGTCTCCATAACATCGTAGTTGTTAAAATATTTTTAGTCCGTGATCCCGTCTGTCAAATGTAAGAAATCACCTTATGACATAAAGCCGTGTACCTGTCTACTGACAAATATTAATAGGTATTGTTTACTTTTAAATTTCAATGTTAGTACTTTTGTTGTAGAGTAAATATGTACATACATAGGCATACAGACCCACATAAAATCACTGATAATATGTCGTGTGTCGTGGACAGATTTTATTGCGAAGCAAAACATCATGTCTCTTGGAGTTCTTGATCACCGGAATTTATTTCGGTGCGTCGTTCAGCCACCATCCGCCTAAGAAGTATTCAGGTCAAACGTAATCACGGCTGATTTACCACTAACAACTATTCCTAACTCTTTTTAGGGTTCCGAACGCAATGAGTTTCCAATTAGACCCTATTAGTACCAAGTTTACGCTGCCTGTCTAACATTTTAATACTCTATATTTTTGTTGCCTGAGATAACCGGTTAAAAGTACCTACCTACATGTAATTTTATGAAGAATAAAAGTCATAAATATCAAACAAATCACAGTGAGTTCCCAATAAACGTTCTGTAAAAATATTATATTACTCTTATTTTTTTGTCATAAAAGCGGCATCTGGCGTCCGTGGCGTAACTACACCGCTCATTAACATTATTTTCAACCCGTAATCGACCACTCCGGAGCATAGCTCTCCTTTCTCGTGCCACTTATCCCGGTCGATTCGATTCCCACTTAGGACAAACATTTAAAAAAAAGTATATAAGTAGGTATTCTATCAGCCTGGTCATCTGGTTCTCACTGTAATTTGTACTAACTTTGCTTAGTTTGGGGCTGGAAGGCGCTGTATATAATGTCCTACGATATTTATTTTATTTATTTGTGGATCGAGCATAAATGTTTGTTCTGTGTCTGGGTGTTTTTTATGTCATATAAGTATATATTTATAAAAAAAAGTTTACAAGTATTCTATCAGTTTTGTGGTTCCTATAGTACAAGCGTTACTTAGTTTGGGGCTAGACGGCGCTGGGCTAAGTTCAAATAAACACCCCCCCCCCCGTGGGTTCCCGCCTTGTCGTGGCGGGGGGGCTGAGTAGCCGTGACTGGTGACCACGGTGAAACCAAGCGGAACCCGAGGAGGGGCTGCTTCTCCGGGCATTCCCCCGGGCCTGGTAGAAGCGGCCAATGTAGGTTGCGGAGTTGTGTGGGCGGCATCGCAACTGAGGCGGGCTGCAGCGTCGTATGGGAGACGCTGCAGCTGAGGGCTGGAGGCCGCGGCGGGAGAGGAGTGTCGGTGTGACGTTGCCGCTCTCCCTACCTTCCGCGGCCTTGACAGGGCCGCCACTGTCTGATGGCGGACGCGGTGGGGCTGCAGGGGAAGAGGAGTACCGGTATGACGGTGCGCCGCTCTCCCTGTCCTCTGCAGCCGAGGTGGCAGGCGGCGGGGCCACTTAGCTGACCCGTCGCATGGGGGCCACTAGCGTCCAGACATGGGGTCGTCTGGCGCCAGTAGCTACTTGGTCCCCGAGGTGGGTCGTGACTCGTTATGCACTATGTGTATATGGCGTGTCACGTCGAGGGTGGATGGTCCGGAGACGGACGGAGGAGGCAAGGGCTCTCCATGTGTCCCTCTGATAAGCAGAGGGCACAGTGGAGGAGCCGAGTGGGAGGGGGCTGCGGGTTGGGAGGAGTGCCGGTCTGGCGATCCCCATCCCAGCGGCTAAAGTGGCAGGCGGCGGGGCCACTAATCTGACCCGTCGCACGGAGATCATGGGCGTTAGGACGTGGGGCCGTCCGACGCCCATTTGCTGGTTTGATCTCGGAGGTGGATAACGATGTGTCTGGTGTTCCGACACATCGTAATCGTTGCGAGGTGAGCTTGGGCTCCCTGAGGCGGGTCCGGAAGGACAAGCGCTGTCGAGGCCGCGGTAGAGTGCGAAAGCGTGCCCGCAGCCTCGACACAAAGCGCCGAGGTGGAACACTCCAGGGTTTTTAGTGGGTAGGCCGTCATTAGGACGGAGAGTCCCACATAACCACCGTGCCCGCCCCAGGGCCGGTGGTATACATTAAGTATTTTCCCTGAAAAAAAAAAAAAAAAAAAAAAAAAAAAAAAAAAAAAAGTTCAAATAAACACAATGTATGTATGCCAGTACAGTGTAATTTTGTTATAAAAAGTTAGGTAGGTATAAATCCCTGGCGCTCGCGACCAGACAATTCCCGTTCTGATAAGCTATTTTATATTCGATGTTACGTCACTGCCTAGCGTACAAAAGCACCACACTTGGTGTAATTATACTTATGTTGTATAGGTAGCCTAAGATATAACAATAATAATTCCACTGAAACATTGGACGTGTTTTAAAGTAAACACTGTAAAAAACACGATAGTAAAGTTATATAATGTACGGAACCTTAGGGGCGTACGCAAGTCTGACTCCCACATGACCTATTTTTGAGCTTTTCTAGCGCTATTGTTGGGGAAAAAGTGATCCTTGCGAAATGTGGGAAGAGATTGGGCATTCATTTCGATATCTCTCATAGCACGGAATAAATAAAAGTATCTTAGTACTGTAAGTAATGTGAGGATTTGATTTTGACTTTCTAGCTCGTCTAAAATGTTGTCGCATATATTCCTATATATGCGATAACATTTTGTAGTTGTGTTTCCTATATTGTAAGTTTCTAACTCTCTAATAATATTATGAAACTAGGTGTGCCTCGCGGTGTTACCCACTAGATTTTTTCGGGATAAAAAAACCTGTCTTAATCCAGGGTGTCAGCTACCTCTATACCAAATTTTATCAATATTGGTCCAACTGATTGAGCGTGAAGAAGTAACAAACAAACATACTTACACACTCAAAAACTTTCGCTTTTATAGTATTAGAGTGATGATCGCCATTATACAATCTCAAAAACATTCTTGCCTACTACATAGTGTTCCGGAGATGTCTATGTATATACCTACGTATACTATAGGCTTCTGGCCGGCTGATCTATAGATTCGTCAGTGTGAAAAACTATAACCCGACCCTGAAATCGCCAAAAGAGATCAACCGTCCCATGTACCTATTGGTTCTATTTGAGTCGAACGGAACGCACAGTAATTTTATATACAATCCTATTGCTTGAAACATAATTTTGCAGTTAAAACTAATTTAAAAAAAATACTGTGATCCAGCTTTACGTCCAAACTACCCACTACTTAAGCCAAAGTAAGTTCGCCAAATTATTAACTATGCTAATCTTTGTTAAAATCATTCTAACACTTCAAATTGTATGCAACCAATTATACTTACAGATAAATAATTTATAGTTGGTAAAAAAAAATAAAAAAATTGGTAATTATTTTTTATTTAAGGGATATGCTAGAGGTAAGCTTAGTGATATAATCTACTGGACACCTTTCGGGTACTAAATAAAATGAATTATGTACCTACCTACTCCACATTGTACTCCTTAGTCAATATTTACTTATACACTTACTAAGTACGCGTCGACAATGATATCTAACTAGGTATTATACCTAGAGTACGTAAGTCACATAGGTAAGATAGGGTATCAATCCGCTATCGGTCAACACTAGACTGCGGGATAAAACGGTAACTAGCATAAGTACCTATTTATGACAACATATGTAACACCTTACATAAACATTGATCTATTTAAAAAAAAAAGATTAATACACATAATATATTAATAAGTATTGGATGATACAAATATATCAAACACCACATAAAATAAGCATAGAGACGAACGAGACGCTCTTCTGATGGTAAGAGATAATGCCTGTCCATGACCATTGCAGCGATACATAGAAATTTGAGTGACAAAACAAGGTCCAGGGCATCGTTGCTTTGGCGCTCATTACTTTGGGACACTCAACAGCTCTGTAATTTTGCTGGCCCTTCAAACGGGAACACAGTAATGTTTACACACTACTGCTTGGCCGCTTGATTTAAAAGGTTCTAAAAATCATAGAAACAATTGAAAGAAGTACCTATACTTACTATGGAATCCACAGACTGATGTCTAGACTCTAGACTGCCTAGACTAGAGCCTACATATTACGATACTAGCGCCACACTAATACGTTACAAACTTTTTTTTTTCTCTTTCTTCTTGGCATCGCACTCTGTGCATTCTGCTAGTTTCAATATTTCTATATTTTGTGAGTAGTCTTAATTTTTCAGCTTCTTTATCATCTATAGTTACAGTCAAAGTCTAGTCTTGATGAAGTCCAGTCGGTCCCAGTCAAATCAAGTCATGCCTTAGTAAAATAGTGGCGACTTTACTATAAGCTTCTGGATGGAGTTTTGGAAGCAACACGAAAAGTCATGTTTAACCACATTATATCATTCTCCCACACTCGCCCTTGTAATTCGGCACTTTATAATTAAAACACCACTATTTTTATGCATAAAAACTCGAAAAAACACTAGTTTTAGAAAAAAATACAATGGGGGCGACACGACGCTCACCGCGTTCCCGCCAAAACTCCGTTACGAACTTACGAATGAAGAGTGATTAAGGCGTAGCGTAGACAGAGTAAAAGGTAGAATCTGCGATACGGTTGTCTCAGTATTTTTATACAATTTCATTTGTAAGACAAGTATGGCGTTCTTATTTCTCTCCTGCAGTGAGTTGTGATTTTTTTCATTGTTTGCCACTGGTATTATCGATGGCATACGAATTTCTATATCGAAGAATTATTTGTTTCAAAGACCGTGAGACGATTATTAAGCGTTTGTAACGTTATTAAATATTTAGTTAAGGAATAGTCAGTGTGGCATAATCAGTAAAGAACAAAGAATTAAAAAAAAAAAGTAAAGACATCTCATATGCATTAAGCACTCAACCGTCCATGGTTACTGTGTTAACCAGTTTGAAATTCCGGTCTTACGTCCGTGGTTAACACAGTAACCAATCGCTCTCGTTTCAAATAATTCTGAAAAGTAGCACCTAGCGAAATACTTTTGAATTAAATCACAATATATATCGATAGTCTATGAAATAGTTTACTAGAAAATACAAAGATGTCATTGTCGAAGTAATTTATTAAAGAGAGTAAATTTTTCGAAACTCAGTTTGTTGGTATATGCGCGTGCAAATTTTGGTTTGGCAAATATGTCGTTAGTTTTTTAAATATATTATGTATTTTAACAATTGTATTATATTTAAATTATGTTGAGGATCTTTACTGTAGGATTAAGTTAATTTATCAGTGTTTGAAGTGGTATATAATTAACGAGATCAACCTTAAAATGGTACGCGCTCGGAAACGATAGTTGGTTAGCGCTTTTTTGTCAATTTTTTGTGATATTTGCTTTATTTTAGTAAAAATTTGGTAAAATATTAAATAATGTTTCATAAATATTGTCCTGATTTACTTTTCGAATCGTATTATTAGAAGATTTACAAAAAATTTAAGGAAATATCGACGCGTTCCGCAGACTTTTCTTCCGTACGACTTCAATATCACACCAACAGAATGTGATGACTATGTCTAAAGATTTGATTAATTTACTTCTTTTAAGTAAATAAAACATAAACATCATAGTACCATTAGAAATGTAGAATCCTCTTCTTTACATTTTAACAAGCACATTTAAAAAATAAGGTTTAGTTAATAACATTATTCTATAAATAAATAAAATATTACGTGTTTTTTATCAAATCCTTTACTCAGTTTTTAAGGCTTAAGATTAAAAACCAAGAGTAATTTTAATATAAAGTTTGAATCTGCGTTTTTTGTAGAGTTTTTACATATTTTTTTATATTCTGTAGCTACTATAGTTTAGCCATAATCACGGGTTTTGTTGACAAGGTTATGCAGCGCCGCGCCGTGCCGCCGGCGCGAGCGCCGTTGCCTAGCAGGCAACGGCGCTCGCGCGCGAAAACGCTGGACGTATGACGGTAAAGTCGATTTAGAGGTCGGACGGCCAAGTGGTTAAGGTTCAAAACAGAATGTTAAAAGAAAATGGTGTATAATTTAAATGTATCTATTTTTATTTCTGTTGCTTCATCCATCGCCGATGGTTGTTAATCAACTTACTTTATCCTACTCACATATACGTATATCGAGCCTGAGGTTGAGTAGATTTTCACGATCAATTCTTTTGATATATCAAACTGAATCGCTATTGCCCAATGCCTAATTCCATGGGTATATTATCGGGATGATTCTTAGCTACCCCCACATTATTGCTCCATTATGCGATAATATTAAAGCTAATTGCGGTCCCAGCATAATACTAGTAGTCCAATAAGTTTGTAATCATCTAGTATCATTGTACTAAGCCAAAAATTTCAAAAAACTTATAATTTTACTGTCTTCTTTTATTTTTGTGTCGCACTATGTCTATTTGCCATTTGTTTTGGTATCTTCAAGTATTTTACCAAAAAAACAAGTAAAAATCTCAATTCTGTTAAAGTCACACGACGTCATTCATTCAAGTTACAACCTAGTAAAGTAGGGTAACTTTACTACACAAGTTTCGATGGAGTTTCGGAAGCAACACGAAAGGTAACATTACAGAATCACTTTCCTGTTTCCTACATTTACGCACATAATTTGTCACTTTATGAATGGTAAAACATTTTTTTTATACACAAACTTTGAAAAAATTTAAGTTTTGGAAAATAATTTAATGCAGCGACGCCCTATCCTTGTTCCCGCCAAAAAATCCTAATTTACTGTCATTCGACGTCAAAGCAGACGCCAAAAATGTTACAGCCTAAAACACATATAAAACAATTTTACTTAGCATAAATATATACGCTATCTCTTTTGTAATCAGCTAAAAAAAGTGAGATGACAAGATAACCAAGTTCATTGTTTAATTTTTATATTTGCTTTTATTTTTCTATAAAAGTTTTAATTTTTACTTTGTAACGAAACTAGTGTTTGCGTTTTCTTTTTCAAAAGATTCTATTAAATTATCAAGAAACAAAAACAAGGTGAAATCACCCACTTCTCCTTTCGTTATTGTTTGGTGTTTTACTGTAGTTCAACAAGTTTTAAGAAACAAAAGTAACATTTTCATTCATAACTGCTAATAACAAGGCGTGGCTCTTGTGTTTTGTATTAAATCTAGCTGCAAATAAACGTATGAAACAAAATCATAGACATTACAAACACTTGCTTAATTTAGTCGTTTTTCTTTACAGATTCTAGAATCAAAATTAATTGAAAGGCGGGAGAATATTAAAAAGTTTTTCTTTAACTGCGGAAACGTAAAGTGGAAGAATGCCAGTGTTGGAATCTTGTTGGTCGCCATGCATTTGGTCGTCAAATGTGAAGACCGGCAGCAGGGCGGTGGCAGTATACACCGCTGCCATGAGCCTGGTGCTCATTACGTTCATAGCTTACCAGATGGACGGTGGGGACTCAACACAGCTATGGAACCCATTGTTTGAAGCTGATGTGAGAGGATGTAAGTCAAGTGTATAAAGGTACACATATAGAAATGATTTTGTCATCTTATTCCCTGCTACTGGAAATTGAAATTTTGATCAAAGCAGATTCAAATCTCAATATTATTTTAATGGTAAGAAGCTATAAGACGAGCATGTTGCCTAGCCTAGCCATGGCCATTGCAGTATAGCAATTTAACATAAGATCTCTAATTGCTATACCACACTATTATTATACCTAATTTGGAATGTTGTAGCTAAAATCAATCTACTTCTTAATTTCTCTCTCATACATATTATATTAAATTGAAACATTGTCGATGGATTTGGTTTAGAAAGTTTTGACACTTTCTTATTCAAAGAAGGGGTGATAAATCCTGCATCAATGTCTCATTTGGGGTGTTTTGTGTATATCCCCCTACCAGCTCTACCTGAACCAACCCAGCTCCTTGAAGTATCGGAGCAAGACTGGGCCACTGGCATAGTACTCAAGTGTATAGTAGCTCCACTCCTTTGACACATTCTGTTCTTATTTATTCCACATTACAGTATAGAGGATGTAAGTCAAGTGTATAAAGGTACACATATAGAAATGATTTTGTCATCTTATTCCCTGCTACTGGAAATTGAAATTTTGATCAAAGCAGATTCAAATCTCAATATTATTTTAATGGTAAGAAGCTATAAGACGAGCATGTTGCCTAGCCTAGCCATGGCCATTGCAGTATAGCAATTTAACATAAGATCTCTAATTGCTATACCACACTATTATTATACCTAAGTTGGAATGTTGTAGCTAAAATCAATCTACTTCTTAATTTCTCTCTCATACATATTATATTAAATTGAAACATTGTCGATGGATTTGGTTTAGAAAGCTTTGACACATTCTTATTCAAAGAAGGGGTGATAAATCCTGCATCAATGTCTCATTTGGGGTGTTTTGTGTATATCCCCCTACCAGCTCTACCTGAACCAACCCAGCTCCTTGAAGTATCGGAGCAAGACTGGGCCACTGGCATAGTACTCAAGTGTATAGTAGCTCCACTCCTTTGACACATTCTGTTCTTATTTATTCCACATTACAGTATAGAGGATGTAAGTCAAGTGTATAAAGGTACACATATAGAAATGATTTTGTCATCTTATTCCCTGCTACTGGAAATTGAAATTTTGATCAAAGCAGATTCAAATCTCAATATTATTTTAATGGTAAGAAGCTATAAGACGAGCATGTTGCCTAGCCTAGCCATGGCCATTGCAGTATAGCAATTTAACATAAGATCTCTAATTGCTATACCACACTATTATTATACCTAAGTTGGAATGTTGTAGCTAAAATCAATCTACTTCTTAATTTCTCTCTCATACATATTATATTAAATTGAAACATTGTCGATGGATTTGGTTTAGAAAGCTTTGACACATTCTTATTCAAAGAAGGGGTGATAAATCCTGCATCAATGTCTCATTTGGGGTGTTTTGTGTATATCCCCCTACCAGCTCTACCTGAACCAACCCAGCTCCTTGAAGTATCGGAGCAAGACTGGGCCACTGGCATAGTACTCAAGTGTATAGTAGCTCCACTCCTTTGACACATTCTGTTCTTATTTATTCCACATTACAGTATAGAGGACACAGATTGTTCCAGCTAACAATGACTATAAGTAACAAGCAGTTTTATGTTATTACTACCTTAAATTAATTAATTAAAAAGAACTCAAAAGATACAATTCCTTAATGCTCAGTTGAATTGGTTCCTTCCAAGTGCAAATGGTACATGGTAGCCACAGTTTTGTTTAACATCAGGCGAGTTCCATTAAAATGCAAGCATATTTATTAAGTAATAAAAAATAATGTTATTTTGTTGTAGACAGTAAAATTTGATACAGTATATTTTTTTTGATTCCAGCTCTTCAGGTTTGGGGTGTGCTCTTCATCATCATACTTACGCTGTTCATTATCTTTTCTGTTTTAATGGTATGTGTATAACATAAGTTACTTCCATGTTCATATTAAACTAGCACTTTGTTAGAGCTAGAGTAAAGATTAATGACAATTGTATGTTCTATATACTATTAGATACTTTTTTATATCTTTATTCAATTTGAGGGGCGTTAGTCACACGAATACACACAAAACTATAATATGTTAATTAGACATATTTAGCATACACACTTCTTTTCTGCTTATGACGAACCCTTTGATCTTAATATCTGTATGTAATTATATCATGTACGTATGTTAATTCCAGGTGGTAGGAATCAATGTGTGGATGCGTGGGTTGATGCTGCCGTGGCTGGCGACCATGGGGCTTGTCATTGTCTTCCAACTCTTATTCGGTCTTTGGCTCATCGGAGGGTACTATATTTATGTGAGTTTATACACATTTGTTTTTTTTTTTTGTTTTTCCATGACCTAATTCTACCCTGTCAACTCTACTGTTGGTTACTAAGAGCCCTAAAAGCGACACTACTTCGTGGTCGATTTATCAAAATTTTATCTTCATGTATGAACAGCTACACAACGGAATTTGCTGCCCAAGTGGGTGTTCCCTGATAGATACAATGCGTGTTTGAAGGCACCCAAATCACGAGTGAATTGGTTTCTTCTAAGCGAGCTTGCTTCATCGTAGAAAGCATCTTTGCTTAATTAACATCAAGCGATTTAGCAGTCAAATTTGTTGATTAGAGTAAAGTTTGTGGCAGTAAGGAGGGATGTATATAAGTTTGTCTTTGCAAATACCAACTGATTGATGGAACTGGCCCTAGAATTATTATTGTGAAAAGCAATTAATTATTTTTAGTTGCTTTTCATTGAGAGTGACTGTCCATTTTCTTTGAGACAAGTTTTTCACCAATTCATTTTAATCTAATGTAAAAATTGTTTTTGTTGATGTTGATGACGCATTCTTTTCTACATCATATATTGATTACAGTTTTTTGAGTTTCTTTTGGTTTAGTACCTCTCTACTAATTAAATACAAAGAAATATAATATAATGGTAAATGTGTGATACACATTACACACAGTGATAACTAAAATGGACATACTAGATTATTCCTTGAAATGAATGAAGGTTATTTTTTATGTTAGAAAAATGTAGGAAAGTGGTATAACTACAGGGTGTTCCTAGGAGATAATCATAATTATGTATTTTATATATATAACTCAAAGGTGACTGACTGACTGACATAGGGATCTATCAACGCACAGCCCAAACTACTGGACGGATCGGGCTGAAATTTGACATGCAGGTAGATGCTATGACGTTGGCATCCGCTAAGAAAGGATTTTGATTAATTCTACCCCTAAGGGGATAAAATAGGGGATGAAAGTTTGTATGAAACATTGTCAATTTTAAACCGATCGGGCTGAGACTTTGCATGCATAAAGCTACTATGACGTAGGCATCTAGCGCGGGTGAAACCGCGGGGCACAGCTAGTGTATTTATAATTTTCAAACTTTCAAGACTTTAACACAATTTTGTTTATTATGAGGTGTTAATAAATAAACAAAACTATTTTAATAGTGTTTTGTGCAACCCGGTGATAAACATAAATATGTATTTATTTCATTTATGGCCTTTTTGTTGGGTTCAGCTTTGGCACAGATTGCTACTGCCCCCGTGAACTAAAAATCCCACTCAAAGACTAGACGACTACAAGACTACAATAAAACAGAAAGGCTTTCACCAGTAAATAAATAAATATGGCAGTACACACAGCTCCATCTAGTCCTAAACTAAGCAAAGCTCTACGAGAACCAGTTAACTGATAGATCATTTTACTAGTTTCTAATCATCAACATTTAATTTCCAGTTGGACGCGACGTTTGCTGCTTTCATCGACTTCTTTTGGATGGCATACAATGTAAGTTGCTTTCATTAATTGTGCTTGCTTTATTGATAGATATTATGACCTGGTCCTGGGTTCGAATCATGTACCTCTGTCTTTTCTTAAGCTATGTTTGTATTTCCACTGACTTCAAACGGAGAAGTAAACCATCGTGAGGAAACCCACATGTCAGAGGGTTCTTAAATAAAGTTCTCGAAGATATGTTGGCCAACCTGTGCTTGGCCACCATGGTAAACTGCGACCTTACCCTTCTCACAATGAGAAGAGGTGCGTGCCCAGCGTATTAAAAATGCTGATTTGGATGTTTACCTTACCTAACAAATTAAGGCAACCTGGAATAGGCCACTTTTAGTGATAATGCTGCCAATTCGGTTTGTAAAGTTTTTTTTTGTATTTATTTGATATTTTTTTCTGAAACTAAACTTTATTTTATGAAAGGCTTTTTATGCGGCAGTTGGTTTTTAATACGTTTTCAAACTTTTTATAGCTATGACGTCATAATGTCGGCTGAATAAATCAGTAATTATTATAATATAGATAGATCTATTACAGCTGATTTAGTACAGAAACATTGGAACTGGCAGAATACACAGACTACGATGCCAAAAAGAAAGAAAAAAAAAACCAATGAACTTCTTTTTTACATTTGGTTTGGCAATGAACGGGTGTCATATTTACCTATTTTGGTATTTTATAAGTGAAGTATCGAAATTATAGTATTTTTCCGTACTATCCTTAGATATGGATAGTACCTAGTACGGAGCATGAAACAGTAGTACAAATAGGTACAATAATTATAATTATAGTACGAAATCCAACGCTGCGTTGACTTTGACAGCTTTTGTTTAGGTTCGCCATTGCTTTTTTAGGCACTGAAAGTATCCTTATACAGCCAACTACATGTCGTCATTAGGGGGTTAATTGAAAGTCAAGTTTATTTCATGTATTTTATTAAAATAAACCCCATCATAGATTAGAGAGTTTTAGGAATGTAATATTTCGAAATGGTTTTGGAATCAGCAAAGTATTTTTTTTCTTTACATACCGATTTGTTACACTAGTTTTAAGTTTATATTTTCATTATCGCATTAGATGTAGTCTTTGGTGTGAACAATAAAGCGTTTATCTTCCTATTGTATCTAACGGGGAACACCCACATGGGCAGTGCATTCCACTGTTTAGTTCCATACAATAAAAGTGGAATAATATCGTAGAGTTTTTGGAATACCAACTGTGGAACGATGTCGCTTTTTCGAGCATATCTAGCTGTCCTATAGAAGAATGGGCATGGGGGGATTTCCTTACTTCACTCCGGACCGATATGGTGTCTGACCAAGAACGGTGAGTTTATTAAATTATGTAATTGTTTGATTGTAGATTTACTGCTGGCTCTGCGTATTCTCCCAGTACCAGATTATACTGGAGATGCAGTCGCCCAACATTGAGATGCTCGTCGATTATTATTGACAACAATCACCTTAAACATAAGCTTTACCTATGAACATTGCTTAAAGTTAATCTATAGTAGCCTATTAATAAAATTATTCTATTTCATTTCCATGCGTGATAATTTTAACAGAATTTTAAACTGTGATTAACTTAAAGCAAAGTTCATAAATAATGAACCGCCGTGTCTAATTGTACCGAATAAGTAATAATAATCCGGCAGCCTCGCTTGAGAGACAGTTCCATTCCAGGCTTGGTGTGCTTTACCATCTTCGACCACACCGTCACTTAACATCAGATGAGTTGTGGTCAAAAACCTAAATTGTCAGCCATAAAAAAAAAGCAAATTAATGTTTTTGTTTATAATTTTTAGGTCAAAAAAGAAAACGGGAATACAAATTGAAAAATTAAAACTGAAGATGTTATATACATTTTATTTATATAGGTATATATTTCAAGTATAAAGTTGATATTGTAGACTGATATTTTCTAAAAAAGTTGCATCAAATCTGACTAAGGAAACTGATATTTGACACATTTTTGTTTTACTTATATTAAAACGTGATTAATCCCCTTATAAGTAAAACAAAAATCTGACTACCTATAGTTTGTGCGTGCTACTTCTTTGAACTGGAATGCGAATAAGTTATCGAATAAATATCCTAGATTAACATATTAGCTACTTATTACTATCAAAAATGGCGGGTGAAACCGCGGGGCACAACTGGTATTAATATGAATTGCCGTATTACTTGTCCTGTTTGTCGCAACCACACTGAGAACAAGCATTTAAATATTTGGAGCATTCCAATACTTCCAAAATCGCATTTAATATTAGACATAATAAGTGACAAGTGAAGGCTTGTCAATGACTTAAAAAAAGATGCTGACTTCGATAGAAGGACCTAGCTACCATCCCCAAGTTAAAAATGTGCCGCCAAGCACCTAACGGTGAGTTCCGTGGCCTCATTTGAAAGCCAGTTCCATTCTAGGCTAGTTGTGTTTACCATCTTCGACTACACCGTCAATATCAGGCGAGTTGTGGTCAGACACCTAGCCTGTTAATCATTTAAAAAAAAACAAACGAAAGAAATCCTGCATTCTAACTAAGTTTGACAGGTGAAAAGTTTTGTTTAGAAGTGACGTCGAGTTTGGGGAACTTATTTTGGCGAGACGGAACTAGATGGCAGTGTAATCGAACCTGTGTCGACTTTTTTAAGACAAAAATCTATACAGGGCGTCATGAACTCAGCTGTTGTCAATGTCAATTTGAAGTTTTATGTTTGTACAGGGGCGTCTGACTATAGAACACGTAGCGCGATAAAGTTAGTAGTTATAGAAAAAGTTGTCATTGTATTTTGCTATTGATAAATCTTTTAAATAACGTGTTTTTATACAATAATTATAAGTAGATTAATTTAGATAACCTTCAAAGTGCCTGTTATTTGTATTGTACTGTATACTACCTTCTTTGAAGTTTGTAATATTCATTTGTAGCTTTTAGTATGATTAATTAATTAAGAGAGCTTTAATCACAGATTAAACATAAAATACTCGCCGGCCCGGTGTTATTTAAAAAATATTCCGGCTCATTCGACAGATGGCGCGACGTATCCTTTTTTATAGTTGTTCTTAAACAGCTTTTTAAGTGTCAAGTGACTAACAAAACTTATAAAACCTATTTTCAATTACAAAGCTTAAGTCTTTATTTTCTATTCTCAATCTTATATATCTGTCGTTTCATATAAACCTTGCGGGTTCGTTAAAATTGTTTCTTTTTTCGTTCTATATATGAATCTTACAGATTTTTTTCCAAAGCGCCATCTAGCTGAGCTTTCTAAAATATCACTTTGTAAAAAGCTCTCATTACTGATTAAGTAATTAAATTTAAAGTTAAAACGAGTCATGTCCGTCCATTCTAGACAATTGAATGTCTATCGTATAAATTCTATGTACTTTTTTCTTCATGGAATATTTTGAATTGTGATTTGAATCTCTACTTGACCTGTTTTATATTTTATTAGAACTAGTGTAGTTAAAATGAAATGTATGTAATGTTGGCGTATATGTTTGTATTTTATGTGAAATAAAACAGAATCATTTTGGAAATTCTTAATTATTTATTTATTCGGAGAAATAAAAAATTTTCTTCTTTGTTCATGATAAATTTTAAAAATAAAAAAATACATTGCAATGTAAAAAAAGAATCGAAAAACATAACAGATAATTGCGTTACAAGCCTATCCCAATTTTCACTATAATTACAGATTTATTACAATTTTAATGATAATTATTCTTAAATTACGATAAGTATATTTATCGAAGCCTTACAAGAAAAATGAACAATATTTTTCACACTTATTGCACAGATAAAGTAGCATAAATATTACCAATTATTATAATAACACCTAATTGAACTAGTGATTACTAAAATATAAAGTTCGCAATTATAAAAATAATTGTATTTGGCTTGAAGATGATGGAATTATGTTGAGTATTAACGTCTCGGATTTGTCATGTACATCTTGAGAATTGTAAAATTCTATTAATAAATGCAGGTAGGCAGACTGTGAAACATCATTGCTAAAATTTAATGACAAATTTTGTAATGTCAAAAATTAGTAGTTTAATAGCCACGAATGTAAAAAAATAGTTGCACGTTTGTTCGCACTGAATCTTTTCCCTTATCCGACCAAACTACGGGGACCACAGACTTGGTTTAAAAACAAAAAAAAGATTACGAAATAGACTACTTTTGATTCGCGAAAATAGATATAACTGGATGGTTCGAAACTATATTTTAAGGATTCCAGGCTGACAAAGACATCTTGCTGAGAACTTAGTGGCGAACATTTTGACAGCATTGAGAATACATGTCTACAGATTGCTTTTAGGTTTAAATTAAACAGGTATGACATGTATGGTTATAAATCTGTTTTTATAATTCTGAAATTCTTAAAATTTATTTTTTAGAATTTTATATTATTTTATATTTTATATAATTATACTTTAGAATATAAACATCAGAATTATAAGGCGCTTTTTTTACACTGGTGACTATTTAGGACTATTTTTTGACATTGTCTATATTAATTCACGTAGTTTTCAGAAGTGAGAATACCGTGCTGATATGACAAAATGGCTTTATGTTAATTAACAGGTCACGTCTAAACAAGAGAGGAAGAGATAAAATATGTTTCCGTCTCTATTGCACTCGTTGAACAGCATATAAATCTATTAATTAAATAGTGTTCATACCATTTGCTACTGAAAACAGCTTGGATTCAGTATCTACCAAAACACAGAAAGAAAAATAATTCCGTACCTCTGTACAGTACCTAGAGGTACTAGGTATAGAATCGAAAGTACGTTGAATGAAGTATGAAAAATAGCGCGTCCATTGGTTGTGGACATTTTTTATAGCTTGGGTACATACCTCGTATTTTTAATATTTGCTGTACTAATCTGATGACTACAATTGACTCAACAATTCAAAAAGAGGATTATTAAAATGTTGTCAAATTTGACAACACTAAAAAAGTTCTGGCATAGTGGTGTGTGGTAGGTGATAAGGATATCCACTTAAGATAGACATATTCCGTAGTCTTACAATATATTTTATCACTTCCACGGTAAGTAATCAGGAATAATGATTAAAATAAATTATACTATTATGACTGGAACAGTTTCCAAGAGGTTCTATACCTAGTAGGTATCGTATTGTTAAAGAACGAAGGATTAAATATTTTTACCAATAGATATTTTAACTGCACACCATGTTTGAGTAACTAATAAACAACGACGAACACAACAAATTAACATGATGTAGGTATTTACTGAAACCGTACAAAACAAAATAATTTTAGTATTGTACGTAATCTACATTAAATTGTCGTTAGAAGTAAAGGAAGACGGAACTTTTAATTTAGTCCAAACCAACTCCAAAATAACACTTCGTTCATTTAAAAGTACTGACATAAGTAGCAATTAAATTTTTCTATGGTTTTGTGTTACCAACTTAAATCTCATAATTTCCTAATCTATAAAAATGGAATGTTCAATGGAATGTATGTACAATGAAATCTTATTTCCAACGATAAAATTAATATACAATACTTAACAGCTACAATGTACAATGTTAAAGAAAATATCTCTACTCCTAAGTACAGTCGTGTAGATAACTATTGTACAATAATTTACAAAAGCTTACGTTATAAATGATATGCAATAAGCTAATTGAATAGCCCACAAGTTTGGATGAATTACATATAGGTAAGTACGTAGTACAAGTTATATTCAGATAACTACCTAGATATTTTCACATTTTTGCCATATATTAATACACTGATTCAATGTTGAAAAAGTTGTTGGTATCATGGCAAATATTTCCCTTTGATACTAGCCGATTTGTTCACGAAAATTATAAAAATTCTAGAATTTCTGGGATAAAGTATTTCAAATCTCAGATATCGATCTGGTGATTTCAATTCACAGCATATAGGTATATTATCCTTGTTATGCGTAGCTTAAAAATTGCAATAAACAAAACATCGGGACGTGGACCCAGATAACCAGGCCAATCCCCGTTAAAACACTTTTTTTTTATTGTACGTAAGAAACTTTTATAAAAGAAAAAGGTAAAAAATTGTCATTTATTTTGGCGACATTAGCTGACGACCACCGCAGTCCCTAACATTCGGCGCCATCAAATAGTTTTCTGAGTATTTATTCAAAGTCTTCTCTTCCGTATACAATTTCCTAAAACCAGAATTATTTACAAACTAATTGAGCCCAACATAATACCGCTCGCTTCAAACGATAACAAAACATGTAAACTTAACAATGGAAACCAGATTCTCAAGAAAACAAGCTAATAAGGCTATGATCCCGATGAGTACCAATTAGTGTTTGGGGGGCCCGACTTTTCCACCGATTGGTGCGAGTGGGACGCATGAGCGGCATGCGCTTGAGGGTGATAGAGATGAAACGATGATGACGGATGGAAGAACTGAGACTGTTCCAAGGGAGACGCGTAATCGAGCGCGCTAGGAACGGCCGAATACGCTTGAGGCTTCAAAGGCAGAGGTGGCTCGCCCAAATACGAGTGCCTTAATGCCTCAGAATAGGCACTGTTATCGTATGACAAAGCATACTGTTGTTTATCTCGCGGAGAGACTGAGCCTGGCGGAGTCATCGCCGAGTGGTAATCGGCGTATCCCCCATAAGCTAAAGATCCTATATCTGTTCCTTTGTGCCCTAACTGTTCACCGTAACTAGAGCCTTCGCTCCCCGGAGGTGTGGGCAAAGGTCCTGATTGACCGTCACTGGAATAATATCCTCCCGTCCTGCCATCTCCTAGGAAATTACTCCTGATAACACTCTCCCTATTCGCATAAAGTTGCCTTAGCAGCGCGCTGGCGGGAGTCGTAGTGTGATTCCCAGGGATTTGTCTGTTCAAGTGGTTTAGATGATGATTTTGAGTTCCTATCCATTGAATAGTTGATTTTTGTTGCTGTTGCTTCAGTAATGCGTCGGTGGAAAAGTCTGTCGGTCGATGAGTGATCTCTTTACCGTCCAACGCGGGCAGATGTTTGGACATGGCGTTTTCCAAATCCCTGACTGAAGTGGCGTCTGTGGCGCCCTCAGGAATGGTCAAGTTTGTTTTGTTAGCGTCTCGTTCTGCAGGAGATATGGCCGCTCCAGGATTGGATGAAGATTTTCGTCTTTCTTCATCGGGCTCCTCATCGCAGTCTGTGTGCTTTCGTTTTTTCAGTCTTCTAGCTGGCATTGGGGAGGTTCTTTCTGGGGTCGTGTGGAGAGGTAAGGGTTGCGTGTCGCTAAGTCTCGTGAGATGCGCGACGTCGGAGGCTGGGACTGGCGCCGAGGACGCGGAGTCAGTGTTCGATGGAGGCTCTGTTCGTTCAGCTACATGCCTGTTGGCTGGAGGAGGTCCGCCGGAGTTGTCTGTGTCTGGAGGTCCGTTCTCGGGGTCTCCGGTCGTTTCTTCTCGCTTGACGCCTTGCACACTTTCTTCTAGTTGGCAGCAGTCCATCACGGTGTTTGGGTATTCACGGCCGCTGTGGAATAACAGAAAATTTATGAAGTTGACGGTCTAAAAAATGCTTTTAGTTAATATCGGTTGCGAGAGACAGTCATGACAATTTTAGCTAGCTTTGATAATTTATTTATAAAAAAGACCCTAAATATTTTGTTACGATAAGAACAATAGGGCATTTTTGTTTTATTCATGTTAACCACGTCAGTTTCAATAGTAAAACAATAGGGCAAGCTGTAAAGGATAAAGAGCTATCTACTTAAAGTTTTCGCTGAAAAATTTCACTTGTTAGCTATCTGCAATGGTGAGTTTGATGGTAATAGCTTATTGGGATAAAAAACAATGGCGAGTTTTGAACCAGGACCATGGCAGTTTTGAACCTTATCGGACACTGAATTTGTTTATTGTAGGTAGGTTACCTACTAAGCGGCATTATGCGGAGTTGAGGCCTGTTTGTGACATAAAATGTGTATCTTTTTTTTATGTTTGTTATTTATTTTTGTATGTATTGTTGAGTGTAATGAAATTTGTTTTATGTCACAAATAACGTGTTGTCTATTGTCTTAAGAATTTCACCGAAAACAAGGGTATTCTTACCTAATAACATAGTTGACACAAATAATGTTCTGCTCTTCAGCATTCTTAGAGGAACAGACGACGGTGGCGCACGTCTGCATCCACGTGTAGCCGCCCAGCTTGTTCATTATCCTGTAGTAGTGCGTCAGGACTTGTCCTTTGTTAATTACTGGAAAAAGAAGACGTTTGATCAGATAAAGGCTCCCAACACACGAAAAAAGGCTGAAGAAATAATAGAAAACCAAATAAAACATTAATAAATTTGAAAGAAAGAAACGAAAGATTTTATTTTTATTTTGAGACGTCAAACTTAACAATATAAACTAAACTACTTAGCGCTAAAAACATATAGGATGTCGCAAAACAGGCCTCATCTCAGCAAAGATGCTGTTTGGCCATCTGCCAACAGCGCTGGTCTTCCAATGAGGCCATACGTTGATGTCACGAAAGATTTGAAGACATACTGATGAATATCTCTTAAAATATAGTGAATAGCGATAGCGAAAACATTTCAGGAGACAACATTAAATATATGACATCCATACATGACAGGAATATTGGACAGAATAAGAGACTATATAGACGGGGTATTAACAAGTAAAACTATGCAGAAACGTCACCGAATGATATCAACGAAACGAGCGACAATGTAGACCAAACCAGCAGCTCCAAGATCATTATGAGAATGATAATTATTATGAAGAATGTCGAAAGAAATTTGACAAGACTTATACACGTCCAGAAAGGATGGCGTGAACAAAAAGAGGCCTCAATTCAACAGTGGCTGAAGATGAGCTGATCAGTAAGAGAGCGTAGTCAGACGTGAACGTAGATGACACACTAGAGCTACAAGTAATTTTCAATTTGTTTTAAAGATTAAAGATAAAAATAATGGAGAAACCCAAATGGATTTCACATTAGATTAGTCACTACAACGTTCACGACCTGACATCCCCAAATTTTTTTCCGAAAAGGTACTGTGACCTTCATCTTGCATTTTAAAACAATACCTTACAAATAACAATGACATATTAACCACACTTACATCTACGTCAATAAAACCTTGTCGTAATATCTTAAAATATGTAGCTAAATATGTGATGTGTAACATTTATAACTTCGACATGGTCCTTCGAGCCCGTAGTATATATATTCACATAATTGCGAACACAAAGGAGCGAGTGACAAACACATGTTATTCTATACGTGATTCATTAGGATCGGATTTTTTGGTTTTGTTGATGCATTGTCTTTATTAGCTACTTTTCCTAATACCTACTCATTAGCTTATAAACGCGACTGGAATTGGACTAGGGCCAAGGTGTGGATGCGTAAAAGGTTGCTTTACGTTGATTGTTGTGGTTGAAATGTATAAGTGTTAAGTTGGCTTGTCATCGGTTTCTTTTATTAAAATTGAATACGAAGATATCTGTTTAACTTATGAATTTGGATTCTAGTTTCTTTTACAGTATTCTATCTACAATATTTAGATTACAGTTACGTTTTGGTAATTATTTATTACATTTAAAATGAATGAATGAATATATATATATTTTTTGATCCATTCAATAAAATTAAACCATTGCGATTGTGCTGCTTTTTATCAACCGGCACTTTGTCTGCCTCAACATTATGCCAATTTTCTAACACTTATAAAAGTTTTCTCACACAAATATTATGCAGTCTGAGCAACTGAACATGCCAAAAAGTTTAGAAAGCTATAACCTAACTACGGAAAAACAATAACTACTTATAGGTAAATTAAAAGAAAAAACATACATAATGGCGCCAAAAATCTGTCATATTGGTTCTATAATTCTATAATTTTAATATACCTAATGATACTTGCGCATTAAAGACTATTAATCAAAATAGATTCAAGCATTTAGTAATTACGGGAGAACATAAGGACGAACATACATACGTAGGTACAGATCAAACACATAACTCTTCTTTTGAGGAATTTTGTTTGGAACGCAGAAAAGTTGTGTAGTCGCATTAAATTATTTTCCAAAGCTTGTGTTTTTTCGAGTGTTTTTTTTCTGTATAAAAATAGTGGTGTTTATTCATAACCGGCTGAATAACGTACATGAGCGTGGGAGAATGATATACTGTAGCTATCATGACTTTTCGTGTTGCTTCCAAAACTCCAAATGTTACCACTACTTTACTAGTGCATGACCGGACTCGTAAAGACTGCTTGACTTTGACTTATTTATCTTGATTTTCATACAAAATACTTGAAACTATTGATACACTTAACACTGGCAAATGCAAAGCCAGAAACAAAGAAAAAACCTTCCTTTTTCTTTCGGGCTGCAGTCGGGTAAAAATGTCGGCATTTCCACCGTAGACAAATTATCGCATATCCACGCATTATCGGTTGTAATCAAAGCAGTAGCTGATGATATGCTGATTACTGTCTGCTACATGCTTAGAAACCACAATCGTGGCTTACTTAACGTGATTATTGAACCATGAGGTGCACCGTCACGAAAAATGACGCAAAACGTGTGAAAATTACATACTTACTGCCGATTCATTTGGTGACGAAATAGAAGATGTCTACGAATGTGTGGAAATTTCACAAATTTTTGATGACTTTTTGATAGAAGTGAATAATACTGTAAGTTCTTAATGAAGAAGCTTCAAGCTAATGGACATAGTAAGGAATGTTATGTTCTGTTCATCATCAAAAATATTTGCATGTAAAGGCAAAATAAAAAGTTGCGGACAAAGGTCGAATAAACATTTTAAGAAAGAGCGATAAAGGAAGTAGACTGTAAAGAAAATGTGCTACGTTTTTAAAAACATATTATACTCACAAATTGATAGAATATACATAATTACTATTTTACTATAATAACACCTCGAACATTAAATTAGTAATTTAAGAGTCTTTACGCCATAACAGATTCCAAGGTTTAAATATTCGTTGTCGGAAGTCCCGAACATAACCATTGAGTTTTATTATTATATGCACAAAATAACGTCGATGTAATCATCAAGTAACCAAACCGCATCCACAGTTGTAACCAAATTACCCGCTTTCTAGCAAACACCCGGACTTTTATGTAAATAAAGACAATTGTTATTCAGCACCAGAGATGTCCACATTTGACCGGCATCTACATAGATGTTAATTTTAAATTCAAATTGATGGTCTCGTAAAGCTATCAAATGGTAAGGTGCTAGGACCACATGACGTTAAAGCTTAGCCGTGATTGGCATTCGGATGGCAGCCATCTTGTTATGTACGGCGTGTGATTGGCTGCAGAGCGGTTACGTCAGAATTATGATCATTTCATTCATATTGCCGAGGAGTAAGGAAATAAATAACAATTAAGTGCAAACTTCGGTGCCAAAGCTCCTAAACTTTCCATATAAGAATTTGCACAGGAAAACAAACAGCTATAAGATCGAAGAGAAACAAATAAAGGAGGGGTGACATCATCACATTAGTAATCAGGATTGGCGCCTACGGTATAGATATGTGCATGATAAAAATAACGGATTGCGTAACGGAATCTTTGAAATAACAGCAAAAGTATGTTACAACGACAAAAAAACAGGCTTTTGTGACAAATGAAAATGTCACCGAAACAGAGACGAGTTTACCTACGCAGAACGTATAAGGACATACAAGGAATATTCAAAAAGAAACAAACTCCCCACACAATCCCAGAAAATACGAAGCTCATAAAATAGTACATAGAGCCATCTCAGAGGACATTACACGACATTTCCCACGTCTTCGTCAAGGGAAAGGAAACCAAAATGATCGTATAAAAATTATTATTCAAATCTCGTAGAGTCGGGCCGGCGCATAGCGCAGGCCTAAATTGTATTCCGCTGACGGATGCTTGGAAAAGTAATAATATCATACGTATTTGAGACTAGATTACGTTATTCTTATGGAATGTTTCATGGCGTACGTGGAAAGTGTGAAATATTACGCCAAAATCACTGATGCGGAATCTTTTATAACTGATAAGGTTTCAGCTACGAACGTACATTCCAAAGTAGCACGTAAAGATGTGATAAGGAAAGATACTAAAATTAATGCAAAATATTCTTCGCGAAATACGCATACGGAATACAAGTAGAGGAGAAAACAAGGTAAATAGAACAAGACGTAAACTGATTGACAAACCGAATTTCTTTCCAATACAACAATATAACTGCCGTAAATTTTCCTCTGTCGCGCCTTGAGCTGCCAGCCGACTTGACATGGATCTCTAAAGTCCTCACACTGAATACAAATCGATCCTTACAACATGAGGATTTCACTGCACTATTGGGTCATGGCTGGCCATCGAGACAATCGATCGAAGCAAGGATAATTAAAACGAGACTTAGAATAAAATAATAAAATGGTGACACAGATGTGTCGAAACAAATCGTTGATGAATTCTGACAAGGAAGCACGGACCTTATAAAAATGTAATAATCTCCAACCAAACTTAGAAGAATAATAAATAACTGGTTGCCTTTCTCACCACAGCTATATAATCTCAATCTAGTATAGGTCTTAAAAGAAAAAAAAGTAGTATAGGTGTATGTAATTTTTATAGAATTTTAGGTTTAAGTTTAGGTACGAGTACTTAAAATTCATAGACACAATTTGAACAAAGACCAACGCTATCAACACTTATAAAGATTTATAACACATTCAAGGTTTTAAATTTAATGCGATTGTAGGGAAATCGCAATTTCCGAAGAATTAGCATAAAAAAATGATAATCTCATGAAAATTCGTCAGTTTAGACAACGACTCTCTCGACACTAAAAGGTGTTGGATTTAAATAGGAATTATATTTTGCGCAAAGAAAGCTACGAACACACAGAAAGTTATTTCTACGATTATAAAGAGACTGACCCGTTACTGACAGTTACAATGTAGTAGTTTGCATATTGATTGATTGCGCAGAGAAGTTTTCAATGCTTGCATGAATAACATGAAGGAGAATAAAGATCTAAAGGTAGCCCTAAAACAAGGTATTGATAAATGTACGATAGATAGGGAACGACATTTCTCCTTTGAGCATTCATTAAGAATGAAGCGAATAAAGTCTTATCAACTAAACTCACAACATAATCATCTATAATACGAGCACTAAAATATTATTAGACAAAAAAGTTACATAAAATGAAGTACTTACAATC
Organism: Biston stratarius; assembly: GCA_950106695.1. Lineage (NCBI taxonomy): Eukaryota > Metazoa > Arthropoda > Insecta > Lepidoptera > Geometridae > Biston > Biston stratarius. The sequence continues at coordinate 13,351,201 of OX467112.1, forward strand.
TACATGGCATTTTCTAAGTTTGTTGGCATCTTCGCCATGGCAGAGCGCGTAGAGATTCTTCCCCGTTAGCTCTTCCGCCGTATATCCTAGAAGCTCTGACACCCTGCTGAGTAAAAATATTGCCATGTAACTTTCATCTTTTAAAAATGCCTGACCTGAGACCTGACAAGGTTCTGGGACACCTCAATTATAAACTATTTTATATATAAGGGTAACTGTAGTAAACTGTAGATGATTTTGGAGAGTCCGCCTGAAAAAGTGTAAGTGTAACAACCCACACAGACAGTAAATAAACAAAGAACCTTTTGGAGGCACAGAAGTTAAAATTTCAGTTATGTGTCCAAAAATGAGATGAACGTTATAATATTATTCAGGACATACAAGAATTTTAAATATTTTGCAATACTGGATACAGAACCGGACCAACGAACTCAAACAAATGTCTATCACGTTTAGTTTTAATGAAATAAATCTTTTTATTTCTTCCATTTTTTTTTTTTTTTTTTTTTTCACTTCTTTCGTTGAAGATTTTTGGCCTAGCCGTACTCAGCATAACTCTACACGTTGTGTCTTTTACCACATCGTTTCCCACAAGTGCATTGGTATTCAAACGCGGTAAGTGTTATAAAAAAATCAAACAACAAAAACGCCAAATACCTGGGCTCGCAGTGCGCTATCCTAAAATCGAAGTTGATCCTTGTGACGAACATGTCAGATTCCAGTCTTATTTCGTGTACCGAGGGCGGCGGCAGCGCTATCGCCAGCGCCACCATCCCCAGCAGAACTGTCGGCGACTTGCGGCTGTGGGAGAAGGAGTACTGCGGCCGGAGCCGGCACAGCATCAGCACCACCTGGAAATAAGGAGAAAACATTACAGAGATTGAAACAGCAGTACTTTTTGTTATCGAACCGATTATTTGTGCTAGAAAAACGTGTTTTTTTTGCAAATATTTTGATAAGAAATTGGCCATCCGATGTCACTGCCCAAGGCTCTATTGTACTCTGCAACAATTAACGCGCTGAAAATTATTAGAAAAAGGTTGAACTACACCTGGGCGGTCGAGTTTTGTGCACTTGAATTATTAGTGCATTTACTGGATCTTTCATCTTCATGTTTTTGTGTTCTTGTAGCTGAAAAACTTACATCACCTCATATTTCATGGTTTTATACATGACTTAATCTTTACATCTATTGGGTTGGATCTTTGGGTATTGTCTTTTAAGTTTTAGTGACATTTATATACCAATTTAAACAGATACTAAGTAGGAATATTTTTACTACCTAGGTTTAATCGTTCCTTATTTTACGTCTCATATTGAATTCATAGACTGTATGTTTTCCGTATAATATTTTCTGTTATGTTTCACAGGCTAGGTGTTTAACCCAGCTCACCTGATATTAAGTGACGGTGTGGTTGAAGATGGTAAAGCACACTTAGCCTGGAATGGTACTGGCTCTCAAGTGAGGCTGCCGGAATACACCGTTAGATGCTTGGCTGCAAAGTTTCAACTTGAGGGTGGTAGCTAGCCAGCCGAGTACTAGAAAATACCCTACCACTACGCAAAAAGTAACTTATAATAATTATATTTTCACCGTGGTTCTACGCGTTTTCTGGGATTCAAAATTGTTCTTGTTAATCCACTTGCGATCGGGCTTTACAAATTTGTTTAACAATTTTTGCAAAAAAAAAAACATACATAATTATAAGCTAACAATCGCATTTATATTAGTGTGATAGTTGTTGTTTGTTATAAAAGTTGTTAGTTTTGAATTTTCTTTTTTTAATTTCTATTTGTCATTTTTATAAATCTATCAATATTTCCGTGCCTAGTGAAAGTGCTTGTAAGTCCGTAACAAAAGAGATTATATTTAACGTCTCTGACAAACAGGCACTCGAAACTTCGCTTGGAACGGATGCCATCAAACTCCCAAGAAATTATTTAAAAGTTTGATTACAAAGGTATTTTGAAAGAGACAGTCGTAAAAAAGCTCATTTAAACTTCTCGTATCATACCTGAACATCAAACGAGAAACGTGTTTCATACAAAGCTAATAAAGTTCACATAAACTGTAAAGCTATTTGTTGCCAAGAACGGAGCCACGTACCGTAATACATTACCTGCTAATCGAATAAGGAGATCAAACGCTAGGATTAACTAATTTGCAATTTTGCCAATAAAACGCTGGCCTCTGGCGTTATTGCCCAACCTCGAAACTCTGTAAACGACCTATGCTAATTGCTCTATCCTACCGCTTCCAGAAGCCATTTAGATAGAGATAACAAATTATTGCACATAACTTTCAACCCAAACAATTTCTAAACAATAAAAAACAAATAAAATCACAATTCATAAAGAAATAGTCGACCCATAAATAAAAGGAAATGTCCGCGGAGTGCTTATGAAATAAAAGGAAAATTTACACCCCGAAAACAATCTACGGACAATTTTACGTACCTAGTGGGTTTGCGAGTCGCTTGAGATATAATCGCATTTTATGACCTAACACCGAGTTAGGGCAAAAATTATGGAGCCATATAATCGTGTCTTGAGGCACCCCACGCAGAACAATAATTCTAACCAATGATATTTGCGATCTGACGGATAAAGACTTCGTGTGAGATCTTTTATTGCTCAGAGAAACAAATGCATAAAATCACATGTACTAATTACGTACGTGGAGAAATTATACAATTATAATAATTTAAATAAACATGTCTATAGAGAAATAATGTGCTTCTATGAATAGTATGTATATTGTGAAATAACGTCAGCAAAGTCATACGACAAAAATTTAATCGCTGAGTTATTTTTCTTTGGTAGATGTTGTAATAAACGTTATCAGAACCAACTAATCATCTCGCTACAAACTACAAGATACCCACCCGCCAGTTCCCACTCTCTCCGTATCTCGACGTCTCACCCTCCTTGCTTCTTCCAACCTAGATTGAAAATGAAAATTCAGAGTCCATTTAATTCTCATTCTATACACTAGATAAGAAAAATGTCCATAAATTTCCATAGTCGCTCTCAGGTACTAATGACTTGGAAGTGAATAAATCTCTACGATAAGATTTGTAAAACCAATTTTATTACTGAGCCAGATGATAAATTTGCATTACCTGGAGGCGCGATACTTTGTCAAAGCGAAATATCAAGCGATATTTGTAACAGGAATAATTCAGTTAAAAAAAACAATACGTAAACATTGATCCTGTAAGAAGTTCTACTAAATTTATTTGTATAGTTTACATTGCAACTTTTCTTACCCGGTATCCAGAAGACTTGAAGTGGCATCCTCTCTTGGTCAAGGTACTCTTCATTCTAACGCAAAACGCCCGATCCATGCCTCGATACAACGCTCCGCTGGCTGCGAGAGTCATTTGTGCAGATACTGAGGACAAAACGCAGATCTCACAATTGGATAGCAGTAAACATTTTATGAATGACCACTATACTCGACTATAACCACGAAATGATAAAATCTGGTAAATAATAAAGATGGACAAAAAACACTGACGAGGAAGAGGAAAGAGAAGAACTCAAACAATAAAACTTAATACTTGAGGCAAATCTGTAATTATTGCTGTAATTTTGGCTATAGTTTTAATATAGTGTAGATCAAACATTTATTTGAAGTAACAAAATATTAAATTACCTTGAAACATGCTAACCATGTTATAAAATCAATCAAAACAAAGTTAATAGAAATACTTTTAGCATAAAGATCTCAATTTTATTTAACAATAGAAGCAATCTCTCTCGTAAGGGCGCTGCAGCTGATTGATTGGGAAAGCGAGTAGCTAATTAAAAGATTCATGGCTTTGGGACCGGACAGACACACCGTGGCTTAATTGATTTCTGTTGAAGCTTCTTGAATTTCGAGACTGTGGTTGTTAAAGTTTCACGAAAGTATTTTTGAATGTTAATAATTTCCTTTAAACTTAGTCTGAGGCTATTTAATAAAACTGTTATCTTCTTAGAGCTTTCTTATCATGTCTTATTAGACATCAGTTTTGACTCATGCACGATTTTCCTGTTGGGTTTTATCAGTAGCTGCATCATTCTACTCATTAAAGTTTTTATTATAAGTTTTTGTCGGTATCAGTTGCATTCACTGTTCTCAATTAAAGATATCACTTCAGCAGAATTGGCAAAAAGTTTAAATTTCATCTTGCTCAATTGCAGCAGATCATTATTAGCCACAATGTGATGTGGACAATGCGCTATGTCGATTTGAATCACGCCTTTGTACCAAATGCGTAACAAGATTGACTCAGTGCATAGCTATGTAACCTTGGCATGTTTTGTTGATGCAGAGGTAACACTGTATTTTCTACAAGATTACAAGGCAGCATATGGTCGCCCTGGCAAACGACACTTTGATTTACAATTCAATCAATAGTAGTCTATTTTTCACTGACAGTAAAAACGCCGTATTATACTTAAAGTAACTGGTTTGATAAAATTAAATATTGCAAAAATTATTTTCGCCTGTCTATGACATTTCAGTTACACAAAAGGGCACAAATATGTACTTCATTTCTCAGTCAAGTGGTTATCCTACAGAACCTCAGAACCTGTGGTACTAAAAGATTGTCATCATCACACGATTTTTCCACACGATTCCATGGCCGTCTGCCAACAATGTGGAGCTTTCTTCACGGGCTACTGTTCTGTGACTTCATTTCACTACGCCCTTCAATCGACAATGCGATGCTGTCAAACAACTTCGATCCTGATAGATTTTGTACACTTTTTACTTGTATCTCAAAGTAAATTTAAATTGATTCTAAGCCCTTAAACGTAAACTAAATTGAAAATGGACTTTATTCGTTAGATTGGATAAAAAATTGGTAGTGTGTACGACCCAAAATTTTTTGTTGTATTTGATGAACTTCAAAAGAAGGTCTTTGTAAAATATGATTGCAATATAACTACATATGTCAGAAGTTTATGAAGCGATGGATGGCAGAGGAAAAACAAGTAAACAAACATGTGTGTCACTCAATGAATTTAAAGAAACAAATCGATGCAAGTAAAATATCAAAACAGATTGCGTATACTCATTTAAAGTCAGTTTTTTATGAGCAACTTATAGGAAGTACAATGGTAAAAACGTCGAATGCAGTGAAGCGAGCAACTACTTGATAACAAAGATTATTATACCAACAGCTTTTTTGCTAATTTAGTCGTTTAATTGAGAACGGACACTTATATTCCGGTTCGAAAGAAAATGGGTTAGTGACCTTACTAATTTCAGTTCAGGAGGCTTGCTTTTGAAATTTGGTGCACAGTTGCGCTTAAAATAGGTTTGGAGAAGATTCCCATAGAAATGAAATATTAATTTGTGGTATAAAGGCGTCCACTGACACCCCATTGACCGTTTCATGAGCTCCTAACTCACCGTGACCAGTCCATAATCTAATTTAAATTTGATATTCAAGTTATCAGTGGAAGCATTGGAAGATTCGTTATACCGACAGGAAATTTCGGTATTGTCACTTCTGTCAGGTGCAACGGCCTCAGAATAAGTTTAATTGAATTCTGAACACATTTTTTCCAGGTTTTTTGCTGACAACTCATCGGTAATTCTCGATTTTTCGTTTGGGTGTCGAAATGTGACACCTACTTAGACAGAATGAGTAACGGTGATAGAAAGTAGCATCTTCACTGTTTTGAAAGATTTTTATTTTTAATGAAGAGGCTAAATGCTATTAGATGTTCGACAAAAAGTGTAAGAGAAATTATATAAAATCTAGTTCGGTCTAGATATAACTGCTAACAATTTCACGCAATTAAATTTCGAAATCAAAAACGAGTTTGCAACAGTACCCAAGCGACATACAAACTTTTCAATAACAATTAAGTATATCAAAACTTTCGACACCATTCTATAAAAAAGAATTTCTGTTTCAAATTTTGCGGACTTTTTATGTAAGTAATTTTCAATGTCATTGTAATAGACAACTTAACTCGTAATCTATCTGGTATTACCATACTGGAATTTTCCAATTCTTTTCCATGCGACTATTTTCTTGAGCAAGTTTGGTTTTGTTAACGCAATTTATCGTCTATGCTAGTTTCTAAGCTCCTGATTCCGATCACACTGCTGAGTAACGACTTACCCCTGATTAATAGTTGATGTATTCTCATACCCTATTGTATTTATTCACCAGGCATAATATATCCTAGCGGCGTATGCCTTCGCCGAAAAACTAGTGATACTAGTTTTTCTACTCTACTATGAGTTTTTAAGCCGTACTTTTATTCTGAAGTAATCTTTGGTATTGTGGTTCTTTTCACGAATGGGAAGCGTGGCTTCTCCACAAATCTCCTACAACACGATCCTTTTGGTATCAGGTTTATACTCACCGTCAGGATTGTTAGTCCCATGTTGGCTCCCCTCTTCGCTGCCTGATGCAGGGCTGTTCAGTCCAGCGCCCCCTCTCCCAGCTAGCGACAACCCCAACTGTTCCGCTACCTCTGCATGGTCAGCTTGGTGGACGTAATCAAATATACTGCTACCCGTCAGCTCTACCTGTAAAAAAATATTTCCTTGATGATAGTGAAATATTTTTATTATTTTCTTACTAATTCATCTAGGTATTGTGTTGGACGTAGGCCTCTTCTAAAGAATCCCACATTTCATGATCTTCAGTTTTACATATCACCAGCCTTTCGCAAGTCACATGTTCCCTACAATTTTTTTAAAATCTTTTTCGATTTTTATTTCACGGTATCCTTAATGAGGATGAGGATAATCGAAGGACCATCACTAGGACAACGGCACCATCTAGTGAAGCTCACCAAAAGATGTCTCTGTGAAAAGTTCTCTTTATCATGAATGTCAGTATGCTCGTTAGATGGCCACCTGCTGGTTGTGATAACAGCTTCATTCATAACGATGGTGGTGCGTGCTACGTGACCGCTAACTGGTTTGGCCGCTTCGTTTTGTTTACGTGTAATTACACGCGGGTGTGGTTTGAGCTTGGGACAGTTGATGCCTAATAATGGCAATTGAGCAAACCTTGTTATTTATATCTGTTACTGTGTTTAATCTGATATTTAATGAAACTGTTGTTAGTGATGATAAAGTTTAATCATGTGAAGTAAAACAAAAAAACACTAAGTAACTTCTACACTGGAGTGACCTTGTAACGCGAGAAGCCAATTAAAGTGGAGACGCAAGGTTATATCGCTACCTCCCGGTAAACTCCAATTGACGTTGAAGACCTGTCGGCTTATAAACCACAACTACTTGGCAGACTAGTTATAATTTATAGGATGACAGATATTAAGAATGTTGTAAAATGGCAACAAAGTCATAAAAGAACTAACTAGTTCTCAAAATGGCAAACTCTCTAAATGTCGAATGCCTTAAAAACCAAATTTTCTCTGGATGCCTAATTTTATTATCTAAAAGTCTAATTTAAAAAAATAAAGGCTAGTAAATGTGTCTGTTCAGACAACATTTAATGCAATCTCACCATTTATTCTGGCTATTAAAGCTCTAATTCGTTTAGCAAGATGAAGAGTAACGCTATAATTTGGAACTCATACAAATACAATTGAAACCAAATACATCGATATGGACGAAAAACTGCAAAAGAAGTTCCTAAAGTGGCTCGCTCTACTTCGAGAGTGCCTGACTACGCCCTGGAAGTGCGTCGAGCAGTTAAACCATCAAAGTTACACCAGTCCTGCTTCGTTTATTTTTAAAAGAAAATAATTTAAGTCTTGTCGAAATTTAAAGCAATTTTTTTTAATCTAACGCAAAATAGTTTTATCGCTGAGTATTAGTTTTGATCCAATCTATGCTTCATAAATGACTTCGTCAGAACAGGATAAACGGAACATACCTAATAATATCTGCACACAGGTATGCACAGTGCAAAAACATATTCTCGCTAGTGTAAATTGAATCGCATGAACAGTTGCAGACTTCGTTGGCAAACGGTTGTTTTTTTCTTAACTTTTGGCATCGCACTTTCTGCATTCTCATCCAGTGTTCAGTTAGCGAAAATTTTGACATGTGGCATTAATTATTCATTCAAATAGAATAGATACTTAGGCATCATCAGAACCATCTAAAATTTCTGCCATCAGAATGAATAGTTTATATTTAAAGATGTAATTGTTAGTACTAAAGTGTGACAAAGCTAAACAGGGTTCTAACCGCCATAACAAGTATAATTTTCACTAAACTAAACAATTCCAAAGATTTCATTCAAATAAACCAGCGGCCTTTCACAATGACCCTTTCACAAATATGCAAATGCCTTTTAAATAAATTTATCAAATATAATTGTGGGATCCTATTACACATTCAGGAGTCGTGTATCCGCAGTCATCCTCCGCATTTGAATTCTATAAAACAATGGTGACGTTATGGTGGTCGGTTCTTGGAAAACCAGCGATTTTATGGTATATATCGAATCGACGATCGGCCAATCGGTATTTACGTAACATGTGCCAAACGCGGGTTGCCATGTCAGGATTTGAATACCTACTTATATAACTTATGTATTGTTTCACAAGGATAGAGAAAACATAACGTTCTCGATGGTAGCGACACCGTGGTGTGTTTTATGACATTTTTAATGTAATAATAATGATACGCTCTCCTGGTGGTAAGAGATAATGTATGTCCATGACCATTGCAGAAGTTTGAGTAGCGAAATATTCAGGGCCTTGTTCCTGTTTTGGTTTAAAAATTAAATTATTTAACTGATTTCCATGAAATATTTGTAAAACCAATCTAAAACTATATCCTCTCAAATAAAAAAATATTTTTTCAAATCGGTTTATAAACGGAAATCGGTAAGGAACTCTGAGGCAACAAATATTGAAAAAAAAAAGTATAACCGACTTAAGAATCCTCTTCTTTTTTTGAAATCAGTTAAAATACCTGGACTCCTTAAGTACCTAGTTGGCTTGTCAATTAGTTTTTTTAATTATATCACGACTGATCAGATTGCTTCTCAGATCAATCTGTACACGGAGCTACTTTAATACATACCATATATAGCCTTTGCAAGTTAATTACAATTACAAATAATTTAAATTTTTAACGTCATTTGTATTGCAAATTTCACTGTCGATGTGGAGGGCAGGTAACTTGTTGTTGCTATTTACTCTTTTCCGAATTGTTTCAGGTTTTCTAGTAAATTCTTATACCAAGATTATACATAAGTAACCGTATCTTACAATTGGTGCACCTAGCTTAAACTGCATGTTATTATATACAGCTAATACAAAAGCAAAATGCAAAGTGTTATTTTTGTAGAAAATAATAAGAATAAAATTTTGTGTTATTTTGAACTTTCATGAAGCCTAAAATGTTCATCTAGTGCCGTTTCGTCACTACGAACTGTACAGCATAGATCGATGAAGGTCTCACCGAGATTTGGTGAACGGATAGATTTGGAAGAGTTTCGAAGGAAATTATTTCCTACACCACAAAAACATTTTCCTCCATCGTCTTGAACAAAAAAATAACACGATTCCTCATTGTCGCTTCTATCGGGAGAAAAAATACAGAATTTAATATAGCCCAAACGTTAACACGCACGTTATACGAAAGTCGTATCTGCGCTTATTTACCAGGAAGTTTATATATTTTATATCTACCCACACATGTGTTAAGACGTATTGAGTTACAGGATAGCGTCTGTGTGGAAGGTGTCGCGACGGAGTTGGTGTGAGTTGAGGGTAGTCTGTGTGCGTTAAGGTTCGCTCCGACATTAGGATGAGAAGCACGCGCTTGCCTTGCCCGAGACGTGACCGGCATATCGCATCGTCCCTTTCCCCCTATCTGCCGTCTCCCTCGCACCACCCCCGAAGGCATGTTGCTAAGTTTCCCTATTTTCGGATCTTTTCACGACGGCTTTTAATTTCATTTATTTAATTCTATATTTACACCGACCTCTATGTTTAAATTATTCTGTTTTGTACCATGTCTGCGTATTTAAATATAATCTCATTACTTGGCGGAATGGAGTTCTTTGCGTGCCAAACAAGTTTATTACGCTTCACATTAGCATACATATCGTATAATTCAGTTTTCTCATCAACTTATCCTGGGACTGGGTACAAAATGGCCGAAACCGAGGTATTCTAACGAGTTTTTATTTTATTTGTTGACAGGCTTGGTGTTTGGCCTAATCTCACCTGATGTTAAGTGACTGTGTGGTCGAAGATGGTAAAGCATATCTAGCCTGGAATGCAACTGACTCTTAAATGAGAACCAAATAAAAATTTGCTACCAAGCGTCTAATAGTTACACCGTTACTTAACGCATGGTGAGCTCTGGTCAAACAGTCTATTATTCATAAAAAAAACTCAAGTCATGACTCTTCAAACGTTTCACACCAACATATTAAAATAATATAATATAACTTGTAAACAAAATATTCCAGAAAACACACTGCTAACAGCGAAAACAACCTCCACAGAACCATAGCCGAAGATGAGGGATAAAAACAGATGCGCGTACCTACGTGGCAACGAAACCCACGTAGACGACATAACGTAACACGTGTCCGGCTTATCTCGCGTTATCTAATATCTAATGCAGTTACGAAGTCTAACTTACCACCGGATGTCTTTAGAGAGCCGAACATTTTCAGATTTAATCGCGTGACTGTACCCGCGCCTGTGTGCGTGCGCCTGTGAATGGTTGTGTTCATGACTGTATCTAATGCTCTCCTACAATAGTTGGAGTTTAACTCGTTCCGTGTAGCGTTGCTGTCGAATTTTCCAATGTTGGCAGCGACGGAGGCTGTACTAGTTAAATCTATAGATTTATCTATAGAAGCGGACTTAAAAATAATGGGTTTTTTTAAATTATGGTTGATAGGCTTAGCGTTTGACCAAAGTACACTTGATGTTAAGTGACGGTGTGATCGAAGATGGTAAGGACACCTAGCCTGGAAAGGAACTGGCCGTGCTTGTGGATTACGGCCTATCCCATCTCACAATAAGAACAAGCCCAGTTTATAAAAACAGGACTGATTCGGATTTTGGACTTACTTGTGATAATCCTAAGTATATAGAAACAGTTTCCGATATGTACAGGAACCTCCCGTCCGCCGCCACGGACAGCGCGAACCCGTCCAGCGACTGCAACAAACAAACACAACGGTCAACATTCACAGATAATATAATATATAGGCAATTACTTAACGACATCTTAAAGGCAATTTTTATGCTTTATATTTTCAATTACCGTATGATTAATCTGCTAGGAATTAACATTGCAAGGACATGCTAAAAATTTCAATCAAAAATGTCTCAATTCACCTTTGCTTTATCTCTACATAGTATAAAACAAAGTCGCTTCCCGTTGTCTGTACACTTAGATCTTTTAAACTACGCAACGGATTTTAATGTGATTTCCATCAATAGACAGAGGGATTCAAGGGGAAGGTTTATATGTATAATACATCCATATGCACCACATAAGTTGCTAGTCAATAATAGATTTCAATACTAATTTAAAAATACTACGCATATGCCTACGCCTGGTTGTAATATGGTATAATAATTTGGTGCAATAGTATCTACATGTTGAAGACCTTTTTATAATTTATTTCTTTTAAAAAGCATCTAGACTTGTTTACAATTGACAGTATATAATCCTCGGCAACAAAATTAAATAGTAGCATCGGAACCTAAATTAGATATTGTTAAAAGGAGGTTGAATACTTTTATTAGCATGTACCTACACATGCTAATAAAAGTATTCAACCAATTACCTCCGGCAATAACACAACAACCAAGCAACAGAACATTTTACAATAAACTGAAAATACAATTACACAACAGATGCTATTATAAATTGCACGAATATTTGGACAAAAAATGTAACTCGCTTAATTTAGTTCCAATAGGTTTATTTAAAATACTTTAATGTTTACAGATAAATAGATTAGATAACGTAAAAGTATTAAAGTGAAATTCATCGCAACACAGGGAATCCTACGGCGATGACTAGTTTATAGCGATGATAGCTCAGTGGTTACCGCGGTCGGTTCGCATACCGAAGGGCGTGCGTTCAAACCCCAATAAAGATTATATTTTTTGTGCATAATAAGTATGTATGAATTAGATCTAAATAAATAAATTTATTATTATAAGTATTCTATCTGTTATCCGGTTCCTATAGTATACGATATTTGATTAGTTAGGGGCTAGATGGCGCTGTGTGAAATGTCGTAGGATATTCTGTTTATTTTCTTTTTGTATTGCATAATATAAGGACGTCTGAACGATATCATTAGTTACTGTCGTTTTTTGTTACATTCTACTAAGAAAAGATTTGTAAAGCACGATTTTTTGGCTATAGGTACCTATATACGTATATGCGATGAAGTTACGGCAGTCTAATCGAGTAGATATGAGAGTTTTTATTGTTCGCCAAGATGTGTGAACTCTGCCGATCCTGAACTTTGCTAGCGAGATGGGATAACAATATCTAGAAAAGAGAAAATTCTATTTTTGTTCTTTGGTTCATATAATCTTCTGTTCTTTCCGAGCTACAAGTTTTCTAGAAGCTTTTTTTTATAGTTGATAGGCTTGGTGTTTGATTACAACTCAGTTGATGTTACGTGAAGATGTGGCCAAGAAGGTAAACACACCTCGCCTGCAATGGAACTGGCAAATGAGCTACCGGAACACACCGTTAACTTGACGATTTTCAACTTGACGGTAGTAATAAGCCAACCGACCACTTGACAGTATCTTATCACTATGGTATTTTTTATGGCTTCAAGCTCAAGCTCATTCTTGACATTTGAACCCTCCGCGGGTGAACTGACAGCGCTAACCACTAAACTATCATAGCTCCTAACATCAAACTATTAATGATCAACTATTGCTTGTCGAGTAGTTGCTCAATTTGTCCCTAATAAGAGCTCGCTTCCATTCATACAGCTACACACTTAATACTGGAACTAATTCCGAGATATCGAACTTCTATTTCGTGAACTCCACAAAAAATTGTAAACAAACGTACTTCAAAGCGACCACTTCGTCTGTATACGTAGACAAATGTTACAACTAACATTTTCCACAGAAAGTCGTCGGTTTTCCTCAGAAAATACGACGCTGGCTCCTTCGTTTAACTTTATAGATGTGTTTGTGCTACGGTGATAAAAAACTTGGTAGGAAAATTATTACGCCGACGTAGAGGCGCTGGAAGTGCTGTGTGCGCAGTTTGAGGCAGTGAAGCCATTCCCACTTCTAAAGTCAAATTTGAGTCAACGCTCGCACAACAAACAAATTCAAATAATCGTTGTAATTTATTGATTAAACACTACATTAAATCTAACGAGTTAGTCTCTGTATATGTGTATATTATGATGTACCCTTTTAGATGATAGTGCCTCCTAAAATGTCTATGCTGAACTTATGTATACCTACATATATGTTTGCCATAGACTTTCAACATTTTAAAGAAAAATCATTAACGTAAAAGGCACTGAAGGTTCCAAAGACATAAAAGAAGGTTTTGGCTACAAAATATACTATATGAAAAATATATAATTGCTGAGTTTGATATCGCTGTAACTTGTAGTGTATTTTTTTGATAAAAAAATATTCTTCCCTGAAGTTGTAGGAAATTTTATGCTTACAATTTTTTTGTATGACCATTAATAACCTAGATGACGCTGGAGAGAAGTTATTCCTGAAAAACCGATTTTTGGTATAATTTTTCAATATGGTGGTGTGCAAGCAGCGGTAACACGAGGTCGCCAATTCAGAATATTAAATAAGAAATATAAATAAATATAACAACTATTAATAATTAGGACATTAAACTGTAACACTTTGTCAAATTACAAGGCTTCTTGAACTTTTGTAAGTCAGAACCTATCCAATGACTGGACTATACGTTTAAAAATTATTTTCAAGGTTAACATTTTCTGTTTTCAGCACAATCAATTTTAACTACTGGTTAAGTAAGAAATCAAACTGAATGTTACGAGTATTTTGTGAAACGATTTTGCAATCAATTCATAATAGGTCCATACATATGCTAAGAGAATGGCTTCCAAATGGAGTGTAAGTTATGTTAAATAATGTTTAATGTTTCATGATTAATATAGGTATGTGAGTTTCAATTTCTCACCATAACTTTGAAATGCTTAAACAGATTTGGACGTATGGGCTGTCGTTACAATCCTGACATTATCCTGAATGACATCGTTTATAGTTATTTTTAATTAAAAAAATATTAGTGGGCATTCGTGTTTTCTACCTTTCTTAATTAAGTATTTATTTGCTTATAGACTGGGTGATAAGTTTCATTTGAGAGTTTGTTATATGAAAGAAAAACTCACTATGAAAATTAAGTGGTAGATGTGAGCAACTTTTTTTTTTTATGGCTGACTGGCTTGGTTTTGACCACAGCTCACCTGATGTTAAGTGACGGTGTGATCGAAGATGGTAAAGCACACCTAGCCTGGAATGGAACTGGCTCTCAAGTGAGGCTGCCGGAACACACCGTTAGATGCTTGGCGGCAGATTTTCAACTTGAGGGTAGCTACCCAGCCGAGTAGTAGACAGTACCCTACCACCACGCTATGGTTTCCTCACGATGTTTTCCTTCACCGGGTGCTCAAGCTCATTGTTGGGGTTTGAACCCACGCCCTTCGGCATGCGCTAACCACTGAGCTATCATCGCTACAAACTTTTTAAGAATAGATGCTCATCCAGTATATTTAAGAACCGCATCGTCATCTAGTCTTCAGTTTTAATGAGATGCACGGTTGACAAAATTTGTACATCTATCTTGTACTTATAAACAGTTTTTAGCATTCCGCACCTAAGGGTGTCAACGGAATACTTTTAGTAAGCCAATACTATCTGCCTTTCTTTTTGTAGTAATATCTACAAAGATTTCATCGTTCGAACCGACATCGTTTTCAAGCAGTTAGCTTTTAAATTTTGGCGCATTATTTTTGCTGTTTTATAATCTAAGACGGACGTCTTAAAAATAATAAATAAGTAAAACATCAAGGCTAGAATACAAAAGAAAATTTGTTCTTTTTATCTTTATCGTACAACGTGATGTAATAATAATCTTTAAAAGTAAAGATACGAATGAAAAACTAGGTAATCATGAGGCTGCGCAGGTCACCCAGTATCCCGAACTACGTTCTTGGTGAATTAAAATATGTACATAAATACCTACCCGATAGTTATTACATTTTATTATATTTAAGTTCGGTACAATAACAAGAATAAGGAAACATAAATTTATAATAGAAAATCAAACATTGCACACATCATTTCTAAAACAGCTTATGCAATGTTATTAAAAATTACATAAAATTCAGAGAGGCATGTTTGTGTTGTGTGTGAAGCATGTTTTCTGTTTTTGAAGTGGAATAAACTAAGATGTATGACATCAAGTTCATCACAAACACTACATACATCATTATATGTGTCACACATACGATGAAGAGCATTGTTACGTCCTGTATTGTCTTGTGTAGGTGGAACACTAAACAGCGCGCGAGTAGTCCAACGAGCAGATACTTTACGAGTAGCAAAATTAATATTCAGTAGGTAGTAATTTTACGTCTATACTTTATTTATGTATGTATATTTCGCGGCGGTACGGAACCCTCGGTACGCGAGTCCGTCTCACACTTTGCTGATGTTTCTAAACAAATCTGCGTTTAAACGCTTCTTGATGATTCGAAAATAAACATAAAAATAGGATTATGCGCGTAATGGTATTGTGGGCGCCACTTTCTGTTTTATTTTCATGTACTCGTAGGTACGTGGCTCTTGTTTGTTCACTTTTTGTTCGCTTCTGATTGAAAATAACTGAATCGAGAGTTTGTTTTTTGTGCTACAATTATTTTTTTCAATCTCGGTCTAATTTATTAGTAGGTACGTCAGTGTATCGGTGAAAATCATCGAAGTTTTCGTTATAGGGAACTGCCACAATAACCGGCAAAGTTCGAGTCAAACTTGCGTGCATAGATTTATATACATACCTATATATAAGAAGTTCTGCATACTGCATAATAGGTAGGTGCTTTGCACCGTATACTGCCAGATAGACTTTACGTTTTTTTTAATATATTTATTTGTTCATCTTGTCATTATGACTTGATGTGTGTTACATTGTAATTAATATTGATATTGTTTTAATTATTTGTGACTTTATTGTAAACAATAAAAAAAAATTGTATACAGGGGGTTTTGGGGGCAATAAATCGATCTAGCTAGGTTTTATTTATATTTATTTTTAGAAACTAAATAATCATCCAGTTACTGTACGTATAGTGTGTGCAGATGCTGATAAAAGTTACTAACGAAATATTATATTTTTTCAAGAAAGAGACAAAGCTTCTCTTTCAACTATCACAAGTTTAAACGCTTATTCATTATCTCAGAACTTTAAAACTTATCCAAGCTCGAGATATGTTATATAAAAGAAATTGTTATTAGTTAGGTATTTTTAACTACATGTATACATATTACGAGGAAGTTACTGAACCTCACGACACAGGACTCAGGTTCAGTGTGAGGTTCAGGCAACCACCAGGTAGTATCGATATTGTTACTAAATAGTTTTGTCTTATATTTAGTCATATTCCGGTTTGAAATTTAAAATGTATTACAATCAACGCTATTATTAGTATCATTATTATCATCATCATATGGTTGCTCATAAGATTCTTGATTTGTATTTTTTTTTTGCTTTTCTGGTTTTTAGAGTTCAATAAAGAGTTCCTTACTATCATAATTTAATGATATTCTTTACTAAATTTGTTAGCACATTATAGCTTTCATCAGGATTCCCGGTCGAAGATTTTGGGAGCCCATGGTGTAAAGCTAGCACATCGTCTACTAACACTTAGATTTGGAGCAGGTTCAGGTATTGAAACAAGGCTAAGTCACTCAGCTCGACATCAGGCCAGCCATCTATTCTGTGTGCAGTGTTCTAACTAACCCTGATGCCTAACCCACATTGCTCCACACTCCAAGCCTGTATATCAGCTGTCCGCTGCCAAGATTACGGTCAACTTAATTTCACAACAAGCAGCGTAATCACACACGTACCATTCTTTCAACAAAACGTACCACCGGTCCCGCAAAACAGTTGCATTCGCACAAAAAAATAAATGGCACCGAGGAATCACGTACACGGCCATTTTCAAGAGAATAGAAAACCGCAGCACCCACAACGCTGTAATGACAGAGAATCGATTGCAAAATGATAATTTACTCGATCCAATACAGTATAATAGATTTTTTTCACAACCCTATCGAGAGTGCCCCAGAAAACGTGTGTTCGAATTAATTTGCTTTTGAAATTTCAGTGAAATCAACGAAATATTAAATTAACTTTTCGTTAGAGATCTGGTGTGTGCCAGAGGTTATTATTTCCTTTTGTCGCAGCTCCATTGTGAGGTTTGTTGGCAAAGCGGCGTGAAGTCGGCGGACAGGTTGCGCAATGTAAATTCAAGTTCGAGTGTGGAGTTTTTTTGTGGCGACCGATGACGAAAGTAACTACAATTTATTCTGTGACGAAGGTAAACAAACTGATTGTAATTTCTTCATGCTTTGTCTTATGAGTCAGCGGCGCTGGCTCGACGTGAGTCAGGGGATCAGCCATGGAGGATAATTCTCGTTGCAAATAGCTATCGGAAATGTAGATTTGCTAGACGGTACTAAGTTTCCGTTTCTGGGCTATCCGCGGTCACTCGTCAATGCGTAGCGCACACAAAATACTTTTTTTTGACTAAGCAAGTAATTAGCTCTTACATAAATAACTTCTCGTGTACTGTTCCACGCGGCATCAAATATTTGCAGTTCAAAAGAGAAACCACGATGGACAAGATATTATATTTTGTTGCGATACTTTTATTGGTACGCGTGGTGCTTACGTACCTACGCTTTATTAATGGTTGACAGGTTAGATGTTTGACCACACCTCACCTGACGTAAACTGACGGTGTTGATGAATATGGTAAATACAACTAGCCTGGAATGGAATTGGCTGTCAAGTGAGGCTGCCGTGACATATCGTTAAGTGCTTGATGGCAGATTTTCAACTTGAGGGTAGCACTATGCTATATGCTATGATTTCTGTTTTGGATGAATTTACTTTTTAGTTTCCGCCGCAAACAGAGAGGATGTTGTGTGTATCTGTGGTATTGTGTCTGCCAAACGGCTGAACTGATTTTGATTTTTGTTGTCTGATCGAAAGTGTTCTTAATTATGATTCATGAAAATCTGTTCAGCCGTTTGAAGATTATCAAACGGATGTGAGCATCATCCACAGACCTGATCGAATCGAAATTCGGTATTCTGTTACTGTATCGGGAATATTTAAATTGGCGATTTATACTAATTGTCCGTTTCTACTCTAATCACTAAAAGTATACTAAATGCGGCCGCGTATGATTGTACGCAAGTTGTTTCATTCAGTATGAAGATACTGCTTTATACTTTATAGTAATGAGAAAATGGTATTTAGGACTCTGGCTAAAAGGTTTACCTTTTACTATTGTAATTTGGTACATTAATTTAAGTCCATAGTTATGAATGTCACAGATTATGCTAGAACGAATACCTCATCCCATTATTGTTTTTTCAATAATACTGCGGTCACTAGTCTCACTAGATGGCGCCACTCTTAGTGCATGTTTCAGACTATTTTGACCTTACATTGGTAACTTTGTAGTAGTTATGCATCAAATCAACAGATGGCGCTTTTTGCATGTAATTTTTTTTTCTTTTTTTAAATTGGTTCTGGTTTGATATTGCCCGATGTTAAGCAGTAGTGCAGTCTAAGATGGAGCACGGTTACCTAGAAGATACGTATTTACTCTAGATTTGAAGACCATATTATACCTAACAGGGAACACAGACTCCAGCAGAGAGTTCCATGGGGAATATCCACCATGGAAGGATGACGTTTTGGTAGAAAGGTACAAGAGGAAGCAAGTTTCTTCGCGATGAGACCTCGTGATGCTATAGGTTGATTTACCTGCAGTATGTGCGTGCCCTGGTGCTGCTCGAACAGCTCCATGGCCAGCCCAGCCCCCGACCTTCTGCTCTGCGCTCCTGGAACAATACCACACATATTTTAAAACTATGATTCATTTATTCACATTAAAAATTCGCAGGACATTATCCATGAAGTGTAATCAGGGGTGTGCTGCTAACATTACTGATGGTAACACTACGGTAATGATGGCAGCACAGCGCTTTCTACCAATCCTTGGCAAATCAATCAATAACATGGCAAAAAATAAAACGTATTTAAAAAGCAAACGAAGATGTATTTTAAATAGAATCATTTGGAGAATCTCTGATATTATACAAGAAATTAAAAAGCAAGCAGCGATGCCCTGAACTTTGTTTTGTTACTCGAAGTTCTATATATCGCTGCATTGCTCATGGATATGCGTTATCTCTTATTGTAAGAGAGCGTCTTTATGTTTAAAAAAAGGGTAAATGAAAGGTAATATATTATTTCTAATAGCACAAATATTTAAAAAAAAAAATATCAAAGAGTCTGTTAAAATAATCTAAATTATAAAGGCTTAAATTTGTAGTTCTAAAGCAAAAAAATAATAGAGAAAGTAAATCATGGTACCAGCTTATATCAATAGCGATGTTTTTAAATTTTTGTTGATGTTTTTGTTTTGCCGTTTCTTTAAAATACTATTTCTTCGAAAGACGAGTAAAAAACTAAAGTCCTCGACGCGAAGAGACGAGCGAGGCCGCCATAAAGCAGCCGCGAGTCACCCGACACCGCGAGATACCATCGGCCGACGGTGCAGCGCGAAGGCGGACGGTAGCTTTAGTTTTCAGGGCTAACTTTACTGGTAGCTAGATTTGTACAACGTATATTACATGTGTGTTTTGTATAGTTGAATGCGAAAGAAGAATCGAAGCGAAGAAGCGAAGAATGGCTGTTTGCAAAAGCAGAGACTAGCATCTCTTAGCTAGATCTCAGCGCGAGTCTTACTGTTCTACACTACGTGTACCTACTGCTTCCTGGTACGAAACAAGTCACCTCCAAATATCCTCGGTTTCTTGGCTTTGTGATTTATGTAACTTTTTAGGACTAAACAGATGAATCATTATAGCTAGATATAACATGACAGTAGTGTACCTACTTCCATAGTACATAAAACGAATTTTTCCTCTAAAAAAATCAGTAGAAATTAGAAAAGCTTTCTGATATAACTCAATTTTCATAAAAAACAAAGTTTTTAAAATGTCTTACTTATAAATATTGCTTAAGTTAATCAATTGTTTTTAAGTTTTCGCTGAAGTAACACGAGGAAACGAGACAGGCTGCTGTGACATTACTTTTCAGTAATGTTTATAAGTGAAGCATAACTAAGTATAAGTTAGTACTAAGTATAGCACGCGGTGCGTTCGACGAGCCAACGGCCAGTCTCGCTTATCGTTGTTGGCGATGCCGTTTGTCTGTCGCGGTGCCGCGTCACGACTGTCACGACTGACGTGTCCTTGCAGGAGGCGGTTCACTACAAAACTCTTAAATGTCAACAATATAATAACGAAGTGGGAAGGAGCAGCTGCAAAATGACAGGGCTGTTGAGGTTAACCAACGAAAATCTTGAAGTAATGAGCGCCAAAGCAGCGATGCCCTGGACTGTGGTTTACTGCATAAAGTTCTGTGTATCGCTGCGATGGTTATGGACGGCGGCCCTTACCATCAAGGGAGCGTCGCGTTCGTATCATTACATTTATTTAAAAAAATACTTCAATGTAGATCTGCGCTACATAGACACAGCGATGATCTTTGGTTTTTTATTATGGATTTTTTATGCTGAAAACTTCTTAATATTTTGGGCCTAACAAAAAAACTGTGTGACATTTTCGCCAAAATCTGTTTCTTCTAGACATTGTTCAATACTATACCGTTGTAGGCGCATGTAAACAAAAAACAATACGAAGTAATATTGTGCTCATGTCAAAACATCGTAAGTTTGCTTTTCGAAATAGCACAAAACAACAGTTCTGCGCTATGACTTTATCCGAGACCGAGTACTGACACCATGGCTTTGTATTTTGATGGACATTCCGGGGAAATTTTGGACGTTTTTTAAAATAATCAAATCTATTATTGTGTGTATGCGTGTAGCGATATAATTAGCGTTAGTGATATATGTTTTATTTTCCTCTCACTATACATGCGATTCCAAGCAACCTACTTACGTAATTTAATTCAACCTGCATAAAAAAATATTGAAAAAAAGAAAGAGGTTATTTAAAAAATGAACAAATCTCTAGAAACACTCATGAAGCCTATTTTGTTCTCAGCTGTAGACAATGTTTTTAGGGTTCAGTAACTCAAAAAGAAAAAAGGAACCTTAAAGAAACAATTCAACCAAGCCAAATAAAACAAAATATATTTAACGTTGATTTTGAATATTAAAATTTAATGAGAAGTAAGGTCTCACCTACAATACAAAGTAAATTAAAAATTAAAATAAAAACATTAAATTAAAAAATAAAAATTATATCTACCAACTTACAGTTAGCAAAATTGACAAAATAACCATGTCAAAACATCGTGACATGAATGAATCTGACATGAATCTACGTATACCTTTGACATTCTTCTGCTGTGGTATAAAGTTCGTAGAAATTGATACATTAATGCCCGGTTTCACCAACGGCTCCTAAACAAATCCCTACATAGGGATCTCTTAGCTTAAGGCATCCCCTAACTCATCTCCTAACTCAAACTCAGTTTCACCACGCTAAGTAATACTTAGCTGGGAATACCTACGTAAGTGACGGGTAAGGTGCTGCATAGAAATATCTTTTATCGGTTTTTTTTCGATAAATTTCCGTTTAGTGTTTTTCTTTAGGTTTGTGTATGTTAAGCATGATAAACATATTTTTTTGTCACTTAATACAAATAAATGTGTTTTATATCTATATTTCTCCAATTATCACTATAATTTAAAGACCAAATGACATTATGGTAGATGTGTAAAGCCAAAAGAAGGATGACAGTGACTTGGTTTGCTTGTGACCTTGTTATGTCACTATTGCCCCTATTCTATCTGGCAGGCGGCAGTTCGTAGTAATTGACCGACTTCAAAAAGGAGGAGGTTCTCATTTTTTTTTATGTATGTACACCGATTACGCTGAGATTATTGATCTGATTTACGTGATTTTGATGCGGAATAGTTGCCACTTGGTCCCATAAAAATTTAACATAGTTTGGCCCAGTTGTTTTCATTTTATGAACATTTTTATAATGAACATATTTGTTTACGATGTAATTGTCTTTGGCAAGACGTTTTTGAATCTTAGCGAGTCTAGCTAGACTCATACTGTTCAAGTATTTCTTGGCGTGAACATTTAACTAAAAATTGAAAAATAAACAATCTTTAAAAAAAAAGAAAAACCGACTTCAACAAAAAAAAAAAAACATAAGCAATAAAAAGCGAAAAATAAATTTTATAAGTTTATTTTTCGCTTTTTCGTGCTGATGTTTTTTCTTGAAGTCGGTTTAACATTTTTTTTAAGTATGTTTTTTTTTATTTTGTATTTGAGTTTTGCATCTCTTCTAAAAAAAAAAGTTAATAACTAACAAGTCCGATAACTAACAAAACTATCCAAAAAATCACTTAGGACGTCTTCCATTTCAGATTATTTATTGAATGTTTGTCACAATATATTCTTTCTTAGTTAGGAATTCGATAAGGGGCCGATACTCGGCCTCCTAAAATTTAGGGGTTCCCTTAGCGTTTAAGTGTTCCCTAAACATTGGTGAAAACCAAATCTCGGTTAAGTGACACCTAACTCACCTTAGGTGTTCCCTAAAATTTAGGAATCGTCGGTGAAAACGGGCATTATTGTTTCTGTTCGGTTGGGAAAACGCACGTTTCTTAATTATGATATTGTTTTCGATTTTGACTCCATAAGTTCATCAGAAGTTGCGACAAAAAAACAAGAAGACAGAGACCGTATTTTATCCCGTTAATCATGGTCACCAGAAGCATGCAAGTCGGCATATCAAAGCTTGTTTCTCGGTTGAATTAAAGCGCAATAAAGTACGCCGGCTATCTGGGCATCTCGGTTAAATATGGGCCTACCCTAAATCGCGACTGTGTGATTTTTTATCTGTGTGTGAAATGTCGCGACAGGTACACTGACCTGACCTTGTTCGCGTTCACTATTATACTATTTGTAATAGTCATGTTGAAAATTTCTCAAACTCGAGTAAGCATTGACGGCTTCTTGGCTTAGTAGATAGGTACCGCGAAAACATGAGAAAACTTGGTCCGGACAAGAAATTCAATGGCGTAACTATATGTATTTCAACTCAGGGCCTCGTGGCCAAAAAAAGTGCTATTTTTTAATTAGACACAATACTACACGTTACGTTGCCAAGTGGCCAAGCCGAAGTAGCCCGATAAACAAGAGATCAACCCCGATTGGATGACAATAAAAAATAGCCCTAAAAATAGCCCGATTTACTGTAGTGCTGTTTTATTATAAAAGTAACAAAGTCGCACAAATCGCTCTCCTGATGGTAAGAGATAACGCCTGTCCATGACCATTGCAGCGATAAGCAGAACTTTGAGTATCAAAACAAAATCCAGGGCATCGCTGCTTTGGCGCTCATTACTTTGAGATTTACGATGGTAAGTCTCAACAGCCCTGTTATGTCGCTGCAATACCCTTCAAACCGGAACATAGTAAATTCAAATTCAAATTATTTTATTGTAGGCTGTGTGTATTACATGTTGGTGTGTAATGTCTCCCATTATTTTGTTAAAAGTATGGTGCAGTTTTATGGTACCTAGCAAACTTAATTTTCACGGAAAATCCTTCCCCATCAGCGGGGAAAGATCATATTTCATCTAGATCTCTGTCTTAATCGACGAACGCCTTACCACCCCATTAAACCCCCGCTACAAATTTTTATTAACGCGCTAATACTTCGTATAATTTTCTCATTACGTCGCCGTGGTGGGAACGTGCCTTAAGCTGGATGATAGCGTCATCAGCCATTCGGAGACGTCCATATTAACGTGGATGCTGGGAGACTTGTAATGATACAAGGTCTTGGAGTTATAGAAGCGAGAAAATATATCGGAGTAGTATTGCTACATTGTTATTAAGACAATCTATTTGTATAATTGATTGATTCCGGCGTTACTTTGTATTTTTTTTTTATTTTTTATGTCTGACTGTCTAGTTGTTTGACCACAACTCACCTGATGTTAAGTGACGGTGTGGTCGAAGATGGTAAAGCACACCTAGCCTGGAATGGAACTGGCTCTCAAGTGAGGTTGCCGGAACACACTGTTAGATGCTTGGCGGCAGATTTTCAACTTGAGGGTGGTAGCTAGCCATCCGAGTACTAGAAAGCACCCTACCACCATGCTATGGTTTCCTCACGCTAACCACTGTGCTATCATAGCTACAATTACCGCTAATTATCGCTATTAATTTACCTACTAGATTTACTATCGATAATCGTTGTGAAGACTGAATCGGTACACGTACCATTTTCTATTGGAAGTCATCTTAAATATCTCAAAGGGAATATAAAGAGAATACGTTGATTGCCTCCCCAGCTTGTAGTGTCGGTAAATTCGATAACTCGCCCTGCTGTACTCGGTGACCACTACATAAACCTCTCGTTCGATTCGACTGAACTGACTAAAGATTCGGGAACCTATTGCACCGAACGGAAATCACCATAATGTACATATTTTAATTCATCCAGTTATTGTCTCTACGCTTAAGGCAAAAGAAAAATCATTATATTATAATGACAATTAAATATAAAATGTTAACATTGTTTAAATTTTTTCTTTAACAAATATTACTTACGTTTTTTTTTTGTTGTAATATGGGGCCAGTGTTTTGGGGACTATTAACGATGATTGCGGCTAGTGCGATGATGGAACGGTGACGCCGGCATAAGAACAAATAATTCTTGAGAACACTCCCTGTTGTACTTTATGTATATACAATAGAATACGCACAGAGACCCGACGTCTCTACGCAAACTAAGCAGCTCTAAGGCATCGGTGATCCCCAGAGTCGTCTACAATTCTGACAGCTCTACGCTATCAGAATTGAGGGCCTCAAGTTGATACTCGCGGCCTTCGTACCCTGGGTGTTGTAGTAGAATAAAGGCCTTAAAAAAAAATTATAATCAAGTTTTAGTCAATCTAGCTGTAAACAATATAGCTTGTGCACTTTGTGATCGCTGACTTGCCTCGTGATGTGTACATATAGGTAACAATAAGATATTTTCTTTCTATGCCTCAGTTATACTTATTATATAATTTTTAATTTTAACTAAGTTATAGAAAGACAAAATGTTATTGTTACCTTTATGTACTCATCGCAAGTGCACAAGTTTTTTTGTTAATTATATAATAACTATGCTATGTGTACAAGTCGCGAAAGTTTAAAAACTACATCCACTTATGTTGTTAATATTTTATACGCTTAAGTTCGCTGTAAGTATGCATTTGTTACATCACGGTGTAACAGCATCCCTTATCGACACTAAGATTCCGCATTTATATCGAAAAGGGCAATAATTTGGGCGTATTTGTCCATTCGACATGTGCCGACCAAAGCTAACACACGGGGTGTTTTCACAAGACCAAATTAAATAAACCTCGCTTAATATCGGGGAGGGTAAATATTCTAAGATGGACTCTTGTAATTATATTGTTTTGGTAAAATAGTTAAGTAATACTAAGTTTTATTTTTTCATACAACTTTGTAATGAAATACTAACTTAAAACTTAAAGTCTTAAGTCTTAAAGTCTAAAGTCTTAAGTCAGTTAAAAGTAAGTAAGTATAAAATATTTTGATTTTAATGACTAAAAATTGTTTTATACGATAAACCAACATGGAATCTCTAGTTTTTTAAAGTAAATACGGTCATTTTCATTAATTTCCCCTAAACAGTCAATGAGCACCCGACGAATGGCCGCACTGACCAAACAGCACAAGACGCAGGCGGTGTCTCTTCATTAGGGGTCTGCGCTTCCGGCCGGACCCCAAGGGGTTCCCAATCAAGGCGTCGAGATGTTGTTTCAAGGGTCAAGCGAGGTAAGAAAAGTTTTATCGAGAAAAGTTTGGTTCGGCACTTAAGGCCTTCTATTCCGACGTTTCATCATCATCATCATCATCATTAGTCTAATGCTGTGTTAGAAAGGATCTCATTTAGCGAAACAAAATTATGACAAAATTATGGTAGTTCTATCTTAGGAAAATCTTAAAAATATAAATAATCTTATCTGTTTTTTCAATGAAATCTCGTAAGTAAATGTCGAATGAGTTATTATAAAAAAATAAATCAATCTTTTATAAGTACTGTAGCCAAGTAATTGTGTAATTTCAAAGAGGGAATTAAAAGTGTATACAAAATTTCATGTCTATACCGCTGACCGTTGAGGAGTTCCTTTTTATTAAAAGTTATATTTTAGTAGAAAAACAAACTAAAATTTCTAAAAGCCAGACACGCCGCCTTACGATACTCGCTTTAGGGCAGGTAATATTATTCTAGTTCACACTAACAATATAATGTAAAAGTAAAAATATGTAAAATATAGAAATAAGTACAATAATGGAGCTTTCTATCATGATATTATTCAAATAGCTACTTGGAGCGGTTTAAAGTTTTAAAATATGTTTTGCATCAGACGGATTGTCCCAGAGAGTGGCAGACAGCAGGGCGCCACTATCCCCCGAGCACTTACTTTCAATACGCGCGCCGTAACGTTTTTGTTCATAGTCCCTGCATCACAATCATCGCGATTCTATATTGACAGTACGTGTCCGGAATTCGGGATCGCGTTCCGGATTCCGGTATTTTTATTCGCATCGATCGGTCCGCCAGGCCGGCCGGGTGATGAAGGGTTGTCCGCGCGTGTAATTGCTCCGTTACGACTCATTATACGGCGGAAGGTAATTCCGAATGGTTCGCTTGGACGTCAAACAGAAGAACGAAACATATTGACATATGCATATTTCAGTACCTAATCACTTATACCGATTTTGGTTCGATCATCCATTATTCACTATTATTTAGGAAGCGTACTTTTTATATAGGTAGATTGTAGGACGCCCCAGGAGTCAGTGGAGTGACGATATTTTGATACAGCTGGCAGTGGTTGGAAGTAAGAAAATCAGTGAAAAAGATGTAGATGACAATTGCAGAAATACACAGATTTTTGTGTATCGCTGCTTTTTTTGTTTTTGTATTTTCTGTCGTGTTACAAAATAAAACTATTTTCTTTCTTTCTTTCTTTCATTACTGTGAGACTTTCGGTGGTTAGTCTCGACAGCTCTGTAATTGCTAAATACATTACCCTTCAAACCGGAACATAGCAACATGCTTGGCGGCAGAATATGGCACTGTGGTATCTTTATATTCGTCACATTAGCGATTGCCCTGAATGAAAATCGAACCCACGCCTTTCAGCTCTCGAAGCAGAACCACTACCACTAAATGACATCCGAACATACATACTAAATAAACTAACAGAGAAGTCTTTCTACCTTCTTCATATATCTTTATCTTACTTGGAAATTATCAAAATTGATTGATTTCTTGTTTATAAACAGTTGATCAAATTACCTTACGATTAATTTGTTAAGATAAAGCACCCTCCAGGACTTAGCGTGTCGATATTCCCGGTGCGTGCAAAGAAAACGGAGAAGGGCTCATAATACCCGCCGGCGTCGCGCGGCTCATTACTGGCCGGATCAGCGAAAGGGTTAGCTTATTGAAGAAATACCGGATAAAACGGTATTAAAGGATAAGGAATTTCTTGGGCGAAAAGTGTGTTATTCTTTTAGGTTAATATATGTTGGTAATATTGTTGTATACAGATGTCTGTTAGTATTATTTATACGTATAGAAGGGTTATGCAGATAGGATATTTGTGTGCATCAGTAACCTGCTTAAAATGGTTTAAGGGATCATCTGCACAGCACATTCTGTTCTCTGTTTCCTGATAGATACAATTGGGCTGCCTTCAAATCGCGAGTGAATCGGTTTCTTCTAGGCGAGCGTGCTCCATCGTAGACTGCATCTTCGTTTAACATTAGGCGAGATGGCGGTCAAACGCATTAATTTTAATTTAAAAAAACACTGATAGTTCAAGAAAAAACAGCTAATCTATATTTATACATTTTGAGATATATTTGATGAATCACTGGAATGGCATCCGACTTAGTGTTGTCATCTTCACTGACATTTAGGTTGTGTGATAGCATAAATAAATATCCAAAAGGCACATTTCCCATATCACTAAATCTAAGAAACATATCAACTTACTTGACTTTTAAAAAAATTGACAATATCGCGCGTGATATTCCTAATATATCTTGTTAACCCGCGCGCGGCGTGGCGGGTACAACATACCCCATATTTATTGTTATTTTTCTATTTCGCCGGCAGATGTGCCCGCCCTGATTTACGGGTTCCGTATTACGGACGTGAATTATAACGCGATGGTCAGGGAAACTGTTGTTTTTGGCCAAATAGCGAACAAATAGTGTTACATAAATATTGGGAGTTCGGGGGAGACCGGTGTCTCTGAATCTTTACGGATGTTGCCTGTGGTTATAGCGATGTGCAATTTTTTTAAGAAAGTCTAGTTTGTGATTGTGCAAGAAATTGTAAGCTGTGAAATTAAAAAAAAAGCTCTTTGAATTGAAATTCTTCTTACAACTGTAAAAAGAAAAATGTGGGCGAAAATGAAACGAATTCGTAAGACGCAAAAACGCCCAGGTTTGAATCCTTCGGGATGATACATTTTTATATAGCCTTTACATATTATGTAGACAGAGTTTCCTGTCCTGAGCTGAAAAGAAATACTTATCATCATGAGCATATTTTATAATTGGTACAACCCTGAAATCATAAAAAGGCAATATAGTAAATAGTAAAAGCTGTTTTTCAGTTTATGATTTGAGTTCATATTAAAAGCTGTTCATAATTGTGAGTACAAGAAATACATCGCTCAGTTTATAACGCGGTACGTAAAAATATTTCAATAGTGTAAAAGCGCTTCTATAAAATTATGGACTAATTATTATTTATTCCCGCTCTAGTCTTATCTAGGTACTTGTTCATCCACTTTTACAATGTCTTATTAAAACAGTGTAGATATGAACAGAATTTTAAACAACACATCGTAGAATTCAAATACCCCAAAACATGAACAATCTCTAGTAACCTACACGTCCGGTCGGCGCGGGTTTCAGCTCGCGACTGCCATAAATCACCGGTGCTGCCGCCCCGCGACAATATGTGGAAACATGTGTTTACGGAGGGAGTTAATTTGTCGAATTTATCTGCCTGTCTCGCGAGGTATTGAGAAATATTGCGTTTCTTGAATTATGTGCATTTGTTTGGCTTGTTTTTCTTCTGATTACACGAGATTCGCTTTACGATGAGAAAAATGGCTGAAAAAGTTTGTTTCAGTGTAATATAAGATGGATAATTTTTAATTATTTATGGATTTATGGTGGAGAACATAATGGAATTACAGACAATAGCTTTTTTATAAACTTCAATATGTAATCAAAAAAATATTATTAAAGTTATTTTTGTTAAAATGATAAATGAGATGAACTAGACGCTCTCCTAACTGTAAGAGACAACGCATGTCCATAACCATTTGATTTCGACGATACACAATCCGCCAAAGATGCGTTTATCATTTTTTTAATTCAGGAGCATCCAGCTATTTTACTTCAATCTTACATTATGGCATAAACCCTCGCTGGAAATATGACCAACATCTTTGCAAGTATTCTTCTGCCGAATATTGCATTAGAATTATTTTACTCAACAAATTATGAAAATTTCGATAACGCAACATCAAAAGTGTCTGTCCCAATTTATGAAGCATAAAGATTGGTAATTTTAAAACAAGAGATTTATCGCATTGATTGGACACGCCCTCAAAATAAAAGCTGAAGCAACACTCGTCAACAAAGCGCTTACGACAAAACTAAACAATATCATTCTGGTAGAAAGGGCTCATTCATGATTGCCCAGCTTAGGACAGTTAAATCACAGCGTTGAGTTACATTTATAACTGTACGATCCTCTGAAAGATGTGGAGGATGTACATACATTCATACAGTGACCGTCTCTGTGGTGTGCACAACAATATTCCTCTCCAGTGTAAAATCAATCACACGCGGATTTTGATGAGCGGGCGTCGAACTTGTGAAATATGCGACATACGGATCAGTTCAGAAAATTTAAGAAATAGGAAAACTGGCTAGTTATAGCCAGGCTCAGTAGAAAACTTTTGACAGATGGGATTTTTTCAAAAAAGTGTCCTAGAATTCCAATAAAAGTTTTAATCTTTGAATTACACAATGGTTAGCGTTGGATCCGTATCTCAATATCAATTCGAACATCCTAATAATCTTTCTTATAAAAAAATCTTACATTAAAGGTTATTTCTGCAGTAAAGGAAGTGGACAAAGCAATGAGCGCAAAAGCAACGATGCCCTTGATTTTGTTTCGTTACTCAAATGGCGTTACTTATCTCTTACCATTAGGAGAGCGTTTTGTTCGTCTTATTACTTTTACATAAAAAGAACATAAAGTAATGTGGGATAGACTGCGTGGAATATGGAGAGAAACGGCTAAGATATTATTGTTTTTTTCTTATTCACTTAAGCACGACTTTTCATCTTCAATGACCCGTCTTAGTTTTATGTTGTGTCTTATGTTTATCTTAGTCTTTTGTTACGAAAATAGTTCAGTGGTTGAAGCAGTAGGTTCACACGCCGAAGGGCGTGGGTTCAAACAATGAGCTAGAGCTGCCGGTGAAGGAAAACATCGTGAGGAAACCATAGCATGGTGGTAGGGAATTTCCTAGTACTCAGCTAGCTAGCTACCACCCTCAAGTTGAAAATCTACCGCAAAGCACCTAACGCTGTGTTCCAGAAGTTTCACATTCCAGGCTAGATGTGCTTTACCATCTTAGACCACACCCACCATTAAACATTGTCATCAATTAATTAAAAACAAATGTAAGTCAGCTATCAAATCTGCTTTCTCTTTCACACTCATCCGTCTTTTACATTCATCGGTCTCTGTCACTTTCCTTACGTTCCAATATACACAGCAAATACTCCTTATTACTACAATAATATCAAATTAATTTTCCCCATTTGCAGTGGATGTTACCTTAATAATATTATACAGTAGACCAAATTTACTCCGCCATGACAAAAAAGGACGACACTAGGTCGGCATTAGTAGGTACATATAATCAAAGCTATCTGTTTAACGAGTAATATAAGGAGTGTAAAGTTGAAGCAAACTCGACGCTCCGTTGTTACAATTAGACAGCAGGCAGTCGTCAAACGAACCCCCGGCCGATTTGAATAAACCGAGTCACGTCCTTCAAATAAGCAGCACTAACAAGCGGTGTATCGCTTGCACTGATTGTTAATTGATTAGATTAAAAATTTTGCCCAAATCCGGCCGCGCATTGTCGCTGGGGGCGGCCCGGCGGCCCGGCGAATTCATTAGACATTTTTAATAGGCGCGGTGTCTTTTACAATTTGTGTGTTGACACTCCCATTGGCTGTTAATCTTCTTTACGACTTTTTACTAGTCATTTTATATGATCACTAGAAATAACACGGGGTTTGCCGTATTTCCAGGAGAGTGAGGTAACCTGTGTCATTATATTGACATGTATTTATATTTGACTTTTCATTATATTGACATGTGTTATGATATAGAAATTTTAATTTTATTTTTAAATATGAATGGGAAAATAACATAATTTTAACTTTGGTGCTAACTAATTTTCCTGCACAGTGACTCAAACATGTGGCTTGGGCTCCAAAACTAAAAAGTGCCAACTTTCTCGATCTTGAACTACTTCATGCCAAGCATGGACTTCCAGCTCTTGGAGATCCATAGTCACTTCATCCTTCCATCTGTACTCCGGGCGGCCGACTGGTTATTAATAACACAAGTTAAAAATAACGAATTTGTATTTGTATTGTTTGTTTAATTTTTTGTCTGTAATTATTGGTAAGAACAATAAAGAGTTAAGCTATTTATTCTGTATCCATCCTCGTATCATATCAAACCTATCATACCAAATTATATCAGAAATGGTTCAGCTGTTTAGTCGTGTAAACGTAAAAGACAGAGGCACTTTTGCTTTTCTACTCGTGTTTTCTGGTAGCCCATCACAAAAGGAATAGTGCGCTCTACTGAAGGTAAGAGATACCGTTTGCCCATGACCATTGCTAAGATACCCAGAACTTTGAGTATCAAAACAAAGTCCGGGGGCATTAATCACATTAGTCCTATTATGTTGTTTAAGTATCCTTCACATCACTACTGATTGACGGTGTAATATCTGATAGGGATACAACAAGCGACTTCCTGCAAAGAAAATCTATCATCAAAGGATCTTTTTCTCCTTCATTTATTTTTTGGTTGTAAATTCTGTTTCAAATTCTAAATTACAAAATTCTGCGTAACATATTTTTCGTCTAAAACGTTTCCCCATTTGTAAGAAATGAGCAACAAGGGAAGAATATTTGCAATATATGCCCGGGAACACGTTGCAAATCCGAATGCCAATATAACGTATGAATCGCGGCACATTTTCAAAATACCCACTAAATCTTTATTGCTTCCGCGACTATATTTGACACTCTAAAATCGTCCCCCAAAAACATCTCGACACCCTAAACGCAATGTTTTATTCTCTCGAATATTTTTATTTGAATACTCGTATGTATAGGAAGGTAGGTCTGAAAATTGAGTTAAAATGACAGCGGTGTACGTAGTGATTCGCCCTGTGGTCGTATTAAGGGCATTAGGGGGGCAAAATTGGATTTGTTCTGGGCGTATTTTATTGGTACACTTGTTACGAATTTAGGAACAGTGTGCGAGTTAAAAAAGCTCTTTGTCAAGGTGTCTGTTGTGGGGAACGAAAAATAGGAGCAACTTAACTGGATCACCGGATTATTTATGGTACGTTTGTTCCTTATCCGGGAGGTTTACTTTGAGCAAGTCTCTATTAATATGCGACGCATGTTTTACTTAAAATTGCCAGTCGATTCTTTAGATATTTTTTCTTGCAATAAACCTACTTACTGTGTTTGTGTCGATAGACATCATTATATTTACATTATAAATGTAAACGTTGTTTCTATTCAAATTCATAAATAGTGAACAGATTTTGATGGAATTTGCTTTTAGAAGTAATAATGACTAAAAAGATCTTGGCTTGTAAAGATTATCTATAAATTAATTGCTGGAAAAGGTATCCAAGGTAGCGTTAATAGCATCATTTCGTTAAGTAGGGATGTTAAATTAAATAAAATAGGGATGAACCTACACCTGGGTCGTAAATCCTATGCACTGGGTCTGTCGAAAGTGAATCGGTATTTCTAGGCAAGCGTGCTCCATCGTAGACCGCATCTTCACTTAACATCAGGTGAGATGGCGATCAAACGCAAGACTATTCAGCATCAAAAAAAAAAACTACTGCGACCGTGCGACGGACCCGGCCCTCGCACGGTGATATC
Source organism: Biston stratarius (assembly GCA_950106695.1). Taxonomy (NCBI): domain Eukaryota; kingdom Metazoa; phylum Arthropoda; class Insecta; order Lepidoptera; family Geometridae; genus Biston; species Biston stratarius. Next base: position 13,384,801 of record OX467112.1, read on the forward strand.
ATAGAATGCTGAGAAGTTTCCTCAAAATAAAAATGATAAATCAAAGTCGACCATTTCCCTCTCTAAATAAAAACCCGCACAATTTTCCATATAAACAAAATGAGACGTGTGTCGTGCATGCTGAGTCAGACAGGCAGACCTTTGTGTCGCTGCAGTGGAGGAAAGAATAAGTAATATTTGTTTGTCACATAGGGATTGATTGAGTCCCTCGGGCGTATTTATTTGCGTACACGCTTCGGTAGTTGAAGCTTTGTGATTTTTTGTTGAGACCTTTTTTTGTTCGAGTCAACTTTCGTCGTGCACTGATAGTGAAATAGTATTTACTTACAAACATTAATGGCCTCGATTACAATTGTGTTTTGATTTAAAAAAAGAGTTGTAGTAGGTCGCTGAAAAATACTATTCTTTTTTGTTTTATCTGCTTTTCTATTTCTGGTGTACACAATAAATAGCTTCTATTGATATATCTATTGTATGTCATGTAATCTGGCAGCAGGACATGTAGGTTTCCTGACGCGGTTTTTCCTCACCGTTTGTCAGCGGCAATGCGGTCATAATTTAGAAAAGACAAAGGTGCGTTCCGTGGGAATCGAATACAGGATCTCTAGATTAGAAGTCAGACGGTCTCCCAACTAGGTAACCGAAAGTTTACGAAAGTTTAGGTATCTCGACATCCCTGTTGGCTCATTGGTAGTATACATGCTGTAAGAGCTGCAGAGCATGGGTCCGATTCCCACCCAGGACAAACATTTTATGCGATAATCAAATGTTTGTTCTGTGTCTGGTTGTACTGTGTATTATAAGTATGTATTCACAAAAAAAAGTATTTAAGTATTTTATCAGTTATCTGGCTTCCATAGTACAAACTGTGCTTAGTTTGGGTTCAGATGGCGATGCGTGTGATGTCCTACGATGTGTATTTATTTGTATAATTTGGTACTTTATAATCATAAACTACCAAGAAATCATTTATAAACGCAAATACTTTAAAAAAAGAAAAGTTTTTAAAAGTAATAATATAGAGACAGGACTATCCGCGTTTCCGGCAAACTCTTTATTTCCATGACTGGTGTATTCAGATGGAGACCTTCGTAATTAAAATATCAGATTTTAATATATCATCATTTATTCTACTAAACTATTCCAAAACGTTATGTTTATTAAGTTTCTATAAAAGTTTAATAGAGTCTTTGCCCTGTCTCTGATGTAGAAGTTTCAGTCTACCAGATAGTTAAAGCAAATTTTCCCTAACCCTGTTAAACTACCACTACATGTAGCTGTATTCACCGTCGCGCTAGAGGGCGCCATAACCGCATTACGGAGACAATGAGTTGACGAAGGAAATCTGATTTGCAACCCTCCGGCGTTACTTTAAACCGACAGCTCATTTTACATTCTGCTTCGCTTGTAGGGCTCCGATGGCTTCGGCGACGGGTGCACTCGCCATGCTAGTTTTAAATACAAACTAGTCATTTTTAAAATAAAAACTGTATAAGATGCTTTGCTTCTACAAACAATCAAATTAATAAATAGTACTTACTATGTAAAATCAAAGCGTTAATTTTCAAATTTCTTAGTTTTTAAAAGACAAAAAGTATCGGCGATATTCAATTGTAATGGTCATGAAACTTAGACTGTGTCTAGTTTGTATGTTTGTGTAGGCATTTATTTCTGATAAATAAAGAACTCTTAAAAACAAAAACAAGTAAAATTATATCTATAATAATCATGAATCCATGATTATTTTCATTCGGGACAGAAATTTCACTTAGACTCCCCGACCTCTGAATACTTACAAATATACGCATGAGTAAATTTTTTTCACAATATTTATTTGGCGCCCCGTTTGGTTCTTAAATTAAATTTATTTATTGACACAATAGTAAAACTAAATACTAAATGTTAAAATAAAAATGTACTTTGAATATGAGAGAAGCCATTGGCGAAACTCTATCTAGTAGAAGCTAGCAAAAGTTACCTATAATTTTTATTGTACCGTTTTCCATGGACAACGAACGTTTTTATTCTCTGTTTTCTAATTCGTACAGCCAAAAACTTTTCCAAGCTGTCACATTCGACCACGTCATCGCTTGCAAACAGGAGAGTTTGTGGTCAAACATTTACTTGTGCGCGTTAAAAATAAATTTAGATATTAAATATTATGACCGACAGGATTCAAATCTGTGCAAAGGTCTAGAATGCTTCAAACCCATTGGGCTTCCGTCTTCTTTGTTCTTACCTTTCAAAGCTTTGCTAGAAGGTGGCGGATCCCGACTCCACGGCGGATCCCCGTGTCCGGAGAAATCCCGCAGCTTCAGGTAACTGATGGTGAGCCTGATGATGGAGGCCTTGTCCAGCTGGCTGGTGATGGCAGCCGGGAGGGGGAGCATTTTGGCGAGCTCGTAGAACTCGTAGTTCTCCTTCCCGCGCCGCGACCTCGCTGCATCGCGACTCTTCTCTTTTCGGAGCTCGAGGATGCTGTGGGCAAAAGGGATGGTTACACTTCTGGGTGCATGGCAATGTTTTATGCTAACAGTTTTGGGGGCGAAATGGTGTTAGAAACGCCATCGCTTCGGCTCGTCAAGTCGGAAAGGTCAGTGAACATTTTCGGGCCTGCGGTCTCCAACCGGTTTTTTTTTTTTATGGCTAGCAGGTTAAGTATTTGACCACAGCTCACTTGATGTTAAGTGACGGTGTGGTCGAAGATGGTAAAGCACACCTAGCCTGGAATGGAACTGGCTCTCAAGTGAGGCTGTCGGAACCCACCGTTAGGTACTTGGCAGCAGATTTCAACTTGAGGGTGGAAGCTAGCCAGCCGAGTACTAGAAAGTACCCTACCACCACGCTATGGTTTCGTCACGATGTTTTCCTTCACCGGCAGCTCAAGCTCATTGTTGGGTTTTGAACCCACGCCCTTCGGCTTGCGAACCTACCGCGCTAACCACTGAGCCATCATCGCTACAAAATACCCGCAATCATTCGGGATGCAGCACTGCGTGCTTCAGAACCAAGCTAAAGACTTTGACAATTATTTAAAAATAAGAGATTATTGAATTACTAGTAAGTAATTATAATTTTTATCGACATTTAATCATGTTGACATAATTTATAACTTGACATTTCGTTATATGGACATATGTTATGATTTTGACCATTTAATGTTATTTTTAGGTATAATTGGTAGTGACTGGTTGATTGGTGTTATCAATAAAATATTTGTATGTGTAATATTTATGTATTTGTATTTGTAGTGCCGTGGTGGTGCCGGCGTAAGATTAGTACCCCACCCTCTCTACCCGTGGTTGCCGTAACAGTCGGCTAAGGGATGTCATCCGGGACCCCGAGTACTGGACCCCAGGAGGAGGCCTATGTCCAGCAGTGGACGTCCTATGGCTGATGATGATAATGTGTAATATTGGAGTCATAAATGTTGTTATAAAAAAGGAGGATTAGGTTTGTAGCAGGCTATGTACATTTGTTAATGTGGTGTTTAAAGTCTGAAAATGATTATCATCATCAGTCTACTCTAAAACACTATTACCCCAGTGGTCTAATATTACACCTTGAGCTATTTCTGAGCTTAATAATGACACTCCAAATATAATACTTTTTATATAACTTTATAATAATTGTAGCGTGACGTAAGAAAGTCAACATGTTTTATTTTACCATCCTTATCTACCAAATACGTAACGTATTTTCGTAAGTTACTGTACTCCAGTAGTACCTATAGAATATGAGTGATGTGCGAGCCATACAGGTGTAAGGTGGAGTAGCGCCGGCCCCTCCCCCCGCCCCCGGCGCCGAGCGCGGCTGCGACGTATTTGCATTTTACTGATAAAGTTTGATAAGATGACGTGAACTTGGTGTGAACTGTGGTCGGAGTTGCGACTACTAACATTACGAATATAGCTATGTCGGGAGCGCGGAAAAACGTTGCTGTTTTGCTGTCAATACAGCAACGTTTTTCCGCGTGCTGTCTGTTCTCTTGTTTAATTTTTCATCCGTTTTTCATATTTTTTTCAATATCTATACACCAGTGTAAAAGAAAATCTTAAGAAAGAACGTTCGAATATTGTATAAATAAAAAAAAAAACAATAAAGAACTCGAAAACAATAACATTATATTAATCACAATTAGTAGCGAGGGTCTTTTGCGCTGATAAAATCATTTATAACATAACAAGCTTTTTTAATTTAAAAATCCATAATTATTATTTTAATTAATATTGTGCCATTTGAATTAGTGAAATTTTCCAGAAAAAATTACTTACAACCGATTTAGACGTTTCAGGAAGTATAGTTTTGGGCAGAGCAAGTGTACTTGTTCCTTGTCGAATAATTATGAATGCACTCCGTTTTCTTATTCTGTAAAGATGCCTGTAAACGAGCATATATGATATTCAAGAAAATGAAAAGCTTGGTAATGTAAGGATTTTTATTTGTGGAAAAACTTCTCTGGCGGAAAACAGCTGAAACAATCCCAGTGTCTATATAATCATAAAAGCCAGGTTTACCCGTAAAGTCATTTTACTCAGACTTAAGTCATCTCATTTCGTCTCTAAACGAAAAAACCTTCTCGCGCTTTACGGTCCTCCATCTTAAGCAAGCCATAAACTGGCAATTTTGGAATAGCCTTACTCAGGTGACAATAAACTCGGGACTCCCGGGACGGGGTGGAATCGCGTTCGATCGTAAACTGGGACATCGCTTAGTCGGCACAATGCTCCCGAGTCCCGGGAAGTGCGGGCAATCTGTGGACCTGGACACTCCTGGGTAGTAAAGTGTGTGTCACTCTTAATGCGCGTTCATTATACAGTAGGGTGTTTGTCTCTATCAAAAGCACATTTCATTTGAAGTTATATTTCTTCACAATAAATTAGTTTTTGATCAAGTTTCCTGTGTAAATGTACCTATATTTTTTTAATCTGTGACCATTTCAGTTTTTACACGACTGCCCAAAAAAGGTGTGTAATGTTCTTCGTGTTTATGTACATATGTATTTGCATATCTTTATTCCACCATAACTTTAAAAAATCTGAATAGATTTGTATGTATGTATGAGGTTGAATTTTAGACGTTAGAATCCTTACGTCATCCTGATTGAGTCCAATGGCTGTAATTATTTTGACGAATATTAATTAATTAGTGCTCATTCGTGTTTTTCAATTTTACTTAATTAAAGTTGTTAGTTGGATACTTGTAATGACTTAACAAGGTAGTAAACAAATTCTTAAAAAGTATTTTTGTATTTGTTTAATGGGCATCATTTAGAATATTTACGATTTTTAATGACAAGTTTTTGTTAAGTATCGTCTTCTTAGTTCAATTCTCATCCATTGATACAAGATGGAAACTAATTTTTCCAATAAGTTTTTGTAATCACAATCATATTTACCTATTGATAACGAGATGCTACAAGTCAGAAAACATTCAATAATAGAAGTGTATGCACTCTACACTACACATGTTTTTTATAAATTTGAATTGACCTACTTTCCGGTTACATCATCATCTAATGTATGCTACACTACCGGAACTGCGTAATAAAGTGTAGAAGAGTCGGACTTATTTGTAAAAATTAAAGTTAAACAAAAAAAAATTGAATATTGAAATTTTGATTTTTTACTCTTTCTATGATTATCTTAGCTGATAACTGTTACTAAGGTTCAATTGCTACAGATAATAAATCGAGGTATAAGCTTCCTTTGGGGCACAAAACGCTAAAAAATATAAAAGAAATTTATTTCCTTTCCATTTATTGTAAAACACTTCCAAACGTCTTAAAGTCAACTATAAATCTGTAATCGGAGGTACTGGAGCCGTATCGGCTGTAACTACAGCCTGGGGACCAATCACATTAAAAATATAAAGGAAGGCCGGAACAACCCTTTCTAAATAAGATTTGATTTCGCGATACACGGAACAAAATTGTTTAAATACAAAATAACCGTGCGAATGTACTCTCGAGCACAAAAGTGAAATCATTATTTTGAGATTATTCATCCGAGAGTAACAAACAGTTTTTAGTAAAAAAGCAGTTAAATGTATCTTTGTTCGCTCGTTAAAAAAAGTCTGTTTTTTTAGTATAAAAGCTCAATGGGTTTTGTTATATTTTTTTACTTCTAACAGAAACTCTCCATTATAAAATAGCATAAATTTGGTTTCTTAGGTTGTTCTCTGGTTAAAAGCTTAGGTAGCTTAAAATCAAACAGTACCCATCAATCAAATATTTGTATTGCTGAGTTAGTATAGCAACAAAAAAAATTAAAGCTTGTGTTTTTTATTTCTTACTATCAGGAGGAATTACATAAATAAGCTTAGTTAAGAAAAGGATGATGTAGGGATTTAACAACACACCTTATATCCAAATCTGTTTAGAAGTTTACAAGATATGGTGGAATAACGAAACTCACATACACACACGAACCCTGAAAACATCACACTCCTTTTTCGGCAGTCGTGTCAAAAAAAGTTATATTTATACGTTTGACCATCAACTTGCCTGACGAGAAGCAATGGTATGGCCGAGGATGGAGAAGTGTATCTATTAAGTATTGTATTCGTTATTCACCTAATGATTTACTATATAATTTAAAAAAAACAACAGGAAAGGTATGTATTCTACTAGTCGGTACTTACGTAACTAATCTAAATATACAGTATATTTATACTATGACTTAATATTATAAGTATCAGTAAAGCTTCAAAGGATCAGAATGTTCATGACTTTCGTTACTTTTATTTTCTGAGAATATTCTTTGATGCTTTATCTATTTAAGTGTATCGAGTTGATTTAAGTCGAGGGGTCACGTGGTCACTCGAGGGGAGGGGCGAGCATTGTTTAAAGTAAGTTTAAAACGCAGGGGCGGCAACCCCCGGCGTTTAGCCGGTTATCTTGACCATTCCGTGATATATTGCTAATCTATACCGATAAACTTGTAAGATTAAAGAATAATAAGACGAGAAGCACTTCTAACTAGAATATAACTAAAGTGACATTCTTTAATGTGACACCAGAAATAGAATGTACAGAAGACAGAAGAACCTTATGGGCTAGTGCCACAAGTGGCGTTCTTATCGCTAAATGCGATCTACTCCAGACAACCAAAAATTGAAAACACGGTACTGTTCAAGAACGGACGAGATGTACCTATATCGAAGATATATAAAATATGGATTTTGCAGAATAAGTATTAGCGTTGTAAGAATTTTATTCTTCTTAGAAATTCCATTAAGCCGGCGTATATACTCGTACATAGTATAAGTTCACTAAAGAGTAATTGCTTATAGTAATTAAAAGAAATATATACATCACAGCATTAAAATTCCACAAAGATTCTTAACAAAACCACTCTGGAGTTATAATTAATGCAAATGAAATAAAAAAATATATATATTCTGAAACATAATTAATTAATTATGTTTTCATATGAATTTTTCTTCGGTAATTATATATACATATAATCGCAAATGAAAAAGTTTGGGTTTAACACACCTATCACTTCTTTTTATATTAAAAAAAGAAATTTGTAATACTTAGGTATTACAAATATATTTCATTAATAATATATTTCATTTTTTGTTTTCAAGAGACCAAAACAAACGGAACGCATTTCGGAAAAACAAGTCGCCACTCCAAAGCTTTTTGTCCTGTCCAATTTTTATGACGGACTCCCTTTCCGTCTTTAAGTGTCTCCGTACGTGCCTCCACACCCTGCACACCTGGGAATCGAACCCACAACTGCACATCTTGACCCTCTACTCATACTGGAAACCGACATTTGAAAACCAAGCAAAAGCTTCAAACATAGAGTTGAGATTTGAACAGCACTTTCGGCTATAAGTGGTCAGCGATGATTGGTTCCATTCGACACCGAAATGTCCCAAACGCCTTACAGGCCAAAGCAAAATCATCTCTATATCAAACAAGTAGAACAAAAATTGCAGCTTGGCAAAGAAAAAATTCTCCTGCAAATTGAAATAGTGGAAACTGGGAATCGAACACGGGACTATGGTGATAAAAATGCGTCTCGCACGCAACGTGTACTTACCGTTAATGTGTCCGGGTAAATTGAGTTGCGACTGTATGTCCGGGTACGAAAATTAGCTTTCCCTGGGGAAATGACGCGTCTAGAGTGGTTGTATAGATTGCTTTAATCATACTGATGCAGATGCGAGGAAGGATAAGTTGTCTAAGACAAAATACCTACGATATCACAATAGAATACTAAATAATTTGTCAGATTTCTCTAAAATTTTTCTTTTTCCTAATAATGAAATGCCGTCAAAATAAATAATAATTTTAAATCTGTCAGTAACCGAGTCGTTCTAGTTCGTAACTTTTTTTGGCAAAACCAATATTGGTAAAAAATCTAGACAACGGTAGGTACATATTTTTAAGGAAAATAAACATCACTTTAAATTGAAATTTGTAAATATTGGATAATTTTAAATCGAAAATAGCCTAATTACATTCTGTAATTATTTTTTTCATGTAAGGTAATGAGATGAACGAGACGTTCTCCTGATGGTAAGAGATAACGCCATTCCATGACCATTGCAGCGATACACAGAACTCTGAGTAACAAAACAAAGTCCAAAATATTGCTGCTTTGGTGCTCAGTACTTTGAGACTAGATGGTTAGTCAAACCAGCCCTGTAATTTCGCTAGCTGCAGTACCCTTCAAACCGGAACACAGTAATGTTTGCACACTACTACTTGTCAGAATATCTGGTTCTATTGTGGTGATCAAATAACTAGCCTGTCAATCTTAAAAAAAACCTTTAACTTCTATGACCTTGGCAATGTACCGACATTTCTTAACAAGACGTCTTGGTGTTTATTACCCACAGATCGCACAATCAAAAACTAAAATCCTCACAATACCGATCGAACCACAAGTAATAGAGATTAACGCAGGTAACGAACCTTTCTCTTCCTACCCTTGTTACATCCATTGTCAACTAAGCAAGTGTTAAAAGGTCGACACCTATTAACCCTTCGATCACCGCGCCGCTTCTCGAACCCGCGGCTGAATACCGCGGTATATTTCGACCAACGTATCTGAATAGTTGAATGATGGAGACACTGTTGTCATTCGAACTAGACTGGCAGCCATCTGTGCAGTGTTTGTAGTTCCATCATTTAGCCAACTTTACAGATAAGTTGGTGATGATTGTGACCATGGGAACGTTGGTGTATTTTCTCCTTGAATGGATTCCAGTCTAAACATTGATTGTGCGGTTGGTAACGGGACGGATAATGGGTATAAAGACTGCAGCTTCCGTTTTGTATTCATCGGGTATTAAGTGTAAATTTGTTGTTGTTCTGGGTAGTTAGATGCAGATCTACAATGATGTTTTTGCAGTGATTTATTGCATTTCATAATAGCTTATGATTTTATCGATCGAAAATGTTACTCGACAAATGCTGTTATAATATTAACAAATTCTTAAATGATAAACAACTTGACATTCTTATTTAATAATACTGTGACATTAACAAGTTTTTGTCGAATGTAATTATTAAAATAATATCTGAAATACCAATAAACAAGTACTAAATATTGTATGGCCAAAAGGATAGCTGTCGATACCCAATTAATGACCCCAACACGTAATACACAGCATACAATAAAAGATTTTATTGTTTATCTTATAAAATACGTGTATATAATAATACGGGCATATCTGGACAAAAATAAGTAATTATTCAAGTAGTAAAATTAAATTACAATTGTCTCAAAATTCCGAATTAAAAATAAAAGTTGTGTGAGATTTTGTTGTAAAATCATTAACGGAACTTTTAATAATCTCTCGCTATTGCAGAGTATACATATAATATTGAAAGGAGTGTGAGAAACGTTACCAACCCTTAACAATATCAACTCAAGATTTTCAAAGGAATACTATCCGGCTCCCCGCTGGTCCTCACCAGATACGAGTATGACACTTGCATTGTCAACATGAAATGGTTATGTCTCGATTAAGTGCTCACTTGAGTTTTCTATGGGTGTATTATGGGTTATTATATTTCATGAATTGCCCTTATGAAGCGAAAAAGACCTACTTAAGTTTGGGAAATATTGTTAGCTGTTACTCCGGGATAAGGACTTTAACTGGGTTATTTAAAAAGACGTCGTCAGTACCTACTGAATACGAAGCGAAGTTGGATGTTCTGTGAAGTTTTGTTCGGGTTATTATTTCTGTGATAAAATATTGTGCGCTCCTCAGATATTATTTTATTAGTAAATAGTTTTTTTTTAATTACTGTTCAATAAATGTGAATGCTTTCATTTATGGTTGACCGGCTAAAAATATAACAATAGGCGACACGAAGTTAATAGACGATGTGGACAAAGATGAGCAAACGAAATCTGAATCATTTGTAGAACAAGAATAATTTTAAGTGTTAAAGAATTCAATCCTGCACTTCATGCATCTCTTTTGAGGTGAGAATATTACACAGCCAAGCAAGCTTCAGAAAGTGCCCAAGAAAAATCTAAGCTTCCCTTATTTCTAACTGCACCAGCTGCATATTGGTTAGCAGATAATGTAAATATGATGTAAAAAACATGACCACCAAATCATTTCACATTTGACACAAAAGATATAAAAACACTTAAAGCCGACATGAAACCATTTTCTCAATACTCTAATCGCAATATCAATAATGTACAAACGTGCAATATGAAAGCTACAAAATCATTCGTGATATTAAATATCTGTAGAGATCATACACAATGATATCAATAATCCTCGGGCGTAATACGTCGATGACATTTTCATTTCCTTCGTCAAATATTACAACTCGCCCCTCGTATTTATTCGCATAATAGTCGTCTCGGCATTTAGTCGGACTAATTTACTAATATTAGTTCTGTAGGTGTTTCTAATTTAGTTTAGTATCCGTGCTTACGGTGTTTGTTATTTAATTAATACTGCTATAGTCAGCTGGGAGTCATGTTCAATATTAATTATGATAACTTAATTGTGCTCTATGGGTATACTTACGTGTATTCGATTCCTTATCTTTGTTCGTTAGTTCCCTATCGTTCTTGAATCGTTAAGTATTCGACATAATTTATTTCATACTTTTTTTAGTTTGTTACCTACAAACTAAAAAAAGAAAACACAAAGAAAATAGATCCCAAAAGTAAGCATCAACTTCCACCTACTTTAAACGTATTTTCACACAAAAGCTGTAACTGAGCGTCAATTTATTTGAATGCGAGTGACCGTGGGGTCTACCGGACCCTACCCCGGGGACTAGACGGTTGACTAAACTCAAGGGCTCCAGCTACCCACTACCAACCAACATATCACTAGAGTTGTTTGAGGGAGCCACCAGCACATTTTTGTCGCAAATCCTGTGGAATATTTCAGTTCTTTCGTTTATTCATACTGGTAACTTATATGAAAAATGTCCGCTTTTAAAGAAAACTAGTCAACCCTGCGAGGGTGTGAGTCTTTGAGAATTAACTCTTTGAAGAGTGAAAAGTTATGTAGATGAGGTAAAAAAGTATCGGAGGCGTTTTCAAGGATCAGATATGTTTGTACAAAAATCAAGTTTTAGATTAATTTTCACTTCTAATATGATAACAAATTCTTCGATACGTTTACTCAACTAACAGCTAAAAAGTTGTTAATGTAATTTTGTTTGATCCTATATGAACTCTTGGGTAAATTTTAAGCAGAGATTGTTTGTGAAGTGTTGCTATAATTAATTATCTTTATATTGGAAGTGTTAAAGGTAGAAATAGAATAGATATCTCTTTGTAGGTAGATATTTCATCAATTATGTATGATAATTATTATTTCATTTGTGAGAAATATATAACTCTCTCTCTGCCTCTCTGTTTAGAGCGTTTACTAGAGATTTATGTTTTTACTAATACCTAAGTTTTTTTTAAATGTAAAAGTAATAAGACGACCGGTACGTTTTCTTGATGGTAAGAGATAACGCATGTCGATGACCATTACAGCGATACACAAAACTTTGAGTAGCAAAACAATGTCCAGGGCATCGCTGGTTTGGCGCTCATTACTACAACACTGACAACTACTATTATTTGTGTTCTGTATCTATGTATTATGTTCTGTATATTTGGCTCAAAAACGTTTTGGTGTTATACTGTAAGTTTTTGAGTTTTTGGTGACCAAAGAAATAAACTCGTGTAAAACAAAATAGAAAAGAAAAAATGGATACAGTAATGCAATTAAAAGTATATCTATTCTTGAATCTTAAAAAATTACAAGGCTCTATAATGCTTTAAAAACTGATTCCTATATATTAAAATATTAACTTTTTTCATCTACTAATCTTGAATTTTCTGTGTAGTACATAAAAACAGAGCGCACGTAGATGTCATGAAAAAGTAC